>OX104134.1:38090444-38132244 GCA_944470555.2 Heterobilharzia americana
ACACAAACATTTATCGAAAATGACAACCAAAATTGGAGAGCGTTGCTGAAACCTCACTGAGTAACACACACACCTCCATTAGTCATTGTGACATGTGAATTCCCTCGAACTTTGTTTAAGCAGCCCATAACCTATATGAAAGTTTGGAAATATTCAGCTTCCTACATGCATACTGCTAAGCTGGAGAAACCTCTGCTTTTAGGACGGCGACTTTGCTGGCAACTAATTAGCTTCGTATCGCCTATCCATACATTTTTAATCAGTCTTTCACGAAATTTGACAGTTCACAAAAATCATAGAATTATTGTCCGGTACTGATACAAATTATGAAGTGATTGGGTTACAGTTTCATATCTCAGTATTATGCAATACGTATAGTGAGAATCCCTATACCACTTGTAACTTCCACAAGTGGGCAGTGATCGAGAGCGAAAAGCTAGGCATTTCGCAACCTGCAATAAATTTCTTGATAATCATTTCCAACTTTTTACTCAATACTTCCTACTTCTGCTTTTTGATTACACTTAACATTACCTAAGAAACTGATATGTGAAATGATAATCTTATCTGATAATTTGCATGGAAAAGTAGCTGCTACAAGCAATGAGAAAACTACATTCAGTCTGTATTATGTAAGTGAATATGATTTTCCCACGTCAGCAGTACTCACTCCATCCCTTATACCTGGAAACTTTCCAACTAGTGATTACCGTCTTTGGACCTCAGTACCAACACAGTTTACTACGCCGAACTTCAGACTAATGGTTCAAAACTCATCTTTGTGGTCACTCAGAAACGTAAGGCGTCTTGTAGTCTGTTAGAGACAGAATTACAACCAGTGTTACTTACATTTTGGCGCCTGTATAAACTCTTGGTCAACCGGATTTTTTCTTCCGATATGTTTCGTCGAGTTTACTCTGGTTAGCTTCATTGTAATTGCTCAACCATACACTTGGATCGTATCAAATACTCGCGTGAATTTTTAAAACTTATCAACTTAACGAACTTAACAAATATAATGAATAAAAATCATCACTGTGTGTGACATTGCGTTCCAAAGCACACAGAGCTACAACAGACGACTCCCTGAAATACTCAGCTGGAACTGGAGATCTCCATGGGACGAGGTGAACTACTAACAATGTCAGTCAACAAATTCCTAGGGATAAAAGTCTGTTATGCCAACCGCTTCAGAAAACGTCGGGCTTAGTAACACTTTCCCCACATGTCATTGAAAGTATGCTACATTTGGCCCTGTATGTGGACAAACAAGCTTGGCAGAACTCATATTCAGTCATGGATTGCAAACTGGCTCCATTCTTATTATTCTTAAAGAAAGCAGCACACTTTATACAGAGGGAAGCGCCTTACTTTGCTACTTACTGAAGCTGGTGAGCCTCAAGGTGCTGTTTTACCTGATTTTCCTTTGTATTACTCACCTAAAACTAGTTTTTTCAAGTATCTGGACCACCTAGTAGTAACTATGCCGGTCATTTCTGATCCCAACTGTTCTCGGTTTAGTAACTTATTAACCGAAATTGGTCACTAATCTCACTTAAATGGCCGCACTCTGAACCCCCACTCCCTAAGAGATATTAAATGGTTATATAGATACACGCTGTTCATACATACTTGCATTCATTCATTACCAACCCTTTACCTATGTTTTCATTTAACGTCTGCGGCTCCTTGGTTAATGTTCAAATCAGTGACTTTCAAACTGCTCAACTTCTAAAAAACCTCTTAATTTGCGCACTGGGAGCTTATTCTCTTGTGCTCCTTCAACTGTAATTTAGTATAATAGTTGAGGACAGCATAGAAGGGATTAATTAGTCAGTCACTACACTTCAGCATATACCTGAGAAATACCAACCACAATATGAAACAATCGTAGGCCGTTGGATTTGGAATGTCAAAGTTCTTTTTTGAATGGCAATATCCAAGAAAATTACACTAAATATACCCATTAAATCATAGAACAACTAAATCAACAAAGAAAACCCTTTTGAATGAGTTTATTTTCAAAAGCTGTTCAAATATATGTACATCATTTATAATCATCGCTTGTATGCTTGTTTTTGACGAGATGTAATGATAGTGAGTTGTGTTCAGAAGTTGATGCATGGTTTTGTCAGTAGGGCGAAAATTCAGAATCACTCTCGTTTGCACCTCATAAAACTATATATCGATGTGAGAAGTAGTATCACACAAACATTTATCGAAAATGACAACCAAAATTGGAGAGCGTTGCTGAAACCTCACTGAGTAACACACACACCTCCATTAGTCATTGTGACATGTGAATTCCCTCGAACTTTGTTTAAGCAGCCCATAACCTATATGAAAGTTTGGAAATATTCAGCTTCCTACATGCATACTGCTAAGCTGGAGAAACCTCTGCTTTTAGGACGGCGACTTTGCTGGCAACTAATTAGCTTCGTATCGCCTATCCATACATTTTTAATCAGTCTTTCACGAAATTTGACAGTTCACAAAAATCATAGAATTATTGTCCGGTACTGATACAAATTATGAAGTGATTGGGTTACAGTTTCATATCTCAGTATTATGCAATACGTATAGTGAGAATCCCTATACCACTTGTAACTTCCACAAGTGGGCAGTGATCGAGAGCGAAAAGCTAGGCATTTCGCAACCTGCAATAAATTTCTTGATAATCATTTCCAACTTTTTACTCAATACTTCCTACTTCTGCTTTTTGATTACACTTAACATTACCTAAGAAACTGATATGTGAAATGATAATCTTATCTGATAATTTGCATGGAAAAGTAGCTGCTACAAGCAATGAGAAAACTACATTCAGTCTGTATTATGTAAGTGAATATGATTTTCCCACGTCAGCAGTACTCACTCCATCCCTTATACCTGGAAACTTTCCAACTAGTGATTACCGTCTTTGGACCTCAGTACCAACACAGTTTACTACGCCGAACTTCAGACTAATGGTTCAAAACTCATCTTTGTGGTCACTCAGAAACGTAAGGCGTCTTGTAGTCTGTTAGAGACAGAATTACAACCAGTGTTACTTACATTTTGGCGCCTGTATAAACTCTTGGTCAACCGGATTTTTTCTTCCGATATGTTTCGTCGAGTTTACTCTGGTTAGCTTCATTGTAATTGCTCAACCATACACTTGGATCGTATCAAATACTCGCGTGAATTTTTAAAACTTATCAACTTAACGAACTTAACAAATATAATGAATAAAAATCATCACTGTGTGTGACATTGCGTTCCAAAGCACACAGAGCTACAACAGACGACTCCCTGAAATACTCAGCTGGAACTGGAGATCTCCATGGGACGAGGTGAACTACTAACAATGTCAGTCAACAAATTCCTAGGGATAAAAGTCTGTTATGCCAACCGCTTCAGAAAACGTCGGGCTTAGTAACACTTTCCCCACATGTCATTGAAAGTATGCTACATTTGGCCCTGTATGTGGACAAACAAGCTTGGCAGAACTCATATTCAGTCATGGATTGCAAACTGGCTCCATTCTTATTATTCTTAAAGAAAGCAGCACACTTTATACAGAGGGAAGCGCCTTACTTTGCTACTTACTGAAGCTGGTGAGCCTCAAGGTGCTGTTTTACCTGATTTTCCTTTGTATTACTCACCTAAAACTAGTTTTTTCAAGTATCTGGACCACCTAGTAGTAACTATGCCGGTCATTTCTGATCCCAACTGTTCTCGGTTTAGTAACTTATTAACCGAAATTGGTCACTAATCTCACTTAAATGGCCGCACTCTGAACCCCCACTCCCTAAGAGATATTAAATGGTTATATAGATACACGCTGTTCATACATACTTGCATTCATTCATTACCAACCCTTTACCTATGTTTTCATTTAACGTCTGCGGCTCCTTGGTTAATGTTCAAATCAGTGACTTTCAAACTGCTCAACTTCTAAAAAACCTCTTAATTTGCGCACTGGGAGCTTATTCTCTTGTGCTCCTTCAACTGTAATTTAGTATAATAGTTGAGGACAGCATAGAAGGGATTAATTAGTCAGTCACTACACTTCAGCATATACCTGAGAAATACCAACCACAATATGAAACAATCGTAGGCCGTTGGATTTGGAATGTCAAAGTTCTTTTTTGAATGGCAATATCCAAGAAAATTACACTAAATATACCCATTAAATCATAGAACAACTAAATCAACAAAGAAAACCCTTTTGAATGAGTTTATTTTCAAAAGCTGTTCAAATATATGTACATCATTTATAATCATCGCTTGTATGCTTGTTTTTGACGAGATGTAATGATAGTGAGTTGTGTTCAGAAGTTGATGCATGGTTTTGTCAGTAGGGCGAAAATTCAGAATCACTCTCGTTTGCACCTCATAAAACTATATATCGATGTGAGAAGTAGTATCACACAAACATTTATCGAAAATGACAACCAAAATTGGAGAGCGTTGCTGAAACCTCACTGAGTAACACACACACCTCCATTAGTCATTGTGACATGTGAATTCCCTCGAACTTTGTTTAAGCAGCCCATAACCTATATGAAAGTTTGGAAATATTCAGCTTCCTACATGCATACTGCTAAGCTGGAGAAACCTCTACTTTTAGGACGGCGACTTTGCTGGCAACTAATTAGCTTCGTATCGCCTATCCATACATTTTTAATCAGTCTTTCACGAAATTTGACAGTTCACAAAAATCATAGAATTATTGTCCGGTACTGATACAAATTATGAAGTGATTGGGTTACAGTTTCATATCTCAGTATTATGCAATACGTATAGTGAGAATCCCTATACCACTTGTAACTTCCACAAGTGGGCAGTGATCGAGAGCGAAAAGCTAGGCATTTCGCAACCTGCAATAAATTTCTTGATAATCATTTCCAACTTTTTACTCAATACTTCCTACTTCTGCTTTTTGATTACACTTAACATTACCTAAGAAACTGATATGTGAAATGATAATCTTATCTGATAATTTGCATGGAAAAGTAGCTGCTACAAGCAATGAGAAAACTACATTCAGTCTGTATTATGTAAGTGAATATGATTTTCCCACGTCAGCAGTACTCACTCCATCCCTTATACCTGGAAACTTTCCAACTAGTGATTACCGTCTTTGGACCTCAGTACCAACACAGTTTACTACGCCGAACTTCAGACTAATGGTTCAAAACTCATCTTTGTGGTCACTCAGAAACGTAAGGCGTCTTGTAGTCTGTTAGAGACAGAATTACAACCAGTGTTACTTACATTTTGGCGCCTGTATAAACTCTTGGTCAACCGGATTTTTTCTTCCGATATGTTTCGTCGAGTTTACTCTGGTTAGCTTCATTGTAATTGCTCAACCATACACTTGGATCGTATCAAATACTCGCGTGAATTTTTAAAACTTATCAACTTAACGAACTTAACAAATATAATGAATAAAAATCATCACTGTGTGTGACATTGCGTTCCAAAGCACACAGAGCTACAACAGACGACTCCCTGAAATACTCAGCTGGAACTGGAGATCTCCATGGGACGAGGTGAACTACTAACAATGTCAGTCAACAAATTCCTAGGGATAAAAGTCTGTTATGCCAACCGCTTCAGAAAACGTCGGGCTTAGTAACACTTTCCCCACATGTCATTGAAAGTATGCTACATTTGGCCCTGTATGTGGACAAACAAGCTTGGCAGAACTCATATTCAGTCATGGATTGCAAACTGGCTCCATTCTTATTATTCTTAAAGAAAGCAGCACACTTTATACAGAGGGAAGCGCCTTACTTTGCTACTTACTGAAGCTGGTGAGCCTCAAGGTGCTGTTTTACCTGATTTTCCTTTGTATTACTCACCTAAAACTAGTTTTTTCAAGTATCTGGACCACCTAGTAGTAACTATGCCGGTCATTTCTGATCCCAACTGTTCTCGGTTTAGTAACTTATTAACCGAAATTGGTCACTAATCTCACTTAAATGGCCGCACTCTGAACCCCCACTCCCTAAGAGATATTAAATGGTTATATAGATACACGCTGTTCATACATACTTGCATTCATTCATTACCAACCCTTTACCTATGTTTTCATTTAACGTCTGCGGCTCCTTGGTTAATGTTCATATTTGCCTACTGTAGTAATAGTTTTGATGATTACTAGCCGTAATAGTTTCATAGCTCAATAATCCAATCTGGTAGTTACGAGCTATCGCATTCTAATGTATTATTACTGAACGCACACCTAGTTATTTATGTTACAAGTGCTTTGTTCGAAATTTTCGCGGAACATTTAAATATCTAATCTCATATTTCCCTGTTCTGGTAGGGGGATTATGTACACCTCATGTAACTTTATTCCAATTTCTTGATCTACCATATGTGCCAATATCACAATATTGAATTTAATGTTGCTTATGTACACTGGACAGCAAACAAGTGAACGAATTACATCTTTTTGAATCGTGTGACGTTTGTCTTTTGGTTTACCTGCCGTTGGCGCGTGTTGATCGGGATAAGACCTATAACATCCTGGTCAAATCGAGGTGATATCTTGAGTTATCCGATTCGTGTTGGGACCCACTTGTAACTAACACCGTTGCGCACACACACTACAATAAGGTGACTAGGAGTTGGACTTAGAAAGCACATCTCTTAATGTTCACATTCACTACTCTGACATTCCCGCCTCATAATGTGTCCATGTTATTGTTGAGATCTGAACGCCACATACTTCACGGATGAACGAGAAAACTGAACGAAACGCCTATCTAAAAACCCAACACTGGTTCATCAACCAACATATCACTCTCAATATCACGCTATAAACAATTAGTCTGAATACCATAAAATGTTGATTTATTTTGCTCTGTAAACTTCTGGGAAATAATAGCAACTTACATCTCCATATGAAAAATTCGGTTGCGTCGTCTCAAACGTGCTGCTATAGGCTCGTCTTCACTGAATTTAATTGACAAAAAAAAGATGCACATAGTTAGAAGAGAGAAAACTGAAATTCATGTTTACAGATGAGTACTTCCATTGTGTTCATAAGATGATCAGAATATCAATTAGATAAAATTAAAGACTCGTATCTTTTTAAATACCTAGTAGCAGACTCATTAAAAGACAAACCTAGGTATCAGTATACACTTTCAGCATTCAAATAAATGAGATAGACAGAAACAAATGAAATGCCTTCATCTATCCGTGGTCTTCGTTTAGCTCGCGTCTAGTTATGCACTTGTGTGGGAGGAGAAGGGTAAATGCCGAATACTGGCGAGGGCTTCACCTTAAGTTAGTGAGACGACTCATCTTGTTTTTTTAGATGAATATTGAGACAAACAATCACTCTCAGCTATGAACAAGTTATCACAGTCCACAAATATGGTGACACGTTCCAGAATTAAATCAAATATGATAATGAATAGTGATTCTTAATTTACCAGAAGTAAGAGTACAACTTAATTGACTGCCTTTTTTCTTATCACTCCTGTTCATTCATACAAAAAACACCTTGTCCAGTAAACATATTCCAAAAAGACCGACCAATTATGTACAGTAATTAACACCAAATTACACTAGAAGATGCTGCATTTTGAAAACCATATAAACGAGATAGCAAGTGAAAACGGAAAGAGGTTGTTTCACGTATGGAACTGTAATCTAAGCCTTCGACATAAGAACTAGTTCACAATAGAAGCAACCCCAGATACTGCATTAATAAGACTCAACAGAATAAGCCAAGTAAGTGAGCAGGTCAGGGAAAAGTGGAAATCCACTTAGCATTCTTGTGCACATTCGTCCCGTAGGCAATGACCCACACCTAATACGTAAGGGTTAGTGACACTTACAACCCGCCTCTCCAAACCTTCATAGGTTGAACCAAATGAGAACCCGTAACTGATCGGTTGGAAATCAAGTGTTTGTATCAATAAGCCTCAGGTCTAGATAAGCAGGTAGAAATTTACTGTCTTCAGATTCTTGTCTCATTCTCAGTGGTGAGCTTTCTTCATTACATTACTGGTGGGTCAACCCGCCTTAGGTGAAGGTATGACTTATTGGCTTAGACAGTAGATTCGATTTTTAGTCGTGGTCACGAGTCGGAACCGTGCTTCACCTACCGACGATTGAGCAGTCAGGCAGTACCATCAGACCTCACACAGCCAACACGAAATATTGTCTAGTACACTAACTTGGACATAGTAGTTGAGTCAAAAAGAAATAGCACATTCGGAACATAAATATATGTAACACGAAACTATTATTACTTACCTCTCTGTTGACATTTTGCTTCTCTTGTGTGGAAATGTTTCGGTCACCATTGAATATCGAGACCTCTGAGAAGATACCTCACTCGCACCCACATTGCACCCCGATCTTAGTTGACGACTGGTCGACGGAATAGAAGACGTCGATGGAACTGGCAATCCACGTTTTCTTCCAGCCGGAAGTTTCTCACTTGTGATAAGTGCCGGAGAACACACTAGTCGGGGTGGTAAAACGTTCACTTTTTTCAAGGCCACACTAGCACGAGCTTTCTTCACTTTACTCTCCTCCTACAACGGGTTGATAAAAAAGTGATCAGAAGTCACCTAATCTATACATTATTCTATGTAAGCTCAATACTAAAATCAAAAGCTGTTCGCCGAATTATGGAACTGATTTCGTCAGTCTCGGCTGTTAAACGCTAAATAGCAAAACGCACTAATCCTACAATAATCCAAAAAGCAAACAAGTTTGATTTTCAGAAATCTCATGAATTGAGTTTACGTGTGGAGCTACGGTTCATTTGTATAGGTAGCTGACTCAACTAGCGGGTTACGGGTTCGAGTACCGCCCCACCAATGGGTTTGGACAACCAGGTAGTAGGCATCATTAACTTGCGAACAATACAATAGGTGTGGCTCATTGCCCACAGCACAAACGTGCACAAGGTTGCTGAGTGCTTTTCGATCTTTCTCGATCGACAGATGCTACCTCGACGTAATGGTCGAGCTCAAAAATCACAATAACCTGACAAGGGGTGCCTGTTTCTTCCAGGTTCTATTGTACCAGAAAGGACAGCTGAAAACTGGTAAGATGAAAAACAGCTACAATTATAGAGGAAATCGTTGCGGCATGATGAAGCCCGAAGATGAAGCCGCGCTGTTGGTTGGACGCAGATGTGATAGTGGTTAGGTGTTTTCTGCGGACGACCAGCAGTGTCATGCTGGGTTCGAGTCTCAACAGGAATAACGTCAGTAACTGGAGTGCAAGCTGACGGCTCTCAAGTAAAACGAAGCGTGCGTCCTGAACTCCACTGCTAGTCCAAAAGATGAATACAATGCCCAGTTTCTTTACATGGCCAATACAACGAACTAATGACTTCACTGTTTTTTCTGATTACAATAAAATACTTTCATGCAGCTCTTGCTTTATCTAACATCGACCATCAACATCGGTTGGTGCTGGAGTAACGGGCGAAACTTATGCGCAGCACCTTAGACAACTCAACTTGTTCACATTAAGCTATCGAAGGAAAAGAGACGACCTAATAACGGTCTACAAGATCATCCACCAACTGGATCACTCCAACAGGCCAAGATTATCGGTTCAAAACTAATGGTCTCGCCACAAGTCCATCCACATGCCCCCCACCATAAGGCGAAGACGAGAATGAGATCTTTTTTCTCACACAGTGCCTTATGGGGACCCCCCCCCTGTCGAAAGAACTACCCACAGCTACATCAGTTGACTCCTTCAAACGACCGCTCGGTAAGGACGTGAGCGGAAACAGCTTAACACGAACATTCGCTGGTAGCGATTCAAGGTATGCTTATCCATCCCCGTTTCCAAACACTAGCATCTGCAATAAGATCCATCTCACCTTCATATTACAACCAGCTACACTTATTTTTCCATAATTATGGAAAAAGTACTTATACAAGTCTTTTGCACTTCTCTTTTCTCATTCTACATTGGCTCTAGCTCTTTTAAATAACGCTTGATACTTACTTGAGAATGCTTACAAAAACAGGAATTGCAAAAGACTGATTGATATTATCAGCAGCTTCGTTGCTCACCCAAACAAAACAAGCCACAATTTGTCAAAAAATACTTCCCAATAAATAATTACTGTCCACAAAGTTATAAGCAGGTAAGATATGGGCCTCTACGACCACCGAAGTATAACCGAATAAAAAGGACTGAGTCCAATGACCTTGAAGAGAAAGCTCAAAAACTATGTTTCTCCTACTCGCACTATAGATGTTGGTTGTTGTGGGTAACTGAACAGTTTGAACCTACTCCACGACAGTTTCAAATCATGCAGATTCTCAAAACCGAGTAACCCATTCGAACACATGCAAATGATTTCACTAATAACTTCCTAGTAGTTGCAGTACGCATAAGAGACTTTCCAAAAGCCCTCATGGTCGGATATATGTTCATGTCGTATACCTTATATAGCTTTTCTGCATTTGTAAAATACATCACGGTAGATTGTCATGGTGTTTGGAAACTATCAAGAAAGCTGATTCATACATAAAATAATGTAAGTAAAAGAATGCCAAGCAATTTTCTAATTTGTCAGTCAGTAGTGCTAGGACAAATCCACTGATAATTGGTGCTACCGGTTTATGCAGATGTTTGACCGTTTGATGAGTAACTAGGTGCCAGCACCTACGAACACTGAAGAACTCGGTATTCGATCGATGGAAAGTACATGCAGAATGTTTTAAGGTTTCCAATAGGTTATCAGAAGAACATGTAAGTTATCCAATGCTAAGTTAACAGTAGGTACACTGTAACTCGACCATAAGACTTCTAAAATAAGACCCGTCCCCAAGCATTTACAGATCATAAACTAAGTTCAAACATGCAAAACTACAGGAAAGGAAACAATAATTACCTGGAGAAACGGGACTGAACAAGACGGCATGGATTCATTTACAGGTGAAGATGTGCAAAACCCAAATCTTTTAGGTTGTAGTGGTGTATTCACCGAGAGCTTATTTTTTACAGGGAAAGCCGATTTACGAGACAAAATAGTGAGACAGGACATTCGACGTGAAGGTTGTAATCTAGAATAGTGAAGGTAAAAAAAAATGGGATAAGTAGTTTAACACAAATATAGCACTTTCAAAAGTAGGAAAAAAACTAACAGCATTAGTGAGCGTTTCGGTGTACTAATACCAAACACAGCTTCTCAGGACTTTCGACATAGCTGTATAGAAAGTCCTGAGAAGCTATATTTGGTAACGTTATATAAATAGTTGATGTTTCATTGTCACATGCGTTTCTGTAATACAAATCAAACAAAAGGAAACGGCCAACGGAAATAATTGTGAAATTCAGGGGACATACCTAAAATTTGGTAAGTCCGCTCAAAGTTAATGCTGGCTGGGTAAGGAGGCACGACATACCTTGCGTCATCAAAGGTTAGCGTATAACTTCTGCCTGTCCCATAAATGGACATCCCATGACTATCTGAAATGTAACCAGAAGACTCCCCACTGGTTACTTCTTCAGCAACGTGTGATTTGTCCAAAAAAGACTGAAAAGGATTCATGAGCTCGATGACAGATTGTCCCTGTCAAAAAAAAGACATACAAACCACTCGATGTTCAGAATCGATAGCCAAACAAACAAAACTAGATAAGAAATAGCAGACAAAGAATTATTTCAAAAACACTGCACAAGAGCCAACCAGATTCAAAAACACTTGAGCAGGGAAATGCCACAGAAAGCTGTCAAGGTTGGACTATCTAAATACAGCTTCATAGCGAGCGTTACCTTCATATGCGCCGTATAAATGTTGCGCACATGTTAACAACAAGAAATAATAGGCGTTATTTTGATGTCCAGCTTAATAGCTCAAGCACTAGGCATTCAGTTAATGAGTTCTCAGGATAAACTCGGTCTCATCTACGTTGAACGGGACAACCTGGCGAGATACGTGCAACACCCGGCTCTTGAATGCCATCACTTCATCATGTTAGTATGGGTCATGCTGTCGACAAAGCAGTCCTCAGGGCAACCGAACGTGCTGAGCTAAGCGTAAGACCTAGTCTCTAGTCGAGATGATTAATTACCGGTGAGTGGATTCGGAGTAAACTCCACCGAGTGAAGTCGGGAGTAGGCTACTGTGGTGTACATACAAACGATGCCACATGACCCATGAAGAAGAGGCACAGTGTACCAATGGGATAACGATCCACTGGTTAGAAGTTACGAACTATCAGTAGAACATGAGGTCAGTCTTAATGGTTTGTCCTTGTCAGCACGCCAAAATCATTAGGCCTATCCAAAGCTCTCAGTTTATACTGAAACAACCGGCAACGACAGTGATGCCCCGAAAAAAAGCGTAATATGAAATTAAGATTTGAAGACTACTGTGTGACCTGTAACTCACTAAGTACACTAAGATACTTACGAATACGATACTAAACTAGAAAGTAGCGGTCTACGCTGACGGCCAAAACGATGTGACGACCAGCTATTGATAGGGTTTTGTCTAGCCTTTAAATAGGTGGTGCGTCGTTGCAGGGGGGCGTGTGAGTTTAGCTATAGGAATCTGGAAGAGAAAAGTGCTACTCGATGACTCAGCAGGTACATACAATGTTCTTATAATGAATAATCAATGACCACTAACAAAAACGCTTAGACAGGGAACTGAAGAAATTATGATTCAATGCGCGCGCCTACGTCTCTACTGGGTGTTTACAAAAGGTTTAAACACCGATTGCTTTCCAGACTCCGTTAGTGAGGATAGCAGATGAATACGCTATTTTAATCTTTGTAATGTTGGCTACTGCAATGCTCTAGTTGTATTTTGAAGGTATTCATGAAAGAATAAGAAACGACATACATTGGAAAAGAATTCCAAAATTTTCCAATATCAAATATTTGTCAAGCAGCTACAGCGAAGTGACTGTTTTTCAACGGTCCAGTGTATGTGTTGATTCTGAGTTATTTCTGTCAGGCCTCACTTCTTCGGTGGGCAAAGAAATCTTTGATGCTTTACAACGTTAAGCTTTCAAGAATGTTTGTCTATGGTTTATTTATCTTTTTAGTCTGTGGACTGAGATAGGCTATCCTTCTGAAACTTGTCCATATTGGAACCCAAAGCTATCAAAGTATAAATCAGATGGCGTTCAAACAATAGGTGGTTATGTTCAAATAGTACAACTAGTTATTGGCAACGCTACAACCTCCAAGTCATATGGACGATATACATCTTGCTAAATGGGTAAAACCTAGCATTCTTCAGGTATGAATGTGAGTCCGTTATTGACTACCCCGTTTTGAAGTTAGGTTGGGTCTTCTCACAGAGAAAAGCTGTCTTCCCCTTATAGTTTCAAGTCATCGGTGAGGAGAACTTCAAAAGAAACCTGTTGGGACAAGTCGTTCATGTGTATTAGAAAATCAAGCGACCTCAGCGCTAAACCATGGGGAATTCCACTAAGACATTCTGTCCTCACAGGCATGGAGAAACTCTCCAGAACTCTAAATAAGTGATCTCGCAGACATGAGGACGACTAGTCAGTGAGCGGTGTTCTGGTTACGATGAATTTTAGTTATCACTAAGGCGGCCATGATTAACTCGATCAAACCCCCTGACTAAACCCTGACAAATCACACCACTTCGACCTCGGCGGTCAATAACACTAGTCCATCTATCTTTTGCAATGAGCGTTTTAGTGATACAGGAGTACTCTTCACTAAAACTCCATTGTTGGGGTGTAAATAAGCAATTCATCATGAGGTGGTCTCTCAGTTCAACATAGATTAACAATTTCATTGCCACGGAAGATATGGACAAGAGCACCACCGGCCTGTATTTCTTTGGGTTGCCTCGCTGATCTCCTTTCAGGATTGATGCTATGTGGCCCAACCTTCGAAATCGGGCCCTGCATTAGCCTCATGCATAAGCCAACGACCGAAAATTCTACTCCATTTATGGGATATTCGTAAACTCACAAGTACGCGGTCGATGTTAAATAGCTCTCCAAATTCTGATCGGTAAGGAATTCAGTTGCCTCAGTGTCGTTAGTGGTTAGCCCACTGGGCCCTAGCAATTCAGTCTCAATATAGCCTGCTGAGAGGGTGCAGCGCAGATGACATCTCGGGTTAGAAACAAACGTGTTTGTAGGCCTAGTTTGATATGTTTATCAATCGGCTCTCAACACCTCCGTGTATGTGATTCTTGTCTGTTCGAATAGCCTGCATGTGCATTTGGTCCCATTAATCTGTGTTCGGGTAAGTGCTGAGTTTTTAGTTTGAGCAGTTTGAGAGTATAGTTCCCTACTATCTTGGGGAACATGGAGCACCTCTGAGTCGAAAGTGGAACAGAACGGCTGATGGTGTGCATGATTTTGTCAAGTATGAATTTCCAATTAGTTTTCACATGTTGCCATGAATGGTCGACTTCCCAAACTGTCTGTTCCAGATTTGTCCAAACGTCTTCAGTGTTCTGTCGTTTGGATTTCCAGCAACAGTCCTTGAAAGGTTCGGTTAGTTTGATTCCGCAGACTTGCTGGAAGTCGATATCAACGTGATTACTCCTGCTCGAAGGAAAAAGGAGTGCCAGGTTATCAGTCAAGAATTCCACATTTTTGAAGATGCAATTTAAGTGGGGTGGGGCTCGAGTTCCCCTCCACCGCACTGCTGACCTCACATTTTCCTCAAGCTCCACCTCTTTAACCGGGTTAAAGAATCCGGCTTCAATGGAATCATGACTTTTGTTAAACTCAAGAGCCGCAAAGTTAACCTTCGGCGAGTTAGTTTCTTGTAATCACTGTTTGTGTCCCAGATTAACAAAGCAACTGACTGCCTCTGGTATTCGGTCATCATGCTGTGCTATAGCGGATGGCCTCCTATGTATGACCACCACCAAGCACTTTGCTGCCAAGTCATTCATGAAAGCAATAAACAATAGAGAGCTGACGATTGGACCCTAGGGCACCCAACTCGGCATCATTTCGACCAAAAGAAGAGTGCTATGACTGATTGTAACCGGGTGTTAGTGTGATTCATAAGCCAACTTGCCGCGTAGCCAAATAAGCTGAAGTTTCTCAAGCAGGATATCATGCTTAACGCCGTCAAGTGCTTTGGAAAAGCCAGGAAACCTAATATGAATGGGCTGTACATGTTCAGCAGCGGGTTCAGCTATCCTAGGATGTCAGCAAGCTTGTGTTACACAATCTTAGGCGTAAAAACCTGTGTTAACAGTTAGCCATGTTTGGGTTCCAAAGTAAATAATCACGGAATGGGTCGTTGGCTGGTCTTTCCCTTACTTTGAAAGTGAAGCAACCAAGCAGACTTGGCGTCAGTCAAAAGAAAATAGTTTCTACATGTTGGGATGACGGCCGCTTGTTTGCAGTCAGAGGACAATTTACCTTCCCAGAATATGTGAAGACGTTTGTCAGTGGAAAAGTTGGAACGCTGACACATTCTTTGAATAATCTCGGGTGAATGCCATCAACTCCTGAGGATTTATAAGAATTTAGGCCCACTGCCACACTTGAAGTCACGAAATCTGGCTCTGAAATGCACTGAACTGGAAGACATGAACAAACTGCGTAACGATACATAAACCTAAGTAGTTTCTTCCGACATCAATCTACAGAAGTGCGTGAACTGACTCACGGTTTGATCAGCGTTCATTTTCAGGGAATTTCCTAGACATGTGGATGCATATACATACAAATATGTGTACGTATCAGTGTTTACGATGGATAATCGAATGAGTGACCAAAAGCGTGACTTCACAATGCACATTTTTATGGATTTGTCGTTATCATTATATACAGCGTATCATCAGAATGATCAACTGCGGTCCTCAGATGCAAGACTTCGTGAGTACCCTTGACGTGCACGAATGGTCATGGTAAAGTGGTATGTAGAGTAAGTGGTACAATACAGTTGGCTTCTGGTGTGAAGTGGCATGACCCCTTTGATCGATTGTAGTGCTTGTCCTTTGAGTCGTAACTCGGAAAGAGATTTATATGGTGTGGTGGCAGCAGCCATAACACTTGTTGGCACCCGGAGTTAATAGCCATCAACCTGGGTGATATTATCGTCGTCAAACGTGAAGGACGTGGCAGTCTGCAGACCACCGCTGCCACCACCTCATTTAACCGTATTCTCACAGATAACCACCACCGTCGTCGAACGCCGTGAGGACACTTCTCTATTACTGTGCCGGTTGTTGGTTCCGGTATGCCGTGGACAACCATAATCGTTGGTCTCAACGTGTGGGGTACCTCATGAGCTACTTTTTCCCGCTGACCACGGCCGGTTGATGACCGTGTGTGTGTCAGCAGCAAGAATCTTTCCACCTCCTTAGCCGAGCTCAGGGTCACTCTCATCGGTGGGGGCTTTCCCTGAGGTGAGTAGTTGCCTTTGTAAGGCCGGAACAGTTTTGCTTCCAAGCTGCCCAGTCCTAGCATGGCGCACACCGTTTGCCATCGCTGTTTGGCGGAAGACTCTCTGTACCCAAGAAGCTTATCATAGAACTCGGGGACACTAAATATGATGATGGAATTCGATCTGTCACTAACGTCTCTGTTGTCGTGTACTGTGGGTGGGTTCTTATGGGAAGGGTGGGCCTTCTTTTCCACTGTGACCCATCTTCCCGATGTACAGTGGGGGCAGCCGTTGAAGTGACCTCAGGGTTAGGGACTAACGCGGTTGGTCGCGTGCCCGGCCTTTTTTAGCCATTCACAGGTGTGACTGTCCGAGGAACGGTGCTGACACTCTCGTCGCTTGGACTCTTGGTCCGGTACATCCTTGTCACAATGACTGTGTGCCCACTTATCGCAGGTGTTCCACTAAAAGGTGGCGTACCTCTTGGCTACAGTGGGATCACACGTGTGATAGTCATCATTCTGACAAGAAGGTTTGGTCAAAGACTATCCTTCTCTTCTCTTCCGTCTCTCAGTGGTAGCCGTCACAGGTAGATTAGGGTTTGGGCTGGTTGTGCCAGAAAGACATGCTTTTCGACGAACTAAGGTGCAATGGTTCAGACGGACAGAAATTTGGCTCTTCCCAGGGATTGGCAGTCTTGACTATTCTCCTGCGGTCGACCCGTGATCTTTTGCAGTGACATTAACGTCTTGCCCCCGGCCCCAGTTACTACTAAGGATGGGGAGGTTAGTGACTGAGGTGGGGCTTTACCTGAGGTGCTCCTGACACCAGCTTTGGCCAGGACTCTATTTTTGCTCATATCCACCAGAGGTTAGGGAAAAATATAAGGGAGTGAGACACAGATGGTTGTATCCAGTATAATGCAGAAAACCAATGATAGCTAAGGGAAGTTGTCAACCTTACATAGGATTGCCCAATTGTACGACAGCTACAGGGAAAAAAGTAGGACTGAAAACGATCAATACTTTAACACAATGTATGTGCCGAAAAGTGCTATTAACTTGTTCATTTCATAACTTATGGAATGAATCTCTGGATGTTTTGATCGAATTTAATGACCTCCTGCCTGTACCACACAGGAACCGTAAGATCTCGTAGATTTCTCAACCAATACAATGTGATGACGCCTGTAAAGTTGCTTCCCACATGTAAAACTACTAATACGAGAATAAAGGCACACTTACGTGCATAAATGGTCTTGGCAAGGCGGTACGTGGAGTAAGTGGTACAATACAGTTGGCTTCTGGTGTAAGGTAGGATGACCCCGTTGATCGATTGTAGCGCTTGTCCCTTGAGTCGTATCTCGGAAAGTCATAAAGAGCTTTATATGGTACGGTGGCAATAGCCATAACAGCGGCGACTAGGCTTCACAATTTAGTAGCAGTGTTCACGCCAGTGTTGGTAACATCACAAAGGTTATGCCGCATACCTAGCCTGCTGATATTACGCGGTCAGCGAGCGTTTGTGAATTCTCAACAGGTTGCCCTCCACATAGCTGCAGACATTTGCAAGTACGCAGTACTCATATCACCCACACTTTTACTCACTCGGAAACCCTACAGTTATGGTCATTTCGGTGGTGCACATCTTTTGCTGTGAGCGCAGTTATGCTTCCAGTCATGTCGCCGACAAAAACAATACGTTTGAGACTCTTGGTAGTTTTTTGTGACGAATGCTACTTGGATGGTTTTCACAGAGTAAGCTGCTCAGGGATTGCATTCCAGTCTCTCAGGCACATTGTGTCGTTTGCTTTATTGGGGACTGGGAAATGGAATTATACAACAACTGATCGGGTTGCAGTGAGTACCGGGGAAATGGTCAAATGAGGCTGGAATATTGGATGCAGGCAGTTAACAAGTCATTGTAATCTGCGATCAGTGATCAAGTACGATGCTAGTCACCCAGTCAGTCAGTATACGATGATATGTGTCGCGAGATGTGCTTTGTACGCTTCTTGTTGTCACTGTACACGAAACAAAATGGTCACATGTGGCACCGTTGTCATTATTTCGGTGCGCATGCATGCATATTGAGGCATTCAGGGCGGTTGGATGTGTGCGAGTTTGTTTTTGGCTGTTTCACAATCATGAGGTAGTCGGAGCAACTAAGTGATTCTTCATCAGATGAAAGGAACTTTCGATTTACGTCTTAAATCGAAGGACGGTTTGTGTCTTGAATACTATGCTGTGCTGAATAACAACGACCAATATGCTGCAAGCCTCGAATTTCCCGGTCTCTATCGGCTTATAGCTGTCCTACTCATCGTGCAATAGTTTCATAAGCAGTATAAATGACAGAGCCAGATCCCAAAGAGATCACGAGAGCCTATAAAAACCTGCGTATGTGAGGTCACATATGCATGAATGAGACACAGGCGCCCACACAAGTGGAAGGCGTGGAGCATATTCCAAAATGACTGCGAAAACGGGTAGGGTACTACCTCTTATCTGCGCACTATATCATCCATTTAATCTACAGATATGCATCATCGAATCAGACGCGAATCCTTAGGATGTGCTGCACAAGTACATCACTCGTTTCGGATAAATTGCACTAATTGTGTTTTTTTGCTTTGAAGTGCTGACGCCTTATGGTAATGTGGCTGTGGAATGTGCATGACTGTCATTCAAAAATGGCCTGCTTCTATAGATTATTCATGATTGGCAAACCTTACATCCTGTGGTTCGGTTTGGCTTGCTGGATGACCACACTCCGCATCTTCCGTCGTATATGAATACGCTTTAGGCAGCAACAAGCTCTTCAATCTAGTTTTCTGAGGTATCAAACAAATAAAAACCGACGGACTTCTCTCACTTTTAAACTCCAGGTGTGCCCAAAACTACCAACTTGCCTGATTGAAAAAGCTGGTCATGAGTCTATCAGAATTACTGTTATTGAGCCCACTGTCGGGCAAGATTGTAAACAACTGAAGGAGTCGGAACCATCATACTGCCTAGCAGGAATGAAGAAAAGATGGGTAGGAGAAAAGTGCCATCAAAGTAAACAAAGGTATGTGGCGATGCAGAGAAGTTAATGAATGTTAGAGAAAATGTTCCGATCTCTGGATGTGACAGTAAGCCTGTAAGTCTGAATCGATGTGGCCGACTTTGAGCCATGCCCCTAAGAGCCTCGCATAATCTCGACGATCCCAATCGGTCATTTCGCTTCCTCCTGGTGCTCAGTCCTATGGCACCTTGCATTGCACCAGCAATTATGTCTGAAGATCTGCAATAACCTCACACCTTTTAATTTCAGCGGCCACATCTCATACACTATTGGCAGTGGGTGACTGCGGAGTCATCTTCGGAGGACTTTGTCTTATGTCTCATTACATTACTGCAGACCCAGGTATTCACATGAACAATCACCACCCACGTGCGCAGAAGAAAAATGTTAAACCGCTTACATTCAAGAGTTTTACCACGATCGCAGTTTCAGATATTTTTTCCAGCAGCCATCTTTATCCTGTCAACTCACTACATCTTCAGCCAATCACTCTCCAAAGCCCTTATTGGTTACGTACGAGTAATGAAGTAGTTTGCCTTCTAATGCCAATATCCCATGCCAATTCCGGCATGCAATATTCGGCCCCCATGTGCATGGCAGTTTGGGTCGTTTCACCGCTTAGAATAAAACTGTGAGCTCATGTGTTTCGCTCCTGATCGTTACTGTACCAAACAAACCACTCTAAGTGTAAAGCACACAATAGACACTCGTAAATACGTCAACACGCTTTTGATCATAGGGCCCGCTGGATGTAGTGATTGCTCTGAGGCTATTCTGTCAACCGGACTATCTTTCCTTCTTTTATCATCTTCCAGTAGAAATCATTCCTATATCGGGAAGTATTGTTTTCTTCGGGATATTCTTCTATTACATGGTCCGCCACCAACTTTGACACTGATAAGGATAGTGGCACAGGTTGTCAACATTTGGCATGCCGTAGACACCATTGCCTTGAGAATCATACATGAAATAGCGTGCTTTCTATCTTTTGTGGGGCATAGTTAGTCGAATGGCAGTTGCAGTCAACGTGAAGCTCACCTCATCACTCATCTGTGAGATACAGATTTAGACATCACGGTATGTTGAGTATTTCTCGGTAAGGAGGTTTACTAGCTTTTGTAGGAACAGGAAAGGACTGACGCTGAGTGGACTCATTTGTTTTGACATCGAATGTGTCGAATAATACGAAAGGTGCCCAGATTCATGTGTTTATTTGGGATTTAATTCATTCATGTCATCAATTTCCATAGTGTTCACCCACCTTAAAGTTGGTGCTTCTACAGTAAAACTTGAGTTTAATGGTGCTTACTGAGTAAAATTACGTCGAAGTATTTTATCATATTCTCTGCTCCACCTTCGTAATCTTTGATGAATTGGGAGGTATTCATCTCCAATAAGACATAGACGGTATGGTACACATAGAACGAAGGCTCCTTAAGGTGTTTTGCTACAACCATAGAGGGCTGTATTTCGATGTTCAATTTAGGTCAGTAACTCACGGCGGCCAAGCCATTTCTAGCTGCAGACAACTTATTTATTCTGCAGTGAGTGTAACAAAATGTAGTGATATCAGTGATTAGTGAGAATCTGTTATAGCCCTTGTGATTATCATACAAAACCATGATGTCGTGAATGTATCAAACGTGGAAGGGGATTTCAGCAGGGACTTGAGAACTTTCAGGTCAGTGCAACTCACACCAATAAAGAAATTCTTAAGTGCTTCATTGAAGGGGAAAATTCCTATACGCTGAAGACCCTGAGGTTGTATACTCATGCCACACCCATGAATTAGGCAATACGCTACCCACTACTGAACAAGAATTAGGTGGAGTTGCTAAATGGTGCGATGAGTCCCACCTAAAGTTCAACAACGATAAACGTGGTTAGCCTAGCACCTAGGAGTCTCTCTTGGGGTATATAGACAAAAGCTATCTAGACGTTCTTCGGTGCTAGATCTTTGTCTTAGATATTCCAGTGACTTAATATTCTCCGAGCAGACGGCTTGTATCACATCTAAGTCACGCAGACTCCTTGGATGCATCGTCCGTAACTTTTATAGCACTGAATCAAGGGTCCTACTCTACAAAGTGAGCATCCATCCAATTTTAGAATACCGCCCGTTCATCTTAAGTGGTTTTCGTAAAAGCAACAAAGGAAAAGTCGAGGGAGTACGACGCCACTTTGCACTAAGACCACTAGGAGCTGACTGCAGACTAGACTACGTCTCGGAATGCAACATGCTAGGACTGGAACCTCTCTGGAAGAGACGACTTAGAATGAATCTTATATTTTACCATAAATTACTTTGTAAGCTAGTGCACTCATGTGGCCCGAAAATTAAATCGTTGTAGCATCCACTCACTAGTTACGTAATCACAACCTATCAGCTGCAAATGAGTGTTGTAAAACCAAATTGCGGAGAAACTTCGTCATCAATAAGTTCTTTCACATCTGGAATAGACTTCCTGAGGAATACGTACTGCAGATTCATTATCTGTCCTTTGTTCCACACTTGATAAGCTCCTAACAGATGATCGGTCTAGCACTCGCCTAGGCGCCATACACACGTTCTGGATTAATGAAAACATGCCAGAGCCTCCAACGTATGGAGTGAGGCTATCGTAAATCCCCAGTGGACTAATAAGGGTGTTCGATTACTAGTCCATCTGGTCGGATTGCACAGTACAAATAAGTAGCCCGTGTTCCCTTTAAGTTTACCAACAAAAACTGCTTATCTAATGTAACGAAAAATTGACCTAAAAATCCCTCCCGATCACCCTTATTTGATTGTATTGACATTTATTTTAACATTTTTGCCCTCGCTATGGATGGTGCACCTTTGACCCTACCCGGTGTAATGTTATTTGCTTGTTTGACTGTCTTATTTGACTTTGCACTCGGTATTTGCCCTTGTATGTTTGAGACTTATTATGAATGTTTCACTTTCCTATTATGTGAAGCTGGACTGTTGACAAGGTGATGTTGTTTTACTGCGCCCGACATTTTGTTTTTGGTTCAACTTACGGTTGTGCTGCGATTTGACTGTTTGTCTTTTGACCGTCTACTGGGAACGCTCGTTTGTTGATTTGATTCCTGTAGGCAGAGTCTTGATCCCTTCTGTCGGGAATATTCCTATTGACCGACAGGTACTTAACAGTTGTATTTGTTTAACCAGTTTTTACTGTGTAGTACGTATTTGCACCCGAGAACGTTTTGGACTGTATAGTTAGCCAACGGCACTGTTGAGGTATTTTTGTAATTTTGACATAACTTATTGTTGCTTTGGTAGTACCACAGATTTTGTTACGAATCTGCCATTGAATTACTACAAACCGTGTTTTGATATTTTGATCCAACCTTTGACTGTGAGTCACTCGCGGAAGTTAGGAAGCTATACAGTAGAACGCAGGAACTAATCAGATTCACGTCAGTTGGCACCGCCTAGTTATTTCCCGCATTCAGGCCAAGAATACTGGATTCTGGCCACTACACTAATAACTCGCATGAACTTCGTGTAAGAAAAAAAGAAGAGTTATTCTTATTTGCATGGATTAGAGTTTACATATAGTTTGAATGACTTCAAAAAGACAAAAACTTCTCTCCTTTCAGTTTGTCTTAAGTGGTATTCCATTGTCCAGTTTCTCCTTGCCCCTTCTCTTCTCTTTCCAGTACCAGCCTGACGGACACATATACATGCGGTAAAATCGAACCTATACGCTTGTTTTCAAGTGGTTCTTGATTATATCTATTTGCAGATTTCCTGTTGTGTCTGACTACTTATTACTATATTTTTGTAGTAATACTTCAGTCTATCCTATATATTTGGCCTTACAGCTCCGCTATTCTCCTCACATACTGTGTTACCAGCATTTCCGTATACTACGTATAGCCGTTCGCCGTTTTTCTGTTTTAACACTAGGCTTCGATTTTAACGTCTCTTTAAATGAGAAGATCTAAGGCTAAACATTCTAAAATTGACTACTCTAGTGAGAAAGAGCAAAGACTCGGTCATTCCAGTGCTCTCCTGTGTGACAGAAGCAATGTAACTCCGTATACCTCAGATCTCGATGAACTGGTATGCCCCGCACCTTTTGTTAGAACTGATGACATCATATCAGTCATGAGTAGCAGTATTAACGGCCACAGGAAAGAAATGGACAACATTACAACCATGATGGAAGAGATCTGGAGAATGGTTGATGATTTCCATCCATTGGCATATCTTCTAGGGAAGCATGAGAATTTAGCTGAAGACCATGTGGTGAAAGCAGAAAACTTAATAGACCACTTGGAGACCGGGGTAATGAAGAGATTATCGTCGTCTCAACAGACGATTGTTCCTAACGTACCTGATACCCTACCCTTGGAAGTAGTTAGGACAGAGGTATTAAACTCGTGCAGTATGACAGGAATACATTGTGACTATAAGCGCTCTGCAAAAAGTCAGCGAAGTCTAGCTGCCCCAGATCTTCAAGTTCACTACTTCATTTGACGCCAAAAGATTTATTAGACTACAAGACCACATAAAGTTACATAGCAGCTTTAAAAATACTGCTATTGCACAAGACAAAATAGCCTGCTAACGCAGAAAAAAACAAGTAATTTGACCAGTTCGTCGCCTCTAAACACAGAGGCTGCTGTGTGCGCGAACAGACCAGCAGAAAGTGCTGACATGGTTGGTAATTCTGTTGAGTGTACCTCCTCCTCCGTACATCGGTCTCAATCAGATCTAGCTACAAGTGAACCTGATCCTTCAGCTGCTCGTAAAAAGAAAACTGTCTGTACCGTCGCCCCTAAGGTCACCATAAATAGAAGCCCGCTGGTCAACTGAAAACTCAGAAGTTCGGGCGAAACCTCACCATCTAAAGCTAAAACGTTCTTGAAGAAGGACCATTTCAGGAGCATGCTTTCTAATGACGGAGAAGAATATTTCATAGATAAGGCAATGGCAATACACGGACCCAAACTGCAGGTTTTCCGTCAAACCCCTTTTTTTCATAAATGAGTGCCACGACAACTCGAGTTGCATCACACGAGATATTCCTCAGACCACGTCCCTTGATCACAGGGGGTCATAACGTGGTGCCGAGTAGCGTAACGAATGCTCAACTGTCCCACGTATCAGAAACACCTAACCGCTGTTCAGCTGTGCATCTTAATAATCCTAGTCAATACTTTGGAACAGATATACCTCCCCCTGCAGGAAACTTCCCCACTTATGAACTCTACCAAGATTTTTTCGGATCCCGCACAATATGTGCGACCCATGGTATTTAGGCTTGTTCGACCCCTGATAACACAGGGCTGGAACCGAGAGTAAACAGCCTTCAAATTATACTCGGCATAGAAGCTATAAGAATATAGAGTCGGAGGTACTCATGGGGCTACTCAGGTGTTCTCTATGGGATGACTCATTAACACACGCACCCTCTTTTTTCTACGAAAATATAAAGCTGTATCTAGATATTGTTGCTCCTGTGAAAGCAGTTAGAGTTTGTAAGGAGCCAGACCCATATATCCCTAAAATATTCCGCAATAAAGTTAGGAAATTGTCAGCACAATACCACTTGTCGAAAGATCTCATATCACTGCACCTAATTCATGAGACTTACGAATCTATCAAGACACTACGTGCAAACCACGCAGTAAACGAAGAGATAGTTGCTCTCAAAAGCTGCTCTAGAATGCAAAAGTTGACATCTCTTCTAGGTAAACGTCTGAAGCCATCAACGGATGTAGTCTATCTACTACATAACGGGGTGGTACACAACGATATGCATACATTCAACGGTGTATATCCAACTACATCTTCATCTACGAAACTTCCTGTTCCTAAAAGTGTTTGTGACCTTGGACTAAGATATTCAAGGGACCTCACATTTTCTGAACAGGTGGCATCACAGACTCACAAATCTAGGATCCTGATGGGTTGCATAGTTCGTAACTTCCACTTCAAGGAAGTCAAGTTGCTACTCTACAAAACCTGCGTACGCCCACTGTTAGAATACTGTCCATTTGCACTGAGAGGCATCCGCATAATAGACAAACATAAAATAGAGGGTGTCCAAAGGTATTTCACAGCTAGATTGTTAGGACACGATTGCAAACAGGACTACAGCTCCAGATGCAGAACACCAAGTCTAGAACACTTTGGATGAGACGACTCAAAAAATTAACCTGACACTATTCTTTAACGTGTTACGTAAACACACGTTTACAGCCAGTGGTGAGCTTCAGTTCGAACACAACAGTTGTTACGATCTGCACAACCACGCCCATAGCGCCAAAATGAAGTCGTTCAAGTCCTGCTTGCGCGCGAATTTCTTTGCCGTCGAATCCCCTCAGTTGTGGAACAGATTTCCAGCTGAAGTGAACGCCTCCAAATCAACCTCTGAATTTGGTTGGTTACTGGCTAACTTCTTATCATCTGGTGACTTCTACGGCTTACCGAATACGCCAATAGTCTCTTTCACGACGCTTCGTATACTCGGCTCTCTTAATGTATTATGAGACAGCCACCACACCTACACTAACCTTTCATACGAAGCGTTGAGGAGACTTCCATAAGTTACCACCCCAAACTAACGGCACATTCTGCCCCACCCAACACGGTAATCAGAAACAGAAATCCTACACCACATGACAGCATGAAATTTATATTTTTAAATACTCTATAGAAAAGGGACATACAATGAAAGCCATAGCAAGTGGAGTTAAGTAGGGAGAAACATGAACATAGGAAACACTCTCCTTGTTGAAATTCTTGCTTTCTCCGCTGCTGCTTTGTCTGTTTTTTTCTCGTTGTGGAAAAATAATTCAGTTCTAAACGTTGGCTTTGTTGCCGTCGAGAATTAATTACTTAAGGAAAAGACCATGGCTGAAACTACCCCTCATGGAGGGTAACCAGCTTTATCAAGTTCAGAATACCTAACTACAACAAGCAGAAATAAAAAATGTTCATTGGACTACAACTTCCTAAGTATCAAAATCTAGGATTAACTCATTATATAAGTGACCAGCAAAGTCCAACACTTACCAACTGCAAGGCTGCCACAACCCCTGAAAACGGTGGATAAGATATTCTGGAAGCCCATTTGGTGCATTCTAACAAGTCTATTGCCTCTGGGTGCTGGAGTTGGAAAGTGATGACATTTGGCTTTCAGTCATAATATTCATCAAGATTATGAATCTTCGTTGTGGAATGGTGTTAACACGCATGAATTATACATTCCTGGAATCGTCAATGAAGTACAATATGTGAACAATTCATAAACTAAATATTAGGAACAACAAGTCAACCAAACATTCATCCCAGCGTGCAATACATTTTCGTCCCAAATCGTCCCTTTCAGACCGTGTGGCAGCGTACACAACAATTAAACAAACCCATTTCACATGTTCACAGTGTAGGCATATTTTCTTAACGCACTTAGCACTTATGCGCACATACGCTTACAGCCAACGGCTTCAAAGAAATAAAAAATACTTAGATAAGTTTTGCAGTCTTCACTAATTCTCAGTATGGAATACTGCAACGGATTATCGAATGGTGACTTTGCTTTCAGGAAAGGCGTGCTGTCAGTACTTCTTCTTCGGAGGTGTCAGTCACGATCTCAGGTTTCTACTTGACAGTAGTCCATCGTTTGCTGAAAATAAAGACATGTCATTATTAAGTCCCCAAGTATTTCCTACCTGGTTGACAACATTTAACTTATTGTGACCAGCATGAAATGCGATCGTCTCCAAGGGCCGCTGAATTTCGAAGACCAGCCGCAGCTGTTATGGCTATTGCCACCGTACTATATAAAGCTCTTTATGACTTTCCGAGACACGACTCAAAGGGCAGGCACTACAACAGATCAACGGGGTCATCCTGCTTCACACCAGTAGCCAACTGTATTATACCACTTACTCTGCATACCACCTTACTATGACCACTTATGCACGCAAGGGTATGCACAAAGTCTTGCATCTGAGGATCGCAGATGACCGTTCTGGTGATGCGTTGTATATAATGATAACGACAATTCCACAAAAATATTGAATCATCTTATCTAGTTTCTCACACTTGGTGGTACCCGGCATAAGGCTTTCAGAGTCAGGCGTTTTACCAAGACAACGTTGGACAAGAACGTTATCTTCAGATGTGTCAGTTACTCGCTCCGTAGAGGATGCATTGTAGTTGAGTACAATCTGGCGTTTTACATCCTTCCCCTGAAGTGAGGTTCGATCCTGAGGTGTCTTAATATGTCTAGGCATGTTTATGAGTTTCGCACCATTGCCCATCGAGACGAACTGCCTGCAATGAAGGGTCCATGTAAACTGGAATGAGATAGGGCATGTAAACTGCGAACCGGCATTGTGAATCCTTTCACAACCACAAGTAACTTCTAACAAACTACAGGCGCCTGAGATCACAGCTTTATCCTTTTTTGGTGATATACTTTCCGGGACATTGCAGACAATGGCTTTTCGTGGTGATGCTACGCGTTGTATCACATCTGGGGTGATGAATTCAATTGAGGTTTCAGTCTATCGTGCTTCCTCATCGTCTACATCTTTGCGTTGTCCAAAAAAATAAGCAACGGGTGTGAGCCACTCTAGTTTAGTGCGGACTTCAGTTAGCACTGTTTTAAGCTGATTAGTTTTAACTGCATTGAGACTTGCTAAGTCATTGGGATCCGTGACGTCATTTATGCCTGCAATTAGAGTCTGTGGTCCAGTCGCATAGTTTTGAGGCTGTTTCGAATAAACCTGTGGAGCATTCAGTTTTCTCGTCCAAGCTACCCGTTCGGGATCTTTCGGCTTTACTGTGTCCCATTATTAAGCCAGCGTTTGAATACTATAGGCTAGCTATCTCACCAAGGAAACGTTTCTTCAGTATATTAACTGACGAGAGGCAATCAGAGGACTACAGCAAACTAGTTCATCACAAACAAGTGGAGTCATGCACGGTACGTTCGAAATTGTGGTACATTTTAACGTGATTTCATAACTGAATAATACCCTTGTTATTGGCGTCGCCCTATAGCTATTTAAGTTTTCAAATGTCTAACATATCAGATATTCAACTAGATATGGGTAATGAATTTAAAAAGGTGCGGACACAAGTGCCTGTAGGACGGTGCATTCACTGTACCCAAATGTTGGTAGCGCCAAAAGCAGGCTCCCCTTACAACCATATAAATGAGCCAGCTTATACCCAAGAGAAAGGGCAGTATGTCAGCTAGGCCACTGAACGTTAACGATGGTAGAAACTCTGAAGGTCCAGCATTTCGTGAGACCTCAACAACAAACGTCGCAGCAGGTGTGAAGTCTAATTGAAGCGTAACGCCTTTCGTAGAACCAACTAGATTTCAATCACCAAGTGCTGCATTGTCGCCCCTTCCAGAAACAGAAAGCCTGAAGTCCTCCATAGAGGAACTGCGGATGGAAACACGCGAACTAAGGGATTACAAACAGAATAATGGACCACAAGAAAATATGACAGGGGCGTCCGAAGTGTCACCCCAGCTGGATGAACTTAGAGCTCAGATTGGCAACCTCTTGCCACTGAGCATCTTGACATCGGAACACTAACCAAGATAGATCACCTGGTGAACTTTATCACCACTGAAGCAAGTAAGAGACTTGCTGTTAAACTGAAAGCAATAGTTTATAACGCCCCCGACACAACAAAGTTGAAGGCGTTGCGAGCAAGTTTGCTTAGAACGGCAACAATGTATGATGTTCACGCAAAACGATTTCGACTAATAAAGAGCCAGAAGGACCACTGCTGTCCTACACGCTCTAAGTTTAAATCACAGATGGAGGCGGAAACATTCACCAAAAAACAGAACCTATCTTATCAAACAACACCATGTTTACAGGAATAAAGTTCTTGATAAGACAGTGGTGGGAAGGCAGGCATACAGTCTTGTTCACAGGCCAGACAGTCAAAAGGCTCTAAGCCTACAGCATGCTAAAGCAGCAGGTATCTCCTCGAACAAGTCCAAGCTTAAGACTTCTCCGCCCCCAAACCTTATCATGTCGAATACACGGAAAACTGCATCGACCAACGTGGAGACGGAAGACTACGAAATGTATGGTTTGACTCAACGAACTCAAACCGTAGACCTAGACGTATCCACAGAAAGCCCAAAATGAGACCCGATACTTCGCTAAACGTCAAAGAACTCTCACTGGGGCCTGCTGGAGGCTTAAAGTCTACAACCCACACCAGCCTAGGCCCTGGGATATCATGTATTATTATTATAATTATTATTTATAAAGGACAATAAATTTTTATCGTTGTTTGATGTCTAAGCCTTGTAACTTTAAAATGAGTAACGTTATCGTTGCCGTCAACAAACTAATCCATAAAGCTGAGAGATCAAAAGTTTCGAATCCGTCACTGGAGTATGAAAATGGTTTATTTACTAACAGTCCCTCTGTCAGATGTCATGACTGACGTTTATAATGGCGTCACTCCGAACAAGAGTAGCACCTTGGACAACAGCAATACAACTGCTGATCTGCGGCACAAACTAGAATGTCTTACACCTATGATTCACCCACTGAACCCCACAACAGGCTTATCAGTGGATATACTTAGCAAGTGTGAAGTACTGATGAACTCTGTAGCCACTAAAGCCGGCAAGCGACTGACTCCGTCAAACAACTCCATCATCCTCAATGTCCCCGGTAGTTTTTCGTCTAAGCACGTTAAAAATGATCCCCGAGTCTGTGGTTTGCGTGAATCTATCTGCACGGCCCGGCATCTTAGGAAGAGGACTATTAGGTACCCCTGCACAATATTAATAACAATAATAATAATATATATTCCATACAACATAGGTTACATGAATACAAACCAGTTTAAAGGTTTGATCATTTTAGCAATGAGAAATGACTATTGCGTACGGTGTTAAGCTATACATTAGATACCGTTATTCATGGCATACAAGAGGTGTGTTGAAGCAGGCCCAGTTCGAAATTAGGAATCATTCGGTTATTGTTTGAGTTATTATTTCAGTTCAACTCACTCCTTGATGCGAGACACTACTGCGGCTCACAGGACTTTGTAAGACTCTTAAAATTCTGTGAGAATGTCAGGATACTTCCAGATCCTACCCCCTGTCAACGACGCACACGTGGATCAAAACTCTTTAGAGTCCCTTTGGAAACTTCATCCAAACCATCGGCCATTCGGGGCATACTGGTGCCTGGGAGTCAGCTCATCGCACCAGACAGCATCATCAGTGTAGATCAAAAAGACTGGCCGAGCATATTGCTGCAAGTACATCAGTTGCTACCATTCCACCTACCAACATGGTAGTAACCATCAAAACTGAGGGTCAACTCTCCACCAATTATGCAGATTTATCCGCAGATGATCTTGACATGGATGGTGAAGGTAGTGATGTATCCGATATGCTCTTGATCCCGCTGAATTTACGGACGAAATCTGCATCCCCCACACACAATTACGCTGATAAGCCTTTACCCCCTTGAGCCCCTCATGTACGATGATGACCTCCGGATGTATTGACAATGCACAGTCTCAAAGTGCCATGTTTTGGAGACCTAAACCCAAAAATCCTAGTTCGGGTTTACCTCCAAGGCCAATGGCACAGAAACGACCTAGTCATCTTCGAAATAATTAATTTCAGTCTGTTAAATCTAGTGTTTATTACACCATTCAAAGAGTGATCTCTTTTCCCTATACATACACATTCACAACGTCCATCGGTGCGACACCACGCTCTACGGCACCTTCATTAATTAAGAGAAAGGCCGGATTCATACACGAAGGTGGTATAAAGAAAGGGGTACGTGCCTAAGAATGTTCATAACACGAATGCCCCTACAGCCAAGAGGACAAGGGCTACAGGAGAAATAACAGGTTTTTCTCCTCATGACCATCTATACAACATTCGGCTCCAATTTATCTCACCCAGTACAACGATATCACCTTCTTATTGAAAGCCTGCTGTTCAGACAAGGCCTGTGATACTGACTTCCCAAAAAAATGTACCACACCCTTTCCCATACAGAAGTGAAGCCATGGATTTACGTGGTTCATTTCCGCAGACATCCAAACCCTCGAATCATACTGAAAATCCAAATTTTCAAGGACTGCGAAAATCATCGGTGCCTTTTGCTGTTCAGATAACGATGCCTTCGGGTCAGCTGCTTTCAACCCTAACGTGCAACCGCTACATTGAAAGGGAAGATGTTACCCCGAATTGCCATTCCCCCGGCTCACGTACAGTAGGTCATCACCTGACACAATAAAGGATACTATTAGTAGCAATCTAGGAATATCTTACTCCCCTAGTAGGTCCCCGAAGTCGAATTCTACTCCATTTTTCTCACCACTACGGTTCAACCTAACCTACCCGAACAAGCTTTTCGAAAACAGATTTAAGTACTACTGCTTATTCAATTCTTTGACTTTCTGTCTGGTTAACGCCCGTTGCAGATGCAACAAAATAAGTGAGATCACTATGTTGCCAACTATGTCTAACCCTACCTAATATTTATCACTGAAGCTTGGTGTACTTCAGATACTCCTAGTGGTGATGTCTCTGTCGATAATTACACTTTATTTGAGGGGATAGATGTAATGGAGGAGGTGGTGGTTGCATCATTTATATCGGGCCTGACATTAATGTGACAAACTGTAGTACTGCAGAACCTAGTTTGCTCAATGAATCAGTATGGGTTGTGGCGAAGTTTCCAAATGCTATAACTATCCTCTTAGAGTGTATCTACCGTCCCCCTTGCTCTAATGTAGATTATGATGACAGAATCACGGAAGTGCTCACCCGCGCAACAACACTACCCTGCCCCGTGAAACTTATATGCGGAGATTTTAATACGTCCGACACCAAGTGGCAGTCACTCAAGTCCCCTTGGCGGTTTGATGATTTTATTAATGTGCTAGATTCTGGGGGATGGCGCCAGCATGTAATGCAACCCACTGGACGCCATGGAACACTTGAACTCGTTTTCACTAATGGATTATTGCCTTTTACTCTTCAGGTTGGTCATGAATTCCTGGGCAGCAATCACAGAGTAGTTTGCTTACTTCCGACTACCTCCCAGTACTACGTCAGTCCCCAGGTCAAAAACAACCACAATTAGACGACAAAGAAATATCATCTGAGAAGAGATGTAGTACACGTTGCAATGCTTGGACTGGGGTTCTTATGTCACCAGTACCTCGACCCATGAAACAAGTTACATCTTCTATAGTTCCATGAATGTAATTCATAACCATATCGCTCCGGCGGTATCAATGGCGATTAGAAATTCGAAGGCGAATTTCATCCCAGAAAATGAACGTATCATTACGAGCAGACATGTCAGAAACTTCTATCTATCTGGTGACTTTTCATCCATTGTCCCAATGAAAATTACTCATGAGAACTTCAAATCAAACAGGCTGCCGAAAGCAGTCAAGCAAGAAACAGGCAGCAACGCACAAACAGGTAATGTTTAATCATTAGTGAAATTCTAAAATCCCTTGCAAACTTACCTAGAGTAATTCCTGGTAGTTTGATCATTGATGGGGACATTCTTTACCATGGCCTAAGCAAGATCTGTGAGGTGTCCAGCCTTACAAAGGCAACTACTCACCTCAGGGAAAGCCCCCACCGATGAGAGTGACCCTGAGCTCGGCTAAGGAGGTGGAAAGATTCTTGCTGCTGACACACACACCGGTCATCAACCGGCCGTGGTCAGCGGGAAAAGTAGCTCATGAGGTACCCCACACGTTGAGACCAACGATTATGGTTGTCCACGGCATACCGGAACCAACAACCGGCACAGTAATAGAGAAGTGTCCTCACGGCGTTCGACGACGGTGGTGGTTATCTGTGAGAATACGGTTAAATGAGGTGGTGGCAGCGGTGGTCTGCAGACTGCCACGTCCTTCACGTTTGACGACGATAATATCACCCAGGTTGATGGCTATTAACTAAAAGTGTCAAAACTTTTAACTAAATTACTGAGAACTTGGTACTCAGTTAAAGACAACATCAGAGGGAACGTTCGCTGCTGTGAAAGCAGGCCCAGGGTCCTGCGATAGCAGCAAAAGATAGCCCCGCCCTGCTCTGAAGTCACCGTCACTTTCTACGGAGAAGATATCCAAACCAGCCTAGATAATATAAAATCCCTAGAAAAGAGAAACATCCCGCCATTATGCATAGAGCCTTCAGTCTTCCACCACCAAGACACCCAGTGTTGTTAGAAACACCTACAAGTGTCTTTAAACTAATGTGAGGGGACCTAGATGTAGATTGGGGGAACTACGATCTCTCTGTTTCCACCTTGCTTCGAAGGTCATAATCCTAACAAAAGCTCGGCTATCACAGGATATTGGTGACACTGAAACTAGTACAGACGGTATGTGTCTGTTCGGGAGACAGATAGTTTAAGGAATGAGGTGGAATGGCAATGTTTACAAGTGAACGAGCCTCCGAGCCCTCACTTTTAGGGCACCCAGGCTCAATCTGGCGCCACTTTACGGTTGTACATACCAGGAACCTCGTAGTAGGCGTCCACAGAACTCCTACCAGCAACGTGGAACATAACCGACAGCTGCTCCAAGTAATGTCCGGAGCGACGTCCATGGGATACGACCAGGCCATTACAGCCAGAGACTCCAGCTGTCAGTCTTTCGCAGGACAGACAAACCTCAAGCCAAATGCTCGAAAGAAACCTACTCAACACTATTAAAAAGGCCGGACTGCATGAGGGTAACGACGATGACACTCGCTGAGGTTCGAGCGGCAAACCACCCAGACTGGACTACTTTTTCACCAGAGACCATCTGCTGGCTGAAAACGTTAGGGTCCAAACCCCCCTTGACAGCAGCTATCATGGTGTGGTAGTGTTCCATCTGGTATCCAAAGAACAACTGTCCTGGGAGGGACCTTGCCCTTGTCTTTGCTACAGCAAGGCGGACTACATGGCGACGAATCAATATCTGCCGATAATACCATGGCCTCAGGAGCGGAGTAACCTTCAGTTGATCAACACCGAGGACTAGTTAGAAATATAATCATGGGGGCTGCCCCTGAAAACGTTGCAGCAATCACAGCGATACCAAGGAAGTGAACCTCAGCTGAATTGAGGCAGTGAACCACTTTTGAAAGCCAAGAGGGAAGCTTAGCATAGGCAGAGGATCTCCAGAAGAAAGCCTGATCATACCGCGTATACGCCTCTAGGAAATCGATGCAACACCAAAGTGAGGGGGAGACAGGAGGTCGTTCCAGACAAACATCGCCCAGAAGCTTGAGGCGAACCCCACAAATCTATGTCGATTTATGGCAGGCAGAAAACTCACTAGCCAGGAAGCTTGCGCCCTGAAGGGCCCAAACGGAGAGAACCTCTACGGACTAGAGATAGCTGAGGCCTCTGGCGCAGCCTTTAACCTACAAATGAACACGTCGCCATCTAACCAAGACTGCTATCTGCCCGACCAACATTCGGCACTACCAAATGCAGTAGAGTTGCCTGGATTAATGGTAACCCCTACTATGGTCCTCGAAAAGTCATCAAAGCTCCGCGTAGGGAAAACACCAGGATGCGATGACATCCGGTTGGCTGTGTTGAAACAATGCCAGGATGCATTATGCGGTCTGCTCCGTAATGTTTTAACACTGTATAGACAGTCGCATGCCTCCACGAAGGTAGAAACTTTCCATTCTGTCCCCCATTTTAAAAAGGAGATAGGCGGAACCAAAAATACTATCGACCCATAGCCCTTCCAACAGTGGTGCCAAAAATAATGGCATGCCTAGTAGACGACAATGTCAGAGAGTACTCGGAAAAGGGGGGAGCATTGGTTGATGCTTAACATGGTTCCAGAAAGGGTAGGTCCTGCGCCCCAAACATTCCGGCGGTTGGTGATAAGTTGGCGGTATGCTGGGGCTTCCGAATTCCCTTTCACGCTATTTTCCTAGATTTTGCAGGGCTTTTGACACAGTCCAGTATGTCATTCTTATTCGCAAAATATCAAGGTTGGGCATCAAGGGTTAAGTGCTGTCCTGACTACAGGACCATTTAGACGACAGACAACTCTTCACAAAAGCCAACAGAGTTTACTCGACTTGGAGGATATCATCATCTGGCGTGTCAAGAGAAGAGATTCTGGGTCCGCCGCCGTTCCTTCTTTTTGTGAACGATCTACTTTACGCTGACGATATTAAGTTATGGAGAGCTGTGACGTCCGAAGCAGAATCAAGTGCTCTTCAAAGTGATCTCAGATTACTTGCAGAGTGGATAGATATTAATGAACTAGTATCTAATCTCGGTTAACGCCGAAGCATGTTTCTCCGCACTCCTGACTCTCGGAAAGTATCGTAATGTCTCTGTGGAACACAACATTCCCACAGCACCATGGAGAAATACTTAAGACTAATACTCACCGACAAGCTAGGCACTAGTTTCAGTTGTCCGTATATATGTCGTTTCGACAGATAAATTTTAACACATTTACATACGGCCTGTGTACAAAAATTGTAGGGGCTGAGGAATGATTATATAAATGACAAAATGATATTTACGCCACAAAACCTCACTCTAAAATAGCCTGTAGGGAATAGTGTGCTAAGAAGATACATCTATTCCTCGACGTTCCTTGCTGTTACACCACACTAACTAATTACCTAAGGCCTTGATACCATTGGCGTTTTAAAGCTAAGCACACAAAAATATAGATTGCTTCAGCGTGAGGCCGTCAATATCCCTTGAAAATTTCAATGACTTATAGGTGATAGGAACTTATAGGTGTTCATCCCGTTTCCATTAACGTTATTTCAAAGTGAGACGAATATTACCATTTACACTGTTGGTCCTAGGAAGTCCTACTATCGCTTAGTCAAATATTCAGCCTTGTCTTCTGATCTTTGCTTTGTCAGATAATAGGTAGGGATATTTTGTAGACCTTTACCAAAAAATACGCAGCGCATCTCAATGCAAAATATGCCGATATAAACTATTCTGGCAATCTGTTTATGAGGGGCGAAAGGGGAAGATGAGATAGACAGTGTTTACCTGTGAATCATTATGAAAATGACCAGGAAAGTCCAACACTTACCGAGCACAAGTATAACTTCATGTATTAATCTGAAGAATAAAAGGAAGCGTACTTCAAGTTCACTTTACAACACCCAACCTTTTTTCAAGCTTGTAAAACCAACTGATTTTCTTGTGCCAGCTTTTACGTCTTGCGGGATACTCCCAGATCTCCGATGTAGTGCGTCTCCCTACTCACCTGGTAAAGCAGTTTTCATCTGTCTTGCAGGAGCCAACCTGCTTGAAAACAGAAAAGTATCCAATATCATACAGACCAGAAAGGGGGAAATAAATAGATAACAGGGGAAGCTCAGTGATGAAATAAAGCGACATACGTGGGGAAAAGAAACCGATTTCCCCCTATTACGGTCTTTCCCTTTTTTTATCTGCTTCTCCCTCCTTAAATAGCTTTCACTTTAAACCCTATTACGTTGAAGGGGTGAAAAGCAGAAAACGAATATATATATATATATATATATATATATATATATGTATATACTTTCCGGATTTTACACCTGATCTCCGCATCACTTCCCCTTAAGTGTCAACTTCAATTCTTCATCGTGGCCTGAAAACATACCTTTACCCTTTACTCCTCTTTTAACGCCCTCCAGAAACAATATCCCCATCCAAGCCAAAATTTTCCATTCATTTACCGATTTTTCTCATTCACTCTATTTATTTAGCCGAAAGAACAGCTGCTTTTTGATTTCCTTCTAGACTTCACTTACTATGATCGACAGGTTGACTTCAGGTCAACATTACAATTTAAATTCTTCGTCATAATAATTTGAAGGTCCAATAACCATCCTTTCATTTCTGACCGTCTTCCTTCACAAATAAAATAACACGTCAGTTGCAATTTCTCAAATAAAGACGTTTAGCACAGCAAGCTGTTGTCCAGCAAATAGACCGTAAGAAGGAGGACGAAATGATTAACTGCGTTTCATAGCTTAGAAAAAGGCAAGAAATACCTCCAGAAAACAGAAAACACGCATTTTCCCAAACCAGCGTGACAACTCATAACAAGTCGGGGGATAGCTTTATGTGACACCCAGAACAAGGCTGTTACGACCAGTGAAAACGGCGGACAAGATGTCCTGGAAGTCCACTCGGTACATTCAAACAAATATATTGCTTCTGGACGCCGGAGTTGGGAAAGTGAAGATATTTGGCTCTCAGTCGTAATATTCATCAAGATTATGAATCTTTGATGTGAAATGGTATTAAAAGACATGAATTATACATCTCTGGAATCATCAATGAAGTATAATAAGTGAACAACTTGTGCATACATCCCCTCATAAACTTTTCATCGTTATCTCAAGCAAAAAGTACAGACCGTTACAATAGAAGTATCAGCTCCAAGTTCTATTTTTCTCCAGGTAATACATGTAGTGTGGAGATATAAACCCTGTTTTTCTTTGTTAATGCGAAGACAATACTTCCACTTGTCCAACCTGTAAATTTTTGTATACTTATCCTGCTGCGATGTTCCATTATGTGAATATATGGCACGTGTGTAATTCATACAGTAACTTATTCATACAGACCAAAGTGGTGTGTGCCTCTACATTCAGGAATAAATATTACTATTATTGCTATCAGAATAACTATACGGATGATAAGGGCGGACAAATAAGGCATATTAAAGAATCGATTACACAGATAATTATGGAACTTACTCAGTACCTCTAACGCCTCCATTTACTCCATTTACCCACCTTCGAATTTACGCACCCTCATGACTCATTAAAAACTGCGAATTTGAATAGCATTTCAGAGCATGCTTATGCTTACGCTTGTCCGTACCGTAAACTGAGAGAAAGTTTTCGAGAACGCAACAATGGCCCTCGGGTGTAGTGCGACGTTCGTAAAGGTTTCGTTTACTTTCTTCGGTTGGCTGAATTCAGAAGTAGTAACCGTCCTTCATCGTTTTCGCCAAGACATGTTTGGACCCTTTAAGTCCGCGTCATCATATCTGCTGGCTGAAAACATGTTACTGGGATATATTTGTTTTATAACGTTCGGTCTTTCGCTGATATATCATTGTCATGTGTCTGCACTGTCGGTAGTGCATTTCCCTAATATTCCGTTACTCTACGTTAGTATAACAAATGTATATTTGTTCGCTTGTATCGTGTTTAAATGATATTGTTGTTGCAATGACTTTTGAGTCGGGTTGTACTGTGAATACACCGGATCAGTATACAAAACTGGCGGGTAAAAATGATGGCGTTAACTTTCTTGTGGACACGGAAGCCGAAGTAAGTGTCATTCCCCCCAACTACTATGAACGTCTCAGTCCCAACTCGTCTTTATCTCTACAGGCCGTAAATAAATCCAGTATTGCTACTTTCGGGCAAAAAACGATGACAGAGGATTTTGGCCTTAGTGCCTGCTTTTGATCATTTATACTTATAGATATGCCACAACCGATCATTGGAAATGATTTTCTACCCCAATGTGACTTACCGGTTGATCCGAAGAGACAGAGGTTAGTTAATGCAACATCGACATCTACGAAGTCAGCAGTTGCTCATGCGGCCACTTTGCCATATACAAAGCCTCCCAACTCATTTCCTGGTCTACTGCAACATGACTATCGCCAAACAGACCTGAAACGTGACGTCGTGCATCACATCTGAGCAAACGGACCACCAGCTTTCTCACGTCCCAGACGCCTTGATCCGCACAGGCCTGAGATTGCCAGAGGAGAATTTGACAAAATGCTTGAGCTCTGTGTGATCCGACCCCCCAATAGTGCATGGTCCTCTCCACCGCACACGGTACCAAAGAAGCTTCCTCTTGGCTTCCGCCCATGCGGAGACTGCCGAGCTCTTAACAAACAAACGAGCCCTGGTCCATTTCCATGATTTTGCCAACAAGCTGCCCAACGTCGATGTCTTCTCAAGGACGAATTTCGTTAGGACCTACTACCATGTTCCTATTAATCTCGATGACATCCAGAAGACAGTTGTTAATACTCCCTTCAGGTAATATGAATTGGTTTGCATGCCTTTAGAACGTATGAATGCTGCCCGGATATTTCAATGGTTCACTGGTCAGGTCCTTCGTGGACTGCCTTTCGTCTTTGCTTACATCGATGACCTACTCATCGCCAGTTCAGATGAGACAGAAAACATAAACCATCTGAAAGCCGTCTTTGAACAGCCCGACAAATACGGGATAGTAATCAGTGCGATTTCAGAAACGCTCATTAAAATTCTTAGGACATTTAATGGACAAACTAGGTGTAAAACCAGTTCCAGACGAAGCAAAAGTTATAAAAGACTGCTCGCTACTAGACTCATTTAAGAAACCAAGCCGTTTTTCGGGGTTAGTCAACTTCTACCGTCGTCTCATCCCTAACTGAGCAGCTGTTTTACAACCGTTAACCGATTGTTTGTGTGGACTTTCCCGCCCTCTCTAATTGTCTACGGAAGCTATCAAATCATTCGGAAAAGCATAGCAACTTGTCGACGAAACAGCCATTCTCTTCAGGAGAGACGTAAACGCTCCATTATTACTCATGACAGATGCCCCCAATATTGCTGTTGGAGCAGTTTTGCGACTGAAGGCAAGTGGAGGATGGCAACCGCTAGCATTATTTTCAAAACGTTTAAACCCAGCTCCGTGCCGTTACCGTACATTCGGTGCACAGTTACTAGCTTTATACCTAGCTATTAAACATTTTAGGCATATGTTAGAGGGTACTAGTTTTACAGTTTTCACGGACCACTGGCGTTGAGTAAGGCCTTATTAGCCAAACAAGACGACTGCTCACCACGTGAAATGCGACATTTAGAGTTTGTATCGCAGTTTACTTATGATATTCAACATATTAAAGGTACCAGAAAGGGAGTTGCTGATACATTGTTGAGCATACATCTCAATAATGTGCTGTGCCTAGACACTGATTACAGACGCCTATCTGAGCTGCAAAGGAATGATTTCGAACTGGAGAAATTAGTGTCATCAGACTTCCCTCGTTTTCTCTGAAGTTCAGTTTAACACCGTCGGAGTCATATGTGAGAAATTCACTGGAAAAGTTTGTCCATTCATTCCTAAAGCAGTGAGACCCGCCGTATTTGACAAACTGCGTAACTTACCTCACCCTAGGATCCGTGCCACGACAAAGCTGATTGGCGAGGGATTTGTGTGGCCAAGTATAAATCGCGACGTAAAACGGTAGACATAAACTCGCCTGAAATGTCAACCAGCAAAAGTGGATCGTCACACCAACACCCTACTTGGTCAATTTTCTACTCCTATAGCCAGACTTGACCATATCCACGTAGATTTAGTTAAATCACTGCCTCCTTCCAACATCTTCAACTATCGCCTTACACACACAGATCGATTTACTCCCTGGCCTGTTACCATCTCACCACTGGACATTTGAGCCGAAACAGTTACCAAAGCTTTAGTGACCCACTGGATATCCAGCTTTGGTGTCCCTCAGCCATCAGGACTGATCGACGTGTACAAGTTGAAAATTGCTTATTCCAACAACTCATTGGCTTGTTTGGCATCGAACGCAAACGCACGACAGCATATCACCTTATTTCTAATGGTATGGTAGAACGCTTATCCAGACAACTTAAGGCAGCACTTACTGGTGCTTTGACTGACAATAATTGGTCTATCAAACTCGCTTTGGTACTACTTGGAATTAGATCTATTTTAAAGGGAAATATTTGGTGTTCTGCCTCAGAGTTAGTCTATGGGACAACATTACGATTACCAAGAGAATTTGCCACCATGGACAACCAAGTCCCATTGGATACGGCCAGCTGTGTGTAACCACTGAAAAAGCACATGGACGAGTTAAAAATATCACTCCCACGAGCGCTACAAGGATCGTCACATGTTTCACCTCAGCTAACCCACGTTTTTGTCAGAAAAGATGGCGTCCGGTGGTCACAACAACCAGCTTATGATGGTCCGTGAAAAGTCTCAAGTCGAAGTGATAAAGTTTTTACGACCGAAAGGTTCAAAAAGACAGGCTATGTTAGCATCAGCTGAGTAAAGCCTGCCTTCATCGATGATCACACAGAAACAACTAGCAACAGCGGCACATTCGCGGGAGCTGCGACAACTGAAACTCCCTCAGAGGGACGTGAGAAAGTTACTAAATAAGGTTGAAGAGTGCGCTGACCAAAACATTATCCACGAGTAATCACGATAGGCAAAACTTTTTGACAGTTTTCGGGCATGACGATGCATTGTTGGCAGTAATCCTGAATTTTCTGTGCCGCTTTTTGTCTAAGAGTTTTCAAAGTGCGCCCGGTGTTTGCTGGTCGGAGCTTATGTAACAACATCTATT
>OX104134.1:38132689-38235332 GCA_944470555.2 Heterobilharzia americana
GAAAAATAAAAATTTACGCTTACCTTCACCGTTTTAAAAAATTTCATTACATGGTAAATAAAAATTGATATATATATATATATATAAAAGGGCAAAGTGTACGAGGGTTTTATTGAGGTATCGGGTAGCAGTCTGGAGTTGTTTTGGCGTTAAGCCTTCGGTAATCACTGGTTGGACGCCAGTCGTTGCTATCCTTTTTGGGAACCATGTGCAATGGCGATGCCCAAGGACTGTTCGACGGTCTGATAATGCCCAGTTCGAGCATATGGTCGAATTCATTTTTCGCTGCTTGGAGCTTATCGGGGGCTAGACGGCGCGCTTTGGATGCCACAGGTGGACCTGTGGTTGTGACGTAATGCATAACATTGCTGGTTATGCACGGAAGAGTGTGCTTCGGTTGCTGTAACTCTGGATATTTCTCCAGAACTGCCTGGTAGGATGCATCGCCTGTTTGTTTAGTCCTAACGATGGCTAAACTCGGACCTACATAGGTGGTGCCGCCAATAGATAACTTTGTGTTGTTATCTATCGGTCGTCGACGGCGAGCATCTACGAGTAGATCGTAATGGTTTAGCAAATCTATGCCAAAGATGGGCATAGAGACGTCAGCAAGGAGGAAGATCCAGTGAATAGGTTTGCGTAAACCTAGGTTGAGGTAGGCATACCGTCTCCCGAATGTCGTGATTGCCCTGCCGTTGGCTGCTTGAAAATTAAAGGATGGGTCGAGATGACGCTGCTTTGTCGTTGCTGGAAGAACGCTAACTTCTGCGCCGGTGTCGACGAGGTAGCGGACTTTCGTCTTAACGTTGGTGACGTAGAGCAAACGGCTTTTTCCGCCGGCTACGGTTGCCGTGAGCACGTGCCGGCTTGACCGTTTCCCGAGTTTGTATCCTTCTTAAAACTGCATGGTTTACGACATTTTCTGGCTTCATCCCCGTAAGTGTTATGAAACCAGCACCATTCAGGGTTTTCCACCCTGTTGGGTTTCGTTTTAGGGCTGCCACACGACTTGCTGCGATGCGTCAAGGTGCGTTTCTGTGAAGTGCTACGTGATCTAGGACTTCGAGATCGTAGCAACCGTTTCACAGAGTTGCACAACTTGGTCACCTCCGAATCCTGGCGCTCTGGTTTGTCGCAGATAGAATATACGTTGGAGACGGGTCTGCTGGAAATCTCCAGTATTTTATCTGCTGAGGCTGCCAGGTCGTCGAGTGGGGCTGACTGGAGTGTCACCAACACGGTTTGCGCCGGTTGTGGTAGTTTCGAGAGAAATAGTTCTCGGAAGAAACCATCGTCAAATGTTCGTGCACCGATTACTTCTCGCATGCGTGCGAGGACTTCAGTAGCTGAGTGGCTACCTAGCTCGATGTTACGAAGCAATTCGTCTAGACGTTGGCGATCTGTGAGATCGCTTTTCTTCAAGAGTGCGGCCTTGAGAAGTGCATAAGGGTCACTCACTTCAGGATTAAACATGTTTGCTGTAACATACTTGTTTAATTCTCGCGGTAGTGACCGTAAGACAGCAAGAAATCCAGATTGAGGATCTGGGACACCCTGTTCTCGAAAATCGGCCTCGGCATACAGAAACCATGTTTCTGCATTGTCTGGCCAATATGGCACGAGTTGGATCGTGTTCGAAGTCGGCTTAATACGAATAAGCTTGGGAGTGTGGTCAGACATGAGAAAGTGTGGTAAATGGATATATAAATGTTATCGAAATGAAAACAATAAACAGATATAAAATGGAACAGGCTCACCAATTCAATACTTGTTATTGGTCGGGATATGTGATCACGTCTGATCACGTCGGGCCCACCAATTTAGGATTTGTCCTGGTGCGAACTTGACAGACTCAAAGACCAATCACCAATTATTCGCACTTGTTATATACCCACGAATACGAGACCAAGGAAGAACACGATAGCGTAGTCGGATGGAATAGTATATTTGGATGGTTATGCCAAAATACCGATGCGTTCCAACTAACTGGCTAGAGAGTCGAATACGAGCAATGCAACGTAACACGACAGCGTGCCAAATGGCGAGGATGCTTGACTGGGTGCCTTCAGCTTAGCGAGTCCAGTTAAACTATCAAGGTCAGCATCAATGTCGAAGTCGTCAAACCCTAGGCTATTGATTTTGGGGAAGTGTATGACGCTACAGATCACTCCCCCCCTAGTGGGTTCGTAAGGACCCTAAGACGATACCAGCCGGAAGTAAAAACCCAGTGGTTTCTCCACTGGTAAAACTCTTCCGATGGGCTCACTGCGTGAGGTGGCTCCTGGTTGTCTGAACCTTATTCTAGGGTGTCGTGGCGATTAAATAAATAAAATACAATAAATGAAATTGTACGTCGGTCGCGGTCATCTGTTCCTTTCGACGTTCCGTCCAGTGCTCGTTGCACCTGGAATATAAATAAAAGTCTTTAATACCACGAAAACGTTGAGTAAAAATGGGAATTATTTACACATAAACATGTCGAAAAATAAAAATTTACGCTTACCTTCACCGTTTTAAAAAAATTTCATTACATGGTAAATAAAAATTGATATATATATATATATATAAAAGGGCAAAGTGTACGAGGGTTTTATTGAGGTATCGGGTAGCAGTCTGGAGTTGTTTTGGCGTTAAGCCTTCGGTAATCACTGGTTGGACGCCAGTCGTTGCTATCCTTTTTGGGAACCATGTGCAATGGCGATGCCCAAGGACTGTTCGACGGTCTGATAATGCCCAGTTCGAGCATATGGTCGAATTCATTTTTCGCTGCTTGGAGCTTATCGGGGGCTAGACGGCGCGCTTTGGATGCCACAGGTGGACCTGTGGTTGTGACGTGATGCATAACATTGCTGGTTATGCACGGAAGAGTGTGCTTCGGTTGCTGTAACTCTGGATATTTCTCCAGAACTGCCTGGTAGGACGCGTCGCCTGATTGTTTAGTCCTAACGATGGCTAAACTCGGACCTACATAGGTGGTGCCGCCAATAGATAACTTTGTGTTGTTATCTATCAGTCGTCGACGGCGAGCATCTACGAGTAGATCGTAATGGTTTAGCAAATCTATGCCAAAGATGGGCATAGAGACGTCAGCCAGGAGGAAGATCCAGTGAATAGGTTTGCGTAAACCTAAGTTGAGGTAGGCATACCGTCTCCCGAATGTCGCGATTGCCTTGCCGTTGGCTGCTTGAAGATTGAAGGATGGGTCGAGATGACGCTCCTTTGTCGTTGCTGGAAGAACGCTAACTTCTGCGCCGGTGTCGACGAGGTAGCGGACTTTCGTTTTAACGTTGGTGACGTAGAGCAAACGGCTTTTTCCGCCGGCTACGGTTGCCGTGAGCACGTGCCGGCGTGACCGTTTCCCGAGTTTGTATCCTTCTTAAAACGGCATGGTTTACGACATTTTCTGGCTTCATCCCCGTAAGTGTTATGAAACCAGCACCATTCAGGGTTTTCCACCCTGTTGGGTTTCGTTTTAGGGCTACCACACGACTTGCTGCGATGCGCCAAGGTGCGTTTCTGTGAAGTGCTACGTGATCTAGGACTTCGAGATCGTAGCAACCGTTTCACAGAGTTGCACAACTTGGTCACCTCCGAATCCTGGCGCTCTGGTTTGTCGCAGATAGAATATACGTTGGAGACGGGTCTGCTGGATATCTCCAGTATTTTATCTGCTGAGGCTGCCAGGTCGTCGAGTGGGACTGACTGGAGTGTCACCAACACGGTTTGCACCGGTTGTGGTAGTTTCGAGAGAAATAGTTCTCGGAAGAAACCATCGTCAAATGTTCGTGCACCGATTACTTCTCGCATGCGTGCGAGGACTTCAGTAGCTGAGTGGCTGCCTAGCTCGATGTTACGAAGCAATTCGTCTAGACGTTGGCGATCTGTGAGATCGCTTTTCTTCAAGAGTGCGGCCTTTAGAAGTGCATAAGGGTCACTTACTTCAGGATTAAACATGTTTGCTGTAACATACCTGTTTAATTCTCGCGGTAGTGACCGTATGACAGCAAGAAATCGAGATTGAGGATCTGAGACACCCTGTTCTCGAAAATCGGCCTCGGCATACAGAAACCATGTTTCTGCATTGTCTGGCCAATATGGCACGAGTTGGATCGTGTTCGAAGTCGGCTTAATACGAATAAGCTTGGGAGTGTGGTCGGACATGAGAAAGTGTAGTAAATGGATATATAAATGTTATCGAAATGAAAACAATAAACAAATATAAAATGGAACAGGCTCACCAATTCAATACTTGTTATTGGTCGGGATATGTGATCACGTTGATCACGTCGGGCTCACCAATTTAGGATTTGTCCTGGTGCGAACTTGACAGACGCAAAGACCAATCACCAATTATTCGAACTTGTTATATACCCACGAATACGAGACCAAGGAAGAACACGATAGCGTAGTCGGATGGAATAGTATATTTGGATGGTTATGCCAAAATACCGATGCGTTCCAACTAACTGGCTAGAGAGTCGAATACGAGCAATGCAACGTAACACGACAGCGTGCCAAATGGCGAGGATGCTTGCCTGGGTGCCTTCAGCTTAGCGAGTCCAGTTAAACTATCAAGGTCAGCATCAATGTCGAAGTCGTCAAACCCTAGGCTATTGATTTTGGGGAAGTGTATGACGCTACACTTCTTAAGGAGTTTCAGTGGACGATTGTTGTGTTATGCTGGCAATTTAGATTACGGAGATAGGCGCAGTATACTGTCCATTGAACCGCTATGGATACGGTGTCTAAGAAACAACTTGGTTCTCTTGTACAAAACTTTGCATGGTCTGTCATACTGTTCCTCCTACCCGCTTGCAGGTATGTACCGCCATATGGCCTTAGAAATCATACACCGACGTTGTTAATAGAAGGATGCGATAAAAAGGTCAGATGTATATTCTTTACCACATATTACAGCTGATCTGGAATAGGCTCTCTTTAGTTATACGCAGCGGCACCTCTGTGTCACAGTTTAAGCGCCTTATCAACTTGCTTTTGGGTTCAGATGATATCTGCAGTCTGTTTGCAGATAGATGCCTCCCAACAGAGGCACTCAGAGATGGCTCTGTAGGACCCTAGTGTCTCCAAGATAGTGAAATTGGTAGTAACTCAAGAATAAACATAGGTGGGATCTCTCTCTATAGTCTATTCAATGAATCAAATAGCTTTTAATTTGGGACGGTGAGAACAGTGTGCATCGGGCAGTTTCCTCTCTGTTGTATAGCCGGTACCATCGTACTAGGTTGGCCCACATGGTAAACAGGATGCTCATATGACTGAAAACGACGTCCAAATCCACTTAGTTGTACTGCCGTAAAGTCTGTCCTCAGAATTCCTCGCAAACATCCATACATCATATTGTTTTGCTTTCTACACACTATGACTCCCATTAATTCACTTCTTCACGCCGAAACTTCGTATTCAGAGGCCTCTGCATACGCCCTTATGCATGACGACTGCTTTTCCCTTGTCTCTTAAATTCCCAATTAGACGCCTCAACTGATATGCTCCGCCGTGCAGACAAATAGTTCTAGTGCTATGCTTTGTGTTTGTCATGCATAAAAGTCAGACTACTATCCAGCCATAGTTTATTACTGAAAAGACAGATAATTGTTGTGCAACAACTCTTAAACCTGCATCTGACCTCTCTTTATCGGTTACTCTGTTCATGTCTTGTTCCTCATTGACTTAGGTACTCAATAAATTGTCCCATACCCATGTTTCTTTTTCTTCCCCACAGGCAGGTTCAGCCGGTGGTTTCCCCACTAATAAACTCTTCCGATCGGCTCACTACGTGAAGTGGCTCCTGTTGTCTGAACTTATTCTAGGGTGTCGTGGCAGTTAAATAATAAAATACAATGAATCGAATTGTACGTCGATCGCAGTCCTCAGTTTCCTTTGACGTTCCGTCCAGCGCTCGTTGCACACCGAATATAAATAAAAGTCTTTGACGCCAAGGAAACGCTTCGTAAAAATGGGAATCATGTGCACAAAAATACATCGAAAATAAAGTTTACGCTTATTTTCGCCTTTTTTTAAAAAGATTTCATGACATGGTAGTAAAAAATTGATACAAAGAAGGCAAACTGTACGAGGATTTGAGCATTGCCGGTTGCACTGCTCGTATTCGACTCTCTAGCCAGGTAGTTGGAAAGCATCGGCATCTTGGCACAACCACCCGGTTGCCGGCAACACGACATCGTGCCAATGGCGAGGATGCTTGACCGGGTGCCTTCAGCTTAGCGAGTCCAGTTAAACTATCAGGGTCAGCATCAGCGTTGAATGTCACCGAACCCCAGGCTATCGATTTTGGGAAGGTGTGTGACGCTACAGTTGCATACTCATTAGCTCCACGGTTCACCTTAAACTTATGGATCCATTTGGGATTGTTCCTGGAAATGTTGGCATTACATGCTGTTTGCATCCAAACATACAGGCTCTCCGACTAATAGCACTCACTCACCTCATGAAGAAGAGAATCGAAACTGGCCTCATAAGAAGCGCCAACCTTGAAGACATACTGAATGGTTTAATGATGAGACCTTACGCTTCGTGGGCTGCAAAATGAGAACAGCTTCTGGACAGAGTCATAACTTTAGCTTAATTTATCCCTGTGAATTGTTTCCAATGCCACTGAACCAAACAATCAATACATGCTGCAGGATACCGAATGCCACTGGTTCCTAGCTATGTCATCGGTTCTCACCATGATTTGAACCTAGTTTTACGTGCTGTCTGTGAACAGCAATAACTTGTTGATTATTCGCACCCCTTCAAGCCTTACTACCGTTCGGCGTTTGATATCCTATGTACGTTTGCTGTTTATGTGACTCATTAATTGAAGGGCAGAGGCCCAGTCACGGGTGCTTTTAAGCATTGTAGAATCCCAATGACGACGTATATGATCATTCATAGACAATGTGACCTGATAAGTCACCTTTTACTCCTTAAACTATAGATAACTTGTACAGGTTTTATTCTCTCAAGGAGCGATTCCCACGAAGTCCCGAAACGTCAGAAATCTATTTTCCCACTTCATTGCTATTTTTCAAAATGTATTTCATTTATAATCCAATTACCCAATGCTCAACTTATTCAGCTCTATCAGGTCAAATTTTGGCGCCTAAGTTTACAAAATTCTGATAATGGTCAGTAAAGGAGCTGGTGAAGACATACCCGGTGCTGCTGTAGAGGCATGCCTGATGCATGACATATCCCTGGAACCTCGAAAGCGAAGTTCTACGATATCTAGGCGGTTCATACATACTGTATTGGGTACGCAGTGAAGTGATAAACTGTTGTGTTAGATACAAACGAAGATTCTGGTGAAGTGGCGCGTTTATGGCAGAAGGCTATGGATCCAATTTATACACCCTTATATTTTCCATCTGTCAGCACAGTGCCAACGCCTGTACCAGGTTGACTCCCTATCCTCACCATTTATTTATAGGAGCAATGATGTCAATAGCCAATTTGTTCAGAGACGAGTGTCCCTCGTCTATCAGTGAATCTTCGCGACTTCATTTCGCCGGACCTGATTACAGTAAAGTTGTGAAAGACGCGCAGAGGTGAGCTAATGCCGAACGTTTGAAACAGTGATTAACGGGAACACATGCAGCCGAATGAGCAGAACAGCAATCTCGTAAGACGAAATTTTACCTGAAGCCTAGGTAACTTAGGTTGCCAGTGCAGTCTTCATCTCCCAGAAGAAAACTGAGAAACAGCCCATTGTGAGTAACATCCTACGGAACCTTAAATTGTTATTAACTTACAAATCGAAGGTGCTGATATCACTGCATAACTGACGAACCCAGATTGGATTGCCATCGCGAGTAAGTAATGTATTTATGTAGATTGAAAACATGGTTTAGCTTGTTTGAGGTGATTGATATCTGCTATTGAATGGCCTGAAGAAAGCGCAGGCAAGTCCTCAGAGCGCCTCGAAGGCATATGGAGTGAGAACGATCTCGGCCCACTTGTAACTCCCAGAGGAGAACTCAACAATCTGAAATGAAGATGATAAACAACAAGTACAAAGAGGATGAAGTTTCTAAACTGAACTTAACTGCCGTACAGTTTGCCGCCGTTTCGACGCTAATTACTGGAGACCTGAAAATCAGCAAGAAGCACATACTGCAGTGTTTGTTCGACGAGTGTTTCATGAAAAGCCTGTCCTGAAAGTAGACAAAAGCCATTAATGGCATACGCAATATGCACATGGGGTTGAGTAAGAAATGTTAGTGATAAATAAGCTGTTAACTACTTGTCTGGTTTGTAGAAGCCTTGAGGCACTTCTGTTGGACTCAGCATGTCGTTGCGGACGAATTTAGAAGGTCCTACAGTGAGCATGTCAAATCTTGGTTTCATAACCAAAATGACTATTGCGGTCGCGAATGCAGATGCAAATTAGACACCAAGTTGTATACTCATTTCATTTCTATTTTTCTAATAGGTTTCTGGCACTGTGGCAGGAATGGTACCAGTTAGCGACGTGGAAGACATCTTTCGTCGCAGCGAAGCCCTCTTAGGTGGGAAAAGCCAATGGGTACATCTTTGATCACCCTCTGCTAATAAATTATTCACTATACCACAATTTTTTTTGACAGAGAGTGTACTTCGTAGTAAAAGAATAAACCAAAGGTTAGCTGGTTATAGGAAGTGCAGCGACACCGTCAAAAACGTTTCCGCTAGATGCAGAGCCACAACAGGAAATGCCAAACCATGGCTAAAAACGCATGCGTTAGATGTAGGATCATAATTAGTGATCTAGAGCCAGCGTAGGGCCATTTGCAAAAGATTGGGCAAAACGTAGGGTAATTTGCAAAAACATATGGCAGGAGGCGGAGAAAACGCTTCAAAAAGCTGCGCCTTGCCTTGTAGTTGGCCGGACGTTTCATGCAGTTAGTGGCCTAACGTTCCGTTATTTGGCACGATGAAATTGTTGACTGGGTTTTACTCTTCGGGGACCTACCCGACACCTTTTCCCTGCCATCCTACCATTCATGCCCAGGCACCCGTGCAAATGTGAGTCTCCGAAAACTCATTAATTTTCCCAGCAGCTTGTAGCTTTTTAATCAACTCAATCCACAAGTTACGATTACCAAATCGCAAAACTCTAATCTCACCAGAGCTAGAAGCAGGAAAGCAGCTGAGATTTCCTTGCTCCCTACGGGGAAAAACGTAACAAAAAGAATCAAGACCTCTGAGCTGGATGCTAAGTAAAGAAATATCAGGTTTCTGAACTCACTCTTAAAGGATTGAATAGTGTGGGAAACGTGGTCCAGGTTTATTTGACTTTCGTGCGCTACCGTCAACACACTTCAAGGTCGTCGAAGCTTAACTTGGTAAGTATTTCTTACAAGTTCTGGCATTCCATATTGTCCTAATGAACTAAAAGCCGTCTTAAATAAAATAAGATTTCAGGGTCAAGTATCAAAACTTCATTTGGTTACCATGTCGAGGTTAAGTATATGGTTTACTTTATCCAATATATATTTTCTCATGGCCAGAACACGAGTCCCTGAAGCTAGTCGTGGTAGAGAATGTAGATCTGAAAGAGTGACTTCGCAAGGTAGCCTCCAGATTTCTGCATACTTTTGCTCTCAGCCTCATCAACACTTATTGGACTGGACATGATACCGAATGGAACACAGGCCAAACGGGGTTTCGCATAATTTCCCCTCATGTGATATAGTATTATGCAAATCTGGTTCCTCACTAGAGAGCTAAAATCACATGTTTGACCTGTTAATAACGTCAGGAACTGGGGAAAATCTTAAGCTTGCTCAAACTTGTTCCACTGGGACTGGCTGAACGGGACCTTTCACTTACCACACCACAAATCACTCTTCACCACCAGCTATTTTGAAGACATCCGGTACTACAAAAGTCTTGACAGAGATGTAAGGGAATTGAATGTAAGGAGGGGGGGGGGAGAGAGCTAAGGTCTTTCTGTTCCCACCTTTCGCCATAAGTCGTACTCCTGTTGGAAAACTGGTTATCGTCTGGTGCTAGTGATATCAGAATGAGCACCAATAGGGGGAAGATCTGTGTTAAACCTCTTTCTCCTTCTCTCCCATCTGTTCAATCCATCCCACTCTGGTCTCACTTTTTCTTCCCTTTAATACTGTTTCAGCTACTAAGTCAATACATCAGATGAACTGTTGCTATATTGTAGGGTTTATCGAAATTCAGTCAGCAACCGCGTGCCCACTCGTTTAGTAGGCAATAAATTACACATTGTTCAAGGGCTAATGACAGTGCCTGACTGCTCTAACCTCGGTAGGTGAGGTGGTGTGTGAACGCATGATCCATTGGTTGAAGTCAGCTCTCTAAACCAATGAGCCATAATGCTAACTCAGTGCACCCCCCATTTGTATTCTTATGGCCTAACGTATTTAGAAGGTTATTCTATTGATATATACCAACCTACACTATCCCTGATGCCACAAAAAGTTATTCGACTACGTTTCGAGACCGACATGACAGACAAAATCAACAAAGAAACCTCGTACACAAGCGCACCGGTCCAAATATCCACACTTCATAGTAGTATACAGAAAACAAGTGGATAGAAAAGGAGTATGCCACGCAGCAGTCCATTCTGTCTGTTGTATGATTGAAACGGCAGTTCAAAGTTGAAGATAAGCCGTTACAAGTTTTTGATTATATTTGCTTTCGTACCGTTGTTCGCTTGTGGTGGGACTACTGTTTGAAGAATGTTAAGGTCAGGTACAGAGTGCTAAACAAATAAGCAAGCCAGTCGTTGATGTTGTGAACCTTCACTCACTGAGGTGGCTTGTACACATGTTGCATCTGTCGAACCACTGCCTACCTCGACGTGCAATGCTGACCGAAGTTGCATTAGGTTAAAAGAAGGTTGAGAGTGACCACAGTGGGACTTAGTGCCAGTCTGTGAAGTTTCGGATTCGCGAATCGAGATGTAGGCTTCCTGACTGGGGCCCTCAAAATGATTGATATCCCTGATTGAGTAGTATTAGTAACATGGCTGGTAATCGATCAAAATAATCAAAACGTACACACACCTTATTATCTTAGAAGTCCTCCGACCAAAAGTCGCTTGCATATCACAATTTATTCGACGAGGTGTGCTGACTGAGACCCTTGTTCCTTAGGGTCCCATCGTGGCAGAAACATCTGTTGGGTAGTGGTAAGACGAAAAGCAGTTGTCGCTATATTGCAAATTGCTACGCTAAGGTGAAGGCCCGAGGGTGAAGTCGTACTGCTGGGTGAACGGGGTGTTTCCTGCGCCTGACCGGCAGCACCATTCTGATACTGCCCCCCTGTGGGAACGAGGGTTAGATAACTTCGGCCCCCGAATGACACCCTTCTCTCTGCCTTGAGGTCTTCCGTTGCCAGTGGTATGAGCTTTTCTATCTGACGTTGGAACACTCAAATTTTAAACCAGCAATCCTAAAAATGACGTGTGACAGACCTCAAGTAGATGTCACCATGTGCTCTGCAGTCACAAACATATTTTCCATTTACTCTTCCATGCACTCTGCAGAAAAAACTTACGACCAGGAAGCACTAACCGCGTGTACATTTCCAGCAGTGTACAGAACCCAATCAAACATCAGCTACTCTCCATACATTTTTGTGCCCCTTCACATCCCAATGCCAACATTAAGCCATTTACAACTCCTACAACCTCACACTGCGACTATAACCAATCATACAAGCCAGCGAAACACCGCTTCTAGTCTGTTAAAAGCATGCTACCGACGTCGCACTGGAGCTATCAATATTCAAACCCTGGACCAAATTCGACAGCAAGTACATCTCTAGACAACTCTGGAATGGCGAGTCATGGATGTAAGTCGTGGTTTTGAGATATATAAACAGGACCAAAGCATGGTTGTTCTCTGGACCTCACCTGGGCAGTGTAATGTACCTGCGAAATTTGATGGCTAGTTGTCGTGGACTTTCTAGAGTAGGTATAGTATTAAGTTCTCGAGCAGAAAGCGCATTTCTCGGCTAGATACTAGTCGAAAACTGTCTGTGTGCTGTCCGACTGAGTGAATTTGTAAGAACTGGAAAAGATCGTGAGGTTAACTGATGCTTATTAGTAACCTCCGCCTATGTCCCTACCGGCTAAAGCTGGGGTAGCGCAAATGATGAATTCTATTGAAAGCTGTCAGTTCTGTTAAAAAGCGAAACGTTTAGATATAGTGATAACACTAGGTGACTTCAGCTCCCAAGTAGGGAAATTGAGCCCGTCGGAAAGGTATTGTAGAGGTATCTGTTTTATCCTATGCCAATAAACCGACAACAGTGATCCCTTCGTGCAATTTTGTCCTCACAACCATTTACTTTTTTTTGGTTAGCCGCAACTTCAAGAGTAAGGAGAGACAATGTTTCACTTAGCGTCCACCGCCACCAAACCAACGCTTGACACAGGTAGATCATATTGCTATCAGCCACCGTAGTGGTGGAATGTGTCGACCACTTTACTTGCTTGGGCTGTCGCATCGGCCCGAACGGGCGTTGCCGACGAAATCTCAGCTCCAATACAGGATGCTCGTCTGGCATTTGGTATATTGCCAGCAGGATATACGATTACCTATCTAGCAAAGAATGAGTATACTGGCTTGTAGTCCGTTCTGTCCCATACGGCTGTGAGATATGATCGTTAAAAGTAAAGGACATGAATCGATTACTGAGTTTTGATCACAGATTTCTTCCTAGCATTGTTTACGTTTGGTGGAATCACCACCTTGTGAGCAATGTTAAAGTCAGGTGGAGGTTACTAGGCGAGGTGAGCGAGTCGAATGATGAAGTTGTGAACCTTAGTCAACTGAGATGGTTTGGACATGTACTGCGCATGTCAACCCACTGCTTACTTTGACGTGGCATGATAGGAGGAGCTGTGTATTAGATTGGAAAAGGGTTTAGGGTGGTCAGAAAGAGATGTGTCACCAGTCGATGAAATCTCTTAATACTGGTCTGAGTAGTGTGGCGCGACGTAGTCTGTCTGGTTAGGTGTCATCGAAACGAAAATAATCAGTGGTTGAGGACTCTTGGTGACATGACTGGGAATCAGTCACAGTTGCGCTGATGCCTTCACTGTTTGGCGCCTTCGGAAGCTTAAATATTCGCACATTATTTGAGCTTACTAAGGATACTGGCAAAAAGAAGACGATAGCGAGTGAAACATCGCCGAAAAGGATGTAATCCTGACAAATTCTTAGGACACAGGTTTCCAGAACGTGGGTTGGAACACTGAAACACAGTTCAACTGGCCAGCAGGAACGCTTCATTTGCTCGACACACAGCCTGAACCTGAATAAAACGTAGATGTTGATCTTCCAACTCTTGTCGAAGTTAAGAAGACTTTTTAACCCAAAACAATGCAAAGCAGCGGGACCTGACAGTTTGCCACCCGAGGTTTGTGAAGATGGTGGTAGGAAATTGCTGATTGTAGTGGAAGTAATAAGTAATGTGTAAGAATCAGAGCTAGTCTCATCAAACTGGTCTACTTCACCGACCACTCCAGTCCATAAGAAGAGAGAAGAGTCTTCCTGTGACAGTCTTAGGGGAATCAGTTTGAATAATATCGTATAAAAGATCCTCGGGTCCATAGTTATCCGACGCTTAACTGATGCTGGAGAAAACCAGACAGCTTTCAAACCGGGTCGAGTGGATATTGACCATATTCTCACCCTCCGGAAGTTTCTGAAACGTAGGCATACTTACCAGATACCGACACCTTCCATATTTCTTCGCCTGAAGGTAGTATTTGAGTCTGTCGACCGTGAGCTGTTGTGGAAGTGTCTGCCTGTGAAGGGAGTACCAAACAAGTGCACAACGCTAATCAAAGCTTTCTACTTGAACATAGCCGTACAAGTGCTGATAAAGAGTTGTCATGTGAATTGCCGACAACCAGTGATATCCGCCAGGGATATCTTGTTCAACTTCGTTATAGATGTAATTATGGTCAACCTTAAGTATTCCAGACTTTTAATGGATTGATATACTCCCAGGAGGACAGGCATCTGGTTGGCCTAAAGTACGCAGATGAAATCGTCTTGTCAAGCGCCAAGACAAAATACCAGGTCTTCAGAACGCGTTGAGCAAAAATCTGAACACGCTTACCATGCGTTTCACACCTTTCAAGTGTGGAACGGTACTTTAGTGCAGGTCTGTAGCTACTTCCAGAGACTGAATCTGTAGAATGCACCGACTACTTCACTTAGTTGGAGCGTTGCGTCAGCTCGAGCGAGCTGTTTGGGGACGAAATCTTATCTCAGATACAAAAGCCCTGTTTGGCATCTGCCAAATAGGGTTATCTGTGGCACTGATTGGCGTGATATCTATTAAAGGACAAGTATACTGCTCCGCAGTTTATTCTGTCCTGTTATACGGCTGTGAGACTTGGCCGCTAAAAGTAAATAAATTGCCTACAAATTGCAGGTACATAACTGGGAGATAGCATAAAGCAAAAGTGCCTACTACTAAACTTTTCTACATTTGCTATCACATCAATCTGCGGATTACCTTTGAGAATTTTAAGATCGAAATGATCTTAGCAACTACGTGCATCAGGCAATGAGCTATACTTATTGTATGAGGGCTGATGATATTACGTGGCTGCCGAAACCTCTGTGGGTGGAGGTGATGTTCGAACCCATAATTTATTAGTTGAAAGTCAACTGCCTAAAACAATCAGCCACAATTCCAACTGCTTTTTAGAATGAAATAGGCTATGTTTTATTGATGCCACTCATTAGTCTATCGTTTTTTTACTGTATCTCTAATTCTGCTATGTTCTGTCGAATTTCTATTACTTTCTTTTCCGTATATGAAACTCTCATGGACGCTGATAGCAGTCACAAATATCAATAAACCCAAATAAGGAAGTGCAGTGGTTCAAACTAATTCAAACATGCTGTCGGAAAGTCTTGTATCTAATGAACTGATCTCAATGAGAAACACACATCCAGACAATCAGTGTGGGACTTGGCATAGGAGTGTCCATCGCCTAACATCGACATTACTCACACGGTGATTCTACCATGCCTGAACAATGCTACGGGAACGCATGTAATCTCTTTGCATATACTTCTGACAGCTGGATGTTCTATAGATGCAACAGTTAGGTCACCTGTCTGAAACATGATTCTCAAACTGAACCTGAGTGTCGAATTTAATTTTGATTTTAAGCCGCATTTGTTACCGAGTGATAGAATTTGACTTCAGGAAAAGTAACTGAAGGCATATTTCCCCGGCGAAAAAACCACTTCTTTCATTATTGGAAGGTTTTTGCTGTTTTTCGAAGATGTTAATATTCCTATTGGGTCATAAAAAAAAAAGACTAGAAAAAGATGTTTTCAGCGACTGTACGACTTTTGATAATGATTTCACCGAAAATAAATCTCTTCGCCGTAGTTTTTCTTCTTCGTTCAAGACCGTACTTATTTCATTATTTTTGTTTGAAATATTGAAGATCACATCAGTGTTCCACTTGTTTCATTATTTCAACCTTGACTGTAAAAGTACTTGAAGTCAACTCCTGCAAAGAATTGCAAATATAGAACTCAAATACAGAAACGGGTTAGTAAGTGACCGAATTACTTAAACTGTTGTTGTTCCCGTTGCACAAAGTTTCCTCTGCGTAAAGATTCCACATACCCCTGGGTGAAATATCGTAGACATGCATGGATGCGCTCGCTGGGGCTTTTGATAACCCAAAACGGAATCCATGCATGTTACTGCATATGAGGGACGAATAAAAGGAATATTTCTGGTCTCATTTTCGTTCGCTTAGCACACAGGAGGTACTGAGACCAATCATTACGTAGGGATTCTTACTTGTTTTGCCACTACAGACTGAATGGTGTGAAGCAGTTGAAAGTTACGTCCCATTGAGTTAGACACAAGATGTTCAGTTGATAAGTTCCAAGTTCGAATCCGACTCCACTTCATCCTGGGTAACCCAGTGATGTCATAAGCCCTCATGACGCCGTACATAGTTCTTTTCTGAGTCGCGTCATTCTGTATTATATCATTCATGTCAATGTCAGTTTAGTTTGAGGGAGTTTTTCTCATTTACCCTTACATATTGCTTTTTTTTCTGAGCCCGAATCACCATCGGAAGTTTGGTATTAACTTCTTTTAAGAATTCTCTTTACCCTCTTTCAACGCTACCTATGATGGAGGTTCAACTTGATTATATACAGCTAGGTTTCCTTAATTTTAATAGCTTTGTATCGCTGTGTGCAGTGCCCATTCAAAAAATCATCATAGCATCTGATGAAATTTCGCGCAAACACCAGCTGTTATTTTCAGATTTTATTTTCGAATTGACCTTAAATTTCGAGGGATTATGGCTATCTTTTGTAACGGTTTAGTACAGTTCGACATGGCGAATTCTGAACTTGTTTAACAAATGGGTTAATTTTCACTCATGACGAAGTATTTATCTTGGTGACTCGCAGTGGAATCCAGGACGCACGTTTTGTCCTGTCTGGGACTCGTTGGCTGGATGTACCTGCACGCCAGTGAGTGATATTGTTCCCACTGAGACTCGAAACCCGTACTCATCGCTTCAAACGCCGGAGCGTTATCCCCTAGGCCACTGGGTATCATTTATTGTTGTTTGATACCTGTAATTTCCGGTTGCTACACAGGGTCGAATTACTCAACCGCTCACTGGGGTGCAGGCACATCCAGCTGACAAGTCCAAAATAGGAGGAAATGCGCGTCTTGGATTCTACTGTGAGTCACCAAGTTTGAAACAACATCATGAATAGCCGGCAATATACAGGTATCTACTTAGGAGCCCATTTGCCAAAACAGGTTGAGTACAGTTCGACCCTGCTTCGCAACGGGAAATTACAAGAATCAAACAGTAAGTTTCTTTCATTTTATGCCGTTTGTGTGGTCAAATCAGTTACATTACGAAATATTAGTATCCTTTAAAGTAGATGAGTTTAATTCCTGGTTTCTTACTGCAAATTAGTTCATCTATTCATATTTTATACCCTCCCATGTATGTAACCGTAAATACTAAAACTAAATGGGTCTGATCGCATTTTTGAATTTGATTTTCTGTCTAACTTTTTTCCAGATGTCTGATGGTGAATATATCGCTGATGGTCCTTTAATTGACCTGGCTGGAGTAGACTGGAGGGAAGATTTATTGCCTTTTGAACTTATTTTGGTTGAACCAAATTCTCTTCCTGATCCTGAACCACAACTTTTTGGTGGTCAACGGTATTCTGAAGTTCCGAGTTCAGACACTTTTGATAGTATTCGCTGGAATGAGCTTGATCTAGAGAGTCTTCTTTTACATCTCAATCCCCCACTTTCTTTCTAATCATTATCACAACCACAGTGTTGATATTTATTAGCTTTGCATTAATTATGACGGTGACATGGTCAAAGTTAATATGTCAAGCTGAAAAGTTGCTCGGAGGTCCAGCTCCATTTATTAATTTAAGCTCTGTATTATCTTCTGAAGCTGGTTCGTTGGCATCTCGAGCACGTCGACTAGCAGCAAATGTTAATCACCCATTTTTCTCAACTGTACGCTCTTGTCTTCGAGGCAAATCTGTCAATAACTTATTTTCAATTTCCTCTGCTATATCAGACCGTCTTTTATCACCCATAACATCTGAACGTCCTTCTGGTGGACTGATTATACTTTAGTTGGTCAGTCGTATACCATTCCAACAATTTCAACAAAATTGTGCAATCAACACCGAAGTCTTGCCGAAATATTTGAAACAGTTCACACTGCAGTGGCTATTCACAAGTGAGTTAACTGTCCATTTTTTACGTGAATACAAATTTTTAGGCTGGTCGAATTATGGATTCCACTCGTTGGTTGTTTAGGGTTATATGCATAAACTCCCAATGTTTTCTCAGTGTTGACTTTATAGTCGTGTGGTGTTCCCTCATTGAATTAGTCCATGTTTTCAAAATAACCGAAATTCTATTTTATAAAGGATTCCGTTGGAAAATAACGTGTATAATTTCCTTGCTCACTGTTTCATACATGATAATACCTTTTTATAAATGCATACTACTGATTCTAATTTGTGTGTATATGACTTGGACTTCTAAATGTATCAATATTGATATGGACCCATTTCTACATAGTACTACGGGAGTTTATGTTGAATAGAATCTCTTAGCCTTTTTCAATATACGTTTCAGTGGCTAGGTTATGTGTTACGAATATCCTGTTTGCCGACTATCGGCCTGGTTGGAAGAAGCGGAAAGGTGATCAGTGCATAGTTATAACCGTAAGATTCAGGATAGTTTTGTTCGGTTAGCATCACGACTAACTAGATGTTATCCGGCAGATCATGCAACTCAGTGGCTAGAGATGATAGCAAATATGATTCAGAATCGAAACCAATGGCGATCATAAAGTAGCTTTGCTGTTACTTTGCTGCTTGAAAGTAAAACACAAGCAGTAAAGAATACTTCTTTGAATTTATGTCTCAGTTTACTTCATAATATTCTATTTCTATCTTTATCATTGTTACCATTATTGTATTATTGTTATTACCTTTATTATTGAAACTATTGTCATTATTATTATTATTATTATTATTATTATTATTATTATTATTATTATTATTAGAATACAAACATGGCACGGTAAGGGGACCAAGAAATGCACCACACAAAATATCATAACAACATTATGAAGACATAAAGAAATGGGGAGTAGATAGAGAAAGAAGAAAAACACTAAGAATAGAACGATTACAAAGGAAATCCAATAAGATACATTCAAAGCAAAACATCACTTCTCATCAGTAGAAGATTAAAGGAATCTACAGCATGACTACCACTGGTTTCGATTCTCAGCCATTTCTGATAACGTCTCAAGCCACTGAGTTGCGTGATCTCTAGGACCCCACCTAGAGAGTCATGATGCACCAACACATACTAAACCGATGCAACTATCCTTAATCCCATGGCGCGACATCATGTACTGATCACCTCCCCGCTTCCTCCTTCCATCCAGTCCCAGGGTTAGCAAACAATCAACGATGTGGAAGCTGTTGGAATGACAAGTGTAACACATGTGCAAACCACCGAAGCCGATGTTTCCAGATGATTTCACTTTGTGAATGATCATCTCCATCATGCCCAAACACACACTGTCATATCATACCTCAGAATTACTCACATGGTGTTGCCACCGGATACAAGCAATCCTATGGAGACAACGATGATAGAACATACAGAGTCGTCCCATGTCCTGAGCTCGGAGAGGCCACGTTTCACATATGTAAAGCAGAAGTGCTAGCACCGACGTGTTGTAAGCACGATCTCCCACGGTCAGACTAACGTCGAAACGGCGCCAAACGTGGCCTAGGTTGACGTATACCACTCTAACTTTCGATATGCAGTTTGGAAATTTATCACACACAACTGCCCAGGTACACGAACTTTTCGACTACTTCCAACGGCTCACCACCATTGGTGAGCACAGGCACACGCTCCTGCCAATCTTGAAAGAAGACTTTGCACTTTGATGGTGCACAGCGCATACCATACTTACGGACATTAATCGCCAACTAATTGAGTGCGATTTGAGTAGCCTTTGTTTTATCACACAGTAAGACGATATCGTCCGTATATTCAAGGTGAAATAGCTGTTCTCAGAGTAGTAGATCTACACCACCATCACGCACCTCCTTCACAGCTGTCTCAAGAATGCTGTCGATGTGAAAGTTAAAGAGGAATGGGGAAATTGATAAACCCTGCCTAACACTACTGCAGGTTTGGAACAATGGAGACAGGTGGTTATATGCTCTCAATCTGCCTGGGGTTTTATTATATGGGTCTTTCAAAGTACCCCCTTTCGGGTACGCCCCTCTCTAACAGACTATTCAAGAGCACAGCTCAGTTCAACAAATCGAAGCCAATCCTGTTGTCAAGACACAAAGCGATTATTGACCTCCATTACGTGTGGCGATGTCGAAGCATTTGCTAGAAAGTAGACACATGATCAGTACATTCACGACCTGAACAAAACTTGGTATACTCCTTGCAAATCATTTCCTCATGCGTTTCAGTCTGCGAAGTATGATAGCAGCCAATATTTTTGACGCGACTGGTAACAGACTAACACCCCGATGATTGTCACATACATTATGTCGACCCTTTTTAAGATGGCTCAAGCATGCCTTCATTGCAGAGTGATGGAACACTATCAATCTACTACACCTTTCCATACAATTTAGTTAGTTCCATGACTGGAGTTGTTCCTCCATCCTTAAATCATTGAACCATTGTACTCGCTATTTTCTGGATTAGCCCACCGGGCGTCAAGAAGTTGCAGGAAGCTCACAAAGACTCAGTGTTTATTAGCGGGGGCTTTACTCACTATCTTCGTAGCACCTTGCTAGCGCAGCCATTGCTCGTCTACACCTTCTGAAGGATCAGTAGCTAGCCTTAAATCTAGCTCGGATGGTATTTAGCTGCTACTTTTCTTAGATCGACCTGTTTAGGCCGACAATTTTGGTGATCACCGAAACCCAAGATTAGCTTAGCATACACTAAATCATGATCAGAGTCCAGACAAGTAATCCATCGGTAGCTGATTGCAATGTGATCTATTTGAGTCTAGGCTTAAATATCAGAGGGAAGACGCCAAGTAGCACAACGGCGAACAACAGAAGGGATGTGTGCGCATGCGTTCATTGTTTCAAAAAAATTGCTTAGATCAACTGATCCTTTTAGCCACTTTCAGAGACTCGGCTATGTTCTTCAAAGCTGTTTTTACAGTTGACTAGAGATGGCTCTAGACTTCTTCTGGAGGAGTGATGTTCTGTTCCCATAACTGTCTAGTTTCCCTCTGAAAGAATCTTTAGTATTCTGAGCGTCAGATAACCTTTATAACGATCTTGCTACTGTAGATTTCCTGCTTCCGTGTAGATGCAGACATGCACGTGCTGAAACCGTGTGGTCGCTGTGCAAACACGTCCTTCATAAGAATTGACGATCTTCCACCAACTCTCCTTGACGAAACTGATCGCCATAGTTGAGGTTAACCTGATGAACGCCAAATTACACAATGTCCTTGTTTGTACCGGAAGTTGATAGTGACTATAAATAGAGTTCTCCGAAGTCAGTTGTAACAGGCGATTGCCGCTATCTGTTCGTCAGGCTGGGATTCGGAAAGTGACACTTACGAGTCTTTCTGCCTGCGTTGGAATCACCTGCAACAGTCAACACATCTGAATGTTTATCTTTCAAAAGGAGATTAGAGGATTTCTAGTAGAACCTGTCTTTCACTTAATCCGAACTGAAGCAAGTAGGGACGTAGGAGAAACACAAAGAGACAACAGAAAGTTTCACTACTGTCTTTAGTCCTTATCGTGCCATTCAGTCAAACAGAGCATAAGTAACTGTCAACTGGGATACAGTCGAGCAGTGAACTTTCTGTACTAACACCTAGTGCTAAATCTACACCTACGAGAACTAGCCATCTTATCTCCAAAACTAGAAGGGTAAATTCCTCATATTGGCTGAGTGAGGCTAAGTGAATAAACGTACTTTGGTCCTGTACGTATGTCTCACCAACACAGCACACATACATGACGTGAGTTGATAGTGTTTTGTCTACTGAATCTTGTTGGGTGACTTAATGGAGGATACAGACTTTGAAATCTCAAATATATAGCTTGGAGTGCGGATCCAGGAGACTGGGGATGGTGTTTCGTGAACCCAGATCGCTATCGAGAGCTGAAAGAAACCAAATGATGAAGCATTACTGAACGACAAGTTAAAGGACAAATAGAAGGTTAGGATGTGGAAGATAGACAATCATCTGAGGGGACTTGAGTGCTGACAGAATTGTGACGGTAGTTAACTCCTCCCTGTGACCCACACCATGAAAAGCTTTTTCTTCCTCTTGAGGTACCTGGAAAGAAGTGTTAGCGCGTAACCGCGTAGCCCAAGGGATATCCATCTGAGATCAGCCATACTCAGTTATTTCGGCTTTTTCTAACACTTCATTCAATAAAGAAAGCAATATTAGCTTCGCTCAGCTCACCGTCTGCGGAAAACACCTTACTGCTGTCACACCCCATTCGTCGGGTAGTACAACCTAACTTTCGAATTCACATCAAAGCGAAACAATTCACACTGTAACGGTAACTTGTTTTTTTACCACTGTTCAAATGATCTTTCTAGTGTGGTAGGACTTCAAGGAAACAAGCCTTCCAACCGGCATAGCTCGTTGGGTCATTGTGATATGCCTGCCCGACCACCATATCAATACAGCAGCTATCCGTCCTTATGCAAATACTGTTTGACCTGTTACGTATCTGATTACAATATGGTCTATTTGATTCCAGGCTTCACCGATAAAGGAAGACATCAAATAGCACAACATACGACTGTTTGGAGAGTTGTCACTGACTAGAATCAAGTTTCGGTCTGCGCGAAATCGCAGATGTTCCTCACTGTCTGACCTTCACCCGACTATCCCCATTGACCGCCTAAATGACCTAGCACTGAGATGAAACTTCCTATCTGTGCATCCAAGTTTCCAGCCAACACTGTGATCCATCGAGCGCACCAGGTGGAAAAGGTCTCTCAGTCGATATTGGTGCTTGTCCTTAACTGCATCCGAACTAACATCAGTCATGAAATACGGTAGTTACTTTTCACTCCAGTGGCACCATCCAGTGCATCAGCATACAAATGACTGCTGGTGGAGGTCCCAGCGACCGGTACAGATTCCACTCTGGCACTCAGCGTGACACCAACATTAGGAAATCTGAATACTGATGCCACAAGGTCTCTAGATGATCGCACTGGGAGTACTCTTTTTGAACTGACATACGGGAAATTATTCGAAGCACTACACTGGGGTCTCGTATGCGGATCTCAGAGAAACAGCATACATCAACAGTGAAGATTTTCAAAGTCCTAGCCAAATCTGTTTGTTATCCGATTTGCATCATGGTCTGAACGCTGAAGGCAGTCAGATGAAACAATGTACACATGGTTTCAGTGTAGTTGAGTCAGATATCGCACTGAAGGATAGCCTTGTGAAAGCAATTGTGTAGCGACTCAAAACTTTCCAGGTAGCTCATAATTATAGTCAGTGGTGCGCAGCTGATTGAAACAAAAATACACAAAAGGATAAATTTTAAAAAGTTGACCACTGTGATATACACAGTAAAGCGTTCAGAAAAATCTCGTTTGACTTCTGAAACACGCTTTGATTATATTGAAATTTGCTTTCATAATGATTGAATCAGATTTAACGCTCAAATTCTTCTAGAATATTCGTGACAATTACGGACTGAATATTTATAACATTACAGTTCATATAGAAAAATAACGACGATAAAAAGATGATGAATCTAATTTGTGGATAGAAAATTCGTGATGCTATGAATTTTGTTTTTGCACGAAGATTTAGTGAGGGCCTAAAAGTCTTTATTATTAATATTTCATCAATTGTATGTAGTCTCTGATACTCCCTGGACGTCCGGGTTTAAGCAGGTGATTGAGACCATTACACAAGTCTTTTACTTGAAGTCAAATCTACAAGGTAGCGAAAGATTGAATGCTTTGTATTCCCATGGCTACCGTTAATCAAGGTGGATTCACATACCATTCTTCGGTTTTGAATGGCGAGGTAAGTTGGACTATCTCATGGGAGATGTTATGAATGCAGTCTGTATAAGAGCACTTCAGAGGAATGACTGGTTTCATCCCACTCTCAGCCTTGTCAGGGAGCTTGGGGTCATTGTTTGTTGAAAATTAAAAAAAATTGAAATTCACTCAGAAACCTCGTGCGCATTCATGCAGTTTGTAGTGAGCCAAACCTGCATTAGGAGTAATGATACTACCTGGCTTCTCAGACCTCAGTAGGTGGAGCAGGGTTTGAACTTGTAATCCATTAGTTGGAAGTCGAGTGCCTGAACCAGACGAGCCGCAACTCCACGAAATACTTATTGATCGAATCCGTGTATTGCTTGTTTTTTACTGTTTTGCGTGGCTTGGTGCTTGACAAGAATTCCATTAGGATCTTAGTTGTAGGAATTTTTTACGGTCTCTAAATAAATTATCGTATTATTTTCTTATTGTCTTTCCATCCTTATATTGGTGTAATCTCTTTATTTTCTTCATTATTGCGATTTTTCGTAATGATCGCCTTTCAATTGATTGTTGAGATTCGTGATGACTTGAACCAACCTACTTCAACACTGGATTTTACGTTATCCTAGCCAGCTCTACTTTGTGTCCCACATTATTTAGCAAAGAGCAGTAGTTAAACTCATCTACTGCATAAAAAAGTGCATGTGAAATCCGAGTTTTATTATCACACCTAACACACATGTATGCACAATATTGATATTTATGGTGAGCAGATAAACAGTACCAAATTACTGAATGTAAATGCATGTGTTCAACGTTTGTTACATTAACTTAAAATTGTGGAAAATGTTTAAGACGACCCTATATCAAATACAAAGGCAACTGGTCAAGTGCTCCTCCTATGTTTACAACAGTATCTGATTATTTCGACAGAACAAGATTAGATGGGCACAGACTTCTTGTATAATGGTTAAAAACTAAATGAATTCGTAGATCACGAAAATATTTCCTTATATTTTACTTGGTGATCATACTACTGCATTCATAAAATTTACTATAGCAGTCGACTAATTTACAGTGGGATCTGGAGAAAAAGAATGAAGACAACTGATTATGAGAGATTTCACGTAATCAGCTTGAACAAATTACCGGGTAGTAATGTAAGCCTTCGTGCATTACGTCTGGTTCGTGGCTTTGCGCACATGCCTGTATCTGCGTTCGGTAATATTTCAACAGCGAGTACTTGGAATGAATAAGTATTTTGTACTGCTAATTTTTTTTTCCGTTTAACTTTCTAGTACGTAATCTAAATGTCTATTTTGGAAATTGTTTTCTAGAAGTCTGGTCGATTTAGACGACTCGGATCGAAACATTGATGATCATGAAACATGGCTTAAAAATATGGAGGTGGCTAATAAATTAGCTACCTTATCGGGCGACGTGCTGCTTGCATCAGTTTCTACCAGTTTGGCTAGACTTCATCATGCTAAAGTATGTTAAATTAATTTTTTTGTAAACGACACCAATTTCATTTTTTGCATTTTCCTGATAGATATTAAGAAACAAGTGCCATGAGATGTTGCTTTGTTGGTTTTCTTTGAGCTAAAAGATTCTTGAGGAGATTCTTAGCTCAGTACTTAGTAGTTCATCCCGACGTGGCGCTATAAGATGAGCGATCGTTGTGTTGACTTAGCATCTGTAGGTGCCTCTTGAATAACTGGATGTAGTCCGATATATCATACAATTCAGTGACTCGAGACAATAACAGACAACATTCAGGATCGAAACCAGTGATGATCATGCCAATTTTATTATGATTATTTTTCCCTTGGGTTCCTAGTGGAACGTAGGGCTTCAGTAGCACGCCTCCATTTCTCTCTCTTCTCTGAAGTCTTTTGAACTTGTCGTCACGACTGCCCACAAGCTTTCATTTCTTCCTCACATGGTCTCCTCCATGTCACCCTCAGCTGGGATGCCCAACTCGTCGTTTTCCCTTTGGTTTCCACTCGACGGTCTCGTGCGTGATGTCCCCAGTCCGTCTTCTCAGTGTACGCTCAATCCATCTCCACTTTCTTCTGCATATTTTTTGGGCGATGGGTTCTCGATTGGTTCGTTCCCAGAGTTCCTCGGTGCTTATTCTTTCTGGCCATCTGATCTCCATATTCAGTACCGAGTGAGCGTAGGCGGCAGCTGTTGATGAATGTCTGTAGTTTATTGGAAGTGCTTTTCGTAACGCGCCAAGTCTCTCGACCATCACATATAAGCACTGACTTGACATTGATGTTGAAAATCCGGATCTTGTTCTTTATGCTTAGTCCATTTCAGTGTAGTAGATCTCCACACTGGTTTCAGATTAATGAAGGCCTGTCTTGCTTTTCCGATCCTGGCTGGTTTTGACATCCTCATCTGTCCCTTCGCCTGTAGTTGAAACGATGCTGCCTTGCCTAGGTAGGTGAAAGAAACAACTTCCTTTTGGTTTCTCCCATTGATGGTGACTGATGCTTGTTGTTGTTGGTTGGGTATCTTCATCATCTCTGTCTTCTCTACATTCACTTGAAGTCCTGTTCTCGCTGCCCCGCCTCTTCTGTCAACTTGCTGGTTTTTGCTTGCACATCTTCGAGTTTGTGCGACAAGACATTAGACATAAATCATTATCGGCGAAATCCCGATCTTCTAGGGTCTTTTCATCTGTCAAACAGTGCATGCCCATCTTCTCGCTCCTCACGGTTTGCTGCATGATCCAGTTCAGCTCACCACAATCAGGAAGATGATCGGTGATAGTAGGCGGCAGCCTTGTCTTACTTCTGTCTTCACTTCAAAGGCATCACTGAGCTTCCCATTGTGAATCATTACTTGGTATGTGGCGTCGTCATATAACTGTTGAATGAGGTTGATAAAGGTTTGTGGCACTCCGTAGTGTTTAAGCAACTGCCAAATTACTTGTCGGTGGACGCTGTCGAAGGCCTTTTCAAAATCGATGAAGTTGAGGCAGAGTTGAGTTGAATGCCATTCTATGCTCTGTTCTTTTGATCATGCCAAAGTAAGGCAAAAATAACGGATGCTGAGAAATGACGATCGTAATTTGAAATAGACTATTAGCTGTGGTAGCTTTCAAACTTGTGACTACAAAGCCCACTAGTTCGGGACTATCGATCAAGCTGCAACACAGTGAACATTTGTAAAACGTAGGTATCATAATATGTAACACTTGAACATAGACAAGTAAACAGTTACATTGACGGACATAGATTCTTTCAAAAGTCTCCGTCAGTTTCACTTACCACAATTCACTATAACTGAAGTAGGCTGATATTAAAAATATGAGTGTAAAATGTGTGTGCATGTGGGGTAGGGGGGTGGGGTGGGGGAGGACAAACAAAAGAAGATTAACACAGTTTAAAGTGTGGATATGAAAGGTAAAGACAGATTTGAATAGGTTTTTAAAGGGGCTGGAAGAAACTATAGGATGTAACAGCAATAGTAAGAAATCAGAGCATAACCATGAAAGAATACATGAGCAGATTTGAAGTACTATATATAAGTAAACAGACCTCGAGCCATCTATTCATGTTTTTTGTAGCTGGTCGGATGGCACTGTTAGAAGATAATAGGGAAATCCATCAACCAAAAACCACTTGTCACTTGATTACTTCCTGATTACCGTTTCAGTATTGAATGATTTACTGCCAGGATCACATCTACGCAACCACTATATCTTCGCTTTATAGACGTATGTAAAATACTTTTGGTAGCAAAGCTCAAAAGGAATATTAATGAAAGACAGATAAATGAATGTAAAACCATGCATAAAAGCATATTAGTTTAGAATATCATGTTTTAAAGCAGCACATGAATATAAATTGAGTAGAAACAAAAATATTCAAATCAAGAAAGGTGTACAGGTGAAGAGAGAGAGTGTATGTCATTTAATCAGCAACACTCCTCCTATTTGATAGACTTAGCTGTCACACTTCATGTCAGCATATCAAAATGGAGGACATCAAAACCAAAAACAGGGAACTAGTAAGGTATCTCAGAATAAGCGAAAACAGAGACGAATCAATATTAATATTCAGGATGATAATTAAGATGAAGATTATGTATCGACACATCTGTGCCACTAAGATACAATTGCGAGAAATTTCCCCTAGAGTCTGCAACAACCAATTTTAATTATGACAAAGACGCCAACCGCATCAACAGTCAGCGATTGATGCCATGTTTTAGTCTGAACAGATTTAATATACTTCGGCTAACATGGCGTGTTGGAGTAGACAGTAACTAGGCCTGTTTCACACATATCCTAGGGACTTGTGTTGATGATGGTTCACAACCTCAACTGATAACTTCCTTCTTTCACCTAAGATGAAACTGTAGGCTTGACATCTATTTTCGTAATGTGGGGATTGAAAAGCATTCGAAGAGTGGTAGAAAGTCAACGGTGGTTGAAGACTTGTAGTCTTGTTTAACCTTCGTTTTAATTGAAATATTTCACAGTCGTATGGTATATGAGGAGGATGGTACTGTGCATTAGGCTCAATCATGAATTAGCAGTAGGATAAATCGTTGTTGCACTAGATGGCAAAGATTGAGCAAGCCCTTTTTATCCGTTCAGATATTTCGTTGGTCACTGGGGTGTCTGATGTGACCTGATTTTTCAGATGAGTGAAGTTATGAAGTTGCTCAACCACTTGGTTTCCCATTGTTAGAAAAGGTACCAGCAAAGGCCAGACTTGTAGTGGTGGTTTGCATTCAGGTGGTGAGAAATGCACTGCAAACATTCTGAAATTTGCACTGAAGGTGTCCAGAAGACTGCATCTTGTCAGCGTCTACACCTAACAGAACTGTGTCGCCTATGTACTCTAGTTCTACTAAGGGATCTGTGATCAGGGATATTTCTGTAAAGTCGGACGGCGAGAGAGGGACTTCTATAAGCACGTATAAGCATACTTTGAGGTGGATATTCTGAAGTTCTAGTGAGAAGCCGTGACATGTGATGTCAACCAGTTCGAAGGGAAGTGACTACCGACTGAAGATCTTGGCTCTGTATCTCGAATTGATGGAAGTAGGAAAGTGTGGACCACTGAACTCCGACCCCGTGGCTGAATGGTTAACGCGTTCGTCACGAGAAGAGAAGGTCATGAGTTGGATCCCTGCGGGATAGTGAGTGTGTACTGGTGGAGGAGGAATAAACAGTTGTTCAGTGTTCCAAAGAATTGAATGGTTGTCTGACTGATGTCAGTTAATTGTGAGTACTACCTTGAAAAAAAATTAAATGAGACTGGATGCAGTGGATATTTTTGGTTAACATCACTTGACGTACACAAGTTACTTGATACCTAGTCACGGACCATAACACATCTTCTGGTGTTGGGAAATGTAGCCTTGGACAGTGTGATGTATTTACCCAACAGCCTTTCATTGACACACTTTACTATGAGACCTGTCTGATGATGAAGTCAAATGTCGTATTTACTTCGAGAAGTGGAGCTAGTGTTGAGAGGAGGTGAACGTGGTTGTGTGTGTGTGTGAGAGAGAGAGAGAGAGAGAGTACCCGACAGAAGGTGAAGATGTGATCAACGCACTCACCAGCAGGTTCAAAATCGTCTTAGTTTTCTGGTGTTAGCTGTTCCCGAGTTTCACATAGGTTTCTAATGATGATAGGTACTACAATCTTTATACTTCATATTTGTTCAACTGTGGTTTTAATGGTAGGAGTTTTAGTTTTTTTGTAAAGACTAGGCCAATATGTGATGGAGACTTGTTTGAAGATGACATATTCCTGTTAAGTAGATTGTGATGAGATGTATTGTCTACTTGAAACAATGAGTATCAATTTGAGCATGTTTCGTATGCGTTTCTCACCACTCGAGTGGAGGTTGTTGCTCTAATACTGGTTATCGTCGCTGCCTTGGTTAGGAATCGGGGTGGGTGAGGAGTAAATCAGTTGAATGTCCTCACCACTTCATAATGATGGGAGGTGGTATCAACCATTGGAGATCAGTGTCCGAGTAGTTCTCTACAGGATTACACGAGCACCACTTGTCCTTCTCCGACCCACCGTATTTATGGGACATCCGTGACATGAGTTTGTCAATTGAGGGTGGAGATCGATGTTGTGTGAGGTTAGTATTGAGAGTAGATGACATATGAAGACTTAATGTGTTGGATGACGGTTGTTTTCGTATGATAGGCGAGATGCTTTTATGTCACTATATGAGTAACCCATAAGTTAGGTGTAGAGTGTTAAGGAGGTTATGAACTTCTATCGACTAAGTTGGCTGAGACATGTGTTATGCATGGATGGTCACCATCTTTCTTAGTGGACAGTGTTAAGTGAAGTAGGTTGAGGCTTGACAAAGGGTTATAGGTGGTCAGACTAAGACATGTTTGCTGTTTCATGGTAACGATGGATAGTGGCTAGTATTTGAATGCATTTCAGAAGTTGTTCTTGAAAAAAATTAGAGTGGTCTTAACAACAAAGGTTATATCTTGCTGCTTTGCAGGCATACACTCACACCTTTGACATGACTCAATACGATTGACTAAAAGATAGAAATCCTGGTACATTATTCATGGCTATAACAACATACATTAGCATGACGGAAACCTGTTTTGTGTTGGTTCAAGTCATCCGACAATTCTGCCTATTTATTCTTGTAGCATGCAAATATTATTGCGTAGGATGAGCATGCTTATTGTCCAGTGTTCTGTAAGCGTTCATATTTTATCGGGAGTGTTTCACTGACTACTTTATGTATGAAGTAAGTGGTAATGTGAGTCTCATTGCCTGTTGAAAAACCCAGTCAACATTTTTTGCAGGGAAACATAGGTGTATTTTCAGAACACTGCAAGTCGAAAACACGTGCGGCAAAATGTGGGGCCAAGAAAACTTGGGCCAGTGTTGCAAAACCTTGAGTTTTCAATATAATTTTTACCCATAGCCCCTATTTTAGTTCTGCGAAAACGTTGAGTGGGTAATATACCTCGAAGAAAGTCGATTACCATCACCGAATAATGCATGATACATCTTGGAAATACTGAAAACCACTTCATCAAGCTAGTCCTTAGGCATAGAACATTTTTAGTAAACAGTTTTCCTTTACACTTCAACATTTCTCATAATCGCTTTGATTTCGAATTTGATACTCAATACGACATAAACATGTATGATAAATAAGAAAAGTTATTTCAGTGGGTAACAATCTTGGTTCGACAAAAGGCGTTATCCAGATACCTCCAGTTCTAATCTTTGTGCAGCCCAAGTGTTCTCTCAATTTCAGACATTCTCAAAATTCGTTCAGTCTTGTTAGTTTTTACAAAACCTCAGAAAAGGATATTATATGATTGTCTAGGTAGATAGCATTACGTGGTTGGGAAATGTTCGAACGTGGGTGAGATGATGAATCGCTTGTGACTACAAGCCGACGTTGCATAACCATTAAATTTATTACTCATTGTCTAATTAGAAGTGGTCATAGAAGGATAGAATTCTACTCGACAAGATGTTTGCAACATTTTCACATAAATGAAGTATTTGAAGTGGAACAGTAATTAGAAGTTGAAAATAACACATTGCAGTAAACAGAATGGGACGGAAATTTATAGCATTTATGAAACATGTATTCGATGAAGGAAATGAAACTGTCAATGAAGAATTTTAAACAATAAAATAAGGGATTCGGTGTGCCTTTTTAGTACATATAGCTGAATGACTAGATAAACTGTCAAAGGTTCTGTCAAATACATGTACTGAGACTGCCTTCCCTCCAACCTAACTTTGCAGATAGTTATGAAGAACGCTTTTGGTAAAACACGTATCTTCAAAGCTGTTGATTAACTTCGAAAGCAATTGAAGCTATCCAGACTAACCTGAAGCTGGATTGCTCAGAGGAAATTAGAAGTAATCTACCTATATGGTTCATCATGATAGGTTTGGTTTGTGTATATTCTTCACACAGTATGTCACAACAAACAAAGTGACTGAATAAATGAATACTTTGTGTGACTTCTAAATGTTTCGATCACCAAGGTAAGATATATTTCTTGTATTTGTCTTTATATATTTCGCAGCGATCATGCGTGTAAAATTACACTCCAGCGAATGTGGTTGTTAGCAATACATAACTGTCACAAATTATTGAGATTTAAGTGTTCACTAGGTTACTGATTACGAACGAAATACCACTCATAGCTACTCTTCACTACCTGTCAGTATAATATTCCTTCATAAAAACGTTTTGTCGCAACCTCAACACCATACTAGTGTCGCAATTCAGTATCTCAACTTTTTATGTGGATCTGCGCAGTATCTAAGCAAGGTGCATGTGAACCTGAATAACGTGTATATGCATGCATAGTCATGTATCATATTCCTATCTCTCTTTGCTGTGTCCTTCTAATCCCCTAATGTGGTTAAGGGTGGAACGATCCAAGACATTCTCTAAAAATGCTTGCATATGGTGACGCATGCAAAGATTCTGCTAGGGAAGCCTTACTCACTACCTTTATATGGTAAGGGTTATTCCACAAAAGTGAGATGGTGAATGGGAATATCGGCCGCTATCGCTGGTTTGGTGGATATAGCACTTCACAATAGGGAGTTGGGGAACCTTGGTTCTGAACCAGTATTGCACACGAGTTCCACGATTCACCTGAAACTACCTTGGTCACCATCAACCTTGGGAATGTGAGACGTCACATTACTCCGCTGCTTTGCTGAACAGACTTCAAGTCACAGTCATTGGAAGTGGTCCATTGTTGGATCTAGGCATTTTGGCAGTATCATATCCCAAATACAAATTATGAATTAGCACTGATGAAGGGTCACACAAAGAGCTTACCAAATCTTCCAGTAACTGACTCCACGCTCGATGACTCAGTTTATTATTCTTTTGTAATCATTATCTTAACGTTTCAACTTTACTCCCATTTCGTTATCACTTTTAAATTTACCTTTATATCCCTCCTTGTTTTACTCAGCTACTCGTTACTGACTGTAGTTCTTGGCTGTCTGTACATCTTGAGTGACTAGACAGTTGCCCCTACAATGTTGTCCTTCAGTGCAATATTCTACTCAACTACGATGAAACCATATGGATAACGTCTAATCTGACTAACTTCAACTTTCAGAAATTGATACAGACTGGATAACAAATGAGGTTTGTCTGGGACTTCGAGAAGCTCTGCCACTCATGTATGCCGTTTCTATGAGTACTGCATATGTGATCCCAGTGTAGTGCTTCGAATAGCCTCCACATCTGTCATTTTGAAAAGTGTGTTGCTTTTGTGATCATTCAGAAACATTGTGGTATTAGTAGCCAGCTTTTCTGGTGTAGGTGTCTCATTAAATGGCAGAGTGGAACCTATGCCAGTTGCTGAGATCTGTGTTTTGATGTTATTGTGTTCTCCGAGTTGGATGGTTTAATCGTGAAGCTTTCATTGTCGTTCTAGACAACATCGCCACAAACTTTGTTTACTGTTGAGAATAGCTTGAATAACGCCACATCAGACTATGTCGCTTTCTATGTCGAACATTTATGGTAGCCAGAAACGATTGGTAGTTTGAGGTGAGTTGTAGCAGGTGATTGCCGTTCTCAGTTCGCCGAGTAGGGACTGTGAAAGTGCAACTTAAGTAGTTATGTCTTGATTAGCCTTCTCATTAATGCTTTGAAATCGTTCTCTATGACAACCATTCCTGGCCCTTTGGTTCTCAATGTGAGGCTGAATGATGCTTAATAAAACTTATGCGTCGCTTATTCTGATATGTGGTGATTGGGTATATGAGCAGAAATCAGAAGGAGGAAACGGAAAGTTTCACTTTTCTCTCTAGTTCCCACTTCATCACTAGGTAGGGCAGTTAAAAGCGGCTAGAAAAGTACGTCGGGTTTGGTTCCTGTGTATGCGTCACAAATACAGCACACGACCGTGACCTGAGATGCCGGAGCTTTTCCAAGCGAAACTTGTTGGCCGATTCGTCGGAGAGTGCGCACGTTGGAAACTCTTGTACGTAATTAGCAGGGTAGTTTCACTGAACCGTGTATGCTACTGTGTGGACTCAAATAGTTGTGATGGGCTGCGAAGCTGAGAGTGATCAAAGGTGTCACAAAGTTATAATGGATATATGAAGACAGATTGCAAGCCAACGATATTTGTGTTTGATGGTGATGTTGAGAGATTCGTTTTCTGATAGAAGTGCATTGGGCACGTGATCCCTTCCTGCTACTCAACTTCTGGCAGACAGCAAGTAGCGTAGGCCTCTTCACATGTATCAGAGACTTTATGTTTTGGTACCGCGTCTTGGTATGATCACTTTCAGCCTTTTTTCGACCATAATCCTCCTTCGAATGATATGGCATGGTAAGTCTCGAAAGCGCAAGATATAATCACGCGTCTCAGATCGGGCAAGCCCTACACTTTATGGCTTGACACCTACCGTGCCTAATACTGTTTACACAACTTTTAACGTTGTTAATTATAATCCCGTCACATTGCATTGCTATGGTGACGTGTGTAATCATAAAGTTGTACCCATCTTATAGTTTCCGCTTTCACTAACAGTGTCTCAGTTGTGCAGACTGTGGAATTTCGAAGTTGAACACCCATTCCTACGTGTTGCGATTTTTGTGTGAGTTGGTCTGTGAAATATCACTCTTTATTTGATTATCATGTTTGTTACGGCTGATTGTAAAAGGCACTTGATGCCTTACTCACCTTTTTGTGCCCTGCAGTCATTGCCTTACGTGTGTCCTTTTGTTGCTTTCATCACCTTATTTTCTGAATAACTGCTTTTTAGGTTGTTGATGTAATATCAGAAGCAATCGGAAATATGATGGAAGCTGAATTTCATGAATTGGTTATCAACCTTGTTAAAGATCACAGTGATTTTCAGTACAAAGTCGAAAAGGATTTTGATGGTGATTCGATTCAAATGTTGGACGGGACATATACGTCACCAGCAGATAAATGGCTCTCCTTTGTGCAGTTATCACGCGGCGCTCTTTTAGGTAGCTGTTGTGAGGCTGCTTTACTTCTCATCGAAAGACATATATCTAGTCTTTCTTCCACACCAAACAAAGTGAATCCAAGCTGGAGTGATATATCATCAGTAGTGAAATGTTTTGGATCAACATGGGCATGTTTGACACGATTAACTGAAGAAAGAGAGCATATTCAGCGTACATGGGTAAGCTTGGGCAGCTTTACAATAAACCTTATTATTACTGTGTGTTGAATAGCTATTTTAAGATTCGTGGGTCGTAGGTTAGATCTGTCAGCTGCGATCCTCAAATACACATGAGGAAAATACGTGAACATCCTGGTTCTTTAGCATAGTGTTTGCTAATGCTATGCTTCATAAACTATTCATTTTGTTGACCGTAACCATTATATACAGTCACTTACACCTTTGTATCGTATTAAAAATCCTGTTAAGTTTCAGGTTATGACATTCACTAACCTTGAAGGAAGAGTTTGTAGCACTATGCGCTGAAATTCACTCTTTGATCACACCTGATTGTTTCAAGACTTTTATAATTCATTGATCGAAGTCTACCACTTGTTCTTTGGTTCTTTATGTGGATTATAAGTTTTTGTACTTGCATTCTTTTGAATGAAGTGACATTTTCATGTGTTTTATGCATTAACGATGTACTACTAGTGAATGAGCATCAGTTCATCGAGGTTTGATCGAAAGGGAGTTGATGCGTAACATAACTGTTTCTGCACAAATCAGCCGTATACATGTAAATTAAAATCATTATATGCATATTTCGCAGTGTCTTCAAAAGTATATAAACGGTGTTATTAATTGTTTTCTACAATACGATACCACTGATTAGTCAGTACTAAGGCATAGAATCAGTTGTATAATCCACTCTTATATGAATGATTCTCAATATAAACAGGTCAACATCAACGCCGTTGACTGCTGCTATGGGTGAAGTTTTAAATACTTCGTGCCTGAAAGCCTCTTCATATTTATAGATAAATGTTAACTAGCCTGAAATGTGTAGATCTGCTGTCTTCAACTGACTACCAACACTTTACTTGCTCCGAAAATATTCCAAGGAAGTTTTTAAATGACATACATTTCTATTCCGATAGTGATCTTACGTGTTCTTTGCATTACCTGAGACTTACGCATAGTGAGTAGATGACACATCATATTGGGAAACCATTGGGTGTTGTAACCTTGGTGAGGTGTTTATTAGACGAGATGTCCTGAGAATGATAATTTATCTTTTATCCAAATATTAGTGAGAATATTGTTATTGTCGTGTACATCCTTTTACTTTGAATAGTTTTGAACCCAGGTGTCTACAGGATAAATAAATTTCTGTCTGATAAATGGAACTATGTACTTCTTGGTGTATATGAAAATAGGATGCGGAAAAATGTTCGGAATTTTGAAAACAATGAGGATCAAATCAGTCTGCACTATTATGATTTGTTTTTTTTTAACGATTTCACTAGAAGTCTGCAATCATTTATTTCTAGCATCTATTAGACCCTAACTACATAATTTACACGGTTTAAACCGATGACAGGAAGCTGTTTAGGCTGGTGTCATTTCTTGGTGTTTAAATAATGGATCTGAGACACTCACCAGTGAATCAAGTGATGTAAATAAGTAATTTAGACACAGAGGAGACACCATAGATCCAGAAGTATACCGTAAAGTTTATCAAGAAATACGAAGCGATACATAAGAAGTTTTATTCGTGTCATCATTAGTAGCTACCATACAAGTAAAAAGGAGTTCAAGGCTTCTTTAGTTTTGTCAGACGAGAAAAGAATGTTATATACTTTACGTAAGATTCTCAGTAAGGTTGAAACTATGGGTGGTACTCAAGCCTATAAACTCACTCAGAGGTATACTTTATTGTCTCAGTGGTTCTATTGACCCATATGGACAAAATAATTTCTCTGTGAGTTCAGATATATATGTCTCACTATCTGGTCAGGATCTTAGCTGTTGCAAGGGATGCACTGACAACCATACATTAGCGGGGGACAAGGCAAGTGTACTAAAGCTCAGCATAGTTAGGTGGTGAGATAGAATAATTACTGAATCTTTGTTCATCGAAGCATTACCCGACATGTGTAATGGGAATGGCGAAACACCTATACCGGAGACATGGAAAACTTTTACTGTTGCTAAAACAAGGAATAATAATGCATGATAGAATTATAAAAATCAGACGGAGAAAGTTGTGTGAACACTGATTTGATTATGAGCATAAATCGTTCTAGATACTTCAACGAGTAAATAATATTGCATAACTATGTGCTATATCTAGTTTGACGGTTTTAGTGTGGAATTACATTCCATTACTGTGCTTAAGTTCCACACTTGTGTCAAGTTTTGATACTTTACAGACACGTCAGTTCAGAATTACCTGTTCCGTTCACAATAAGGCTTATGGAACGCCGGTGTATACCATAAACGACTGTATCAAGTCTATAAGAGCATTATTGACTCCGGCGATATACGTATACTCCAATGATATACATGATTAGCAACAGATGCAACCAACGACGTCGGAGTAATCCAAGTGTCACTGTATATCACCACTGTTTCATTCAAGTAAGCTAGTTAAATTCATGTTTGTATGTTTGAATCGCTCAAATATGACCTGGAAAACCTACTTTCAGTGCAAATGTAAGGAGGTTGTATTACTTACATCATTCAATAAATTATTTCTTTTGTTCACTCTAATCGATTTGTGTTAGAGAAATTACTGTGAGAAGTTATAGTAGTTTTCGTTCGATACTGTATTGATAGCATCAACAGACATCCATATGCACTGTGCGACCTGGCTTGACTACGTATTATTTCTTTATCAAATTTAGTATTAGCATAAAAAACAGGATATCAACAGGGTAGAGAGATTAGTACGTAAAAATGATATAAGGAGACTTCAAATAAAGTCTTAAGACAATGTAAAAGATGATTTAAGAAATAACTAAAAAATTTTTGATAATTATTTTAGGATTTAAAGGAAAATAGAGTGTGAATACATCTTCAGTGTTGTGTTCGGTTCTGTGCCGTATTATCTGAGGTATCGAACCATCGACCTTCGTTGTCCCATGCACACCAAGCGAAAAGTCTACTTTGCTGCGCAAAACTCAGACCAGCAATCAAAGACTTCATGAATTATTCTTACCTGGTCTTTCTAAGTTGTTCAGTTTTCAGGTTCGTGGGGACCTATTTATTGATTTCAGGTTTGTACTTATCATGGACTAACATCAGTTGGAGAAACATTGAGAACCTGGGAGAACTGGGCATCTGTTTTGCCCTAGCACGGGACTCAGCAGGGCGCACCCACTACCCCGCCAGTGCTCGAACCTAGGGCCTTCAGGTTCTGCGACCATGACGTTATCATTAAGCCACTGTGTCGCATTCAATGGTCCCAGTGGTAACATCCTGGTCGCGAAAGCCGAAGGTCTTGGGTTCGATCCCTAGCGAGGTCATGTGTCCCTGAGAGGCTTATCAAGACTTTGAAAGCCCTATATAATAAAACCCCAGGCAGAGTGAGAGCATATAACCACCTGTTTCCATTGTTCCAAACCTGCAGTAATGTTAGGCAGGGTTTATCAATTTCCCCATTCCTCTTTAACTTTCACATCAACAGCATTCTTGAGACAGCTGTGAAGGAGGTGCGTGATGGTGGTGCAGATCTACTACTCGGAGAACAGCTATTTCACCTTGAATATACGGACGATATCGTCTTACTGTGTGATAAAACAAAGGCTACTCAAATCGCACTCAATTAGTTGGCGATTAATGTCCGTAAGAATGGTATGCGCTGTGCACCATCAAGTGCAAAGTCTTCTTTCAAGATTGGCAGGAGCGTGTGCCTGTGCTCACCAATGGTGGTGAGCCGTTGGAAGTAGTTGAAAAGTTCGTGTACCTGGGCAGTTGTGTGTGATAAATTTCCAACCGCATATCGAAAGTTAGAGTGGTATACGTCAATCTAGGCCACGTTTGGCGCCGTTTCGACGTTAGTCTGACCGTGGGAGATCGTGCTTACAACACGTCGGTGCTAGCAGTTCTGCTTTACATGTGTGAAACGTGGCCTCTCCGAGCTCAGGACATGGGACGACTCTGTATGTTCTATCATCGTTGTCTCCATAGGATTGCTTGTATCCGGTGGCAACACCATATGAGTAATTCTGAGGTATGATATGACAGTGTGTGTTTGGGCATGATGCAGATGATCATTCACGAAGTGAAATCATCTGGAAACATCGGCTTCGGTGGTTTGCACATGTGTTACACTTGTCATTCCAACAGCTTCCACATAGTTGATTGTTTGCTAACCCTGGGACTGGATGGAAGGAAGAAGCGGGGAGGTGATCAGTACATGATGTCGCGCCATGGGATGAAGGGTAGTTGTATCGGTTTAGTATGTGTTGGTGCATCATGACTCTCTAGGTGGGGTCCTAGAGATCACGCAACTCAGTGGCTTGAGACGTTATCAGAAATGGCTGAGAATCGAAACCAGTGGTAGTCATGCTGTAGATTCCTTTAATCCTCTACTGATGAGAAGTGATGTTTTGCTTTGAATGTATCTTATTGGACTTCCTTTGTAATCGTTCTATTCTTAGTGTTTTCCTTTTTTCTCTATCTACTCCCCATTTCTTTATGTCTTCATAATGTTGTTATGATATTTTGTGTGGTGCATTTCTTGGTCCCCTTACAGTGCCATGTTTGTGTTCTAATAGTAATAATCATAATGATAGTAATGGATCTTCTACTGCTGAAAAGTAACGAGTGTTTCTTGATTTTGGTGACTAGGAGAGGAGTTCAGGACGCCTCGTTCCGTCCTATTTGGGACTGGTCATTTGGATGTATCTGAACCCTAGTGAGTTGTCTTCCTACTGAGAATCGAACCCAGTACCCTTTACTTTAAACAGCACAGCGTTATCCACTAACAGAGGTTGAGCGATTTGGCTTCTCATAGGATCGGGAAACTTGTGAAAGATAGTGAAAGAAACCTAGTTACCAAGGAGGAGAAAGAAAATAAACGATGAGCTTACCACTTCAGAAAACTCTTGAATCGACTCCACCTGCAACTCGTCCAGAAATACCACCAGCAGCCTAGTCACAGAATTACCAGTGAACAAAAACCGAAGTCCTGAATGCCATGAAGTTGCTGAAATCCGGAAAAGCAGCACGACCAGATGCACTTCCGCCAGAAGCACTGAAAACAGACGCAGCGACAACAGCAGACATGCTCACACCACTACTGCAGAATGTTTGCAAGGAAGGGAAGATACCTGCCGATTGAGAGGAAGGATACCTTGTCAAAATTTCAAAGAAGTGAGACCTAAGTGTTTGCAGGAACAGACGCGGAATCATACTCCTGTCCACCCGAAGCAAAAATATTTAACTGCATCATCCTGGAGAGACTGAAAAATCTTCTGGATTCAAAATTGTAACCGGAACAGGCTGGCCGACTGGTTTCAGGAAAAACAAATCATGTGCGGACCAAATTGCAACGCTACGCTACGCATCATCATAGAACAGAGTATAGAATGGCATTCAACTCAACTCTGCCTCAACTTCATCGATTTTGAAAAGGCCTTCGACAGCGTCCACCGACAAGTAATTTGGCAGTTGCTTAAACACTACGGAGTGCCACAAACCTTTATCAACCTCATTCAACAGTTATATGACGACGCCACATACCAAGTAATGATTCACAATGGGAAGCTCAGTGATGCCTTTGAAGTGAAGACAGAAGTAAGACAAGGCTGCCGCCTACTATCACCGATCATCTTCCTGATTGTGGTGAGCTGAACTGGATCATGCAGCAAACCGTGAGGAGCGAGAAGATGGGCATGCACTGTTTGACAGATGAAAAGACCCTAGAAGATCGGGATTTCGCCGATAATGATTTATGTCTAATGTCTTGTCGCACAAACTCGAAGATGTGCAAGCAAAAACCAGCAAGTTGACAGAAGAGGCGGGGCAGCGAGAACAGGACTTCAAGTGAATGTAGAGAAGACAGAGATGATGAAGATACCCAACCAACAACAACAAGCATCAGTCACCATCAATGGGAGAAACCAAAAGGAAGTTGTTTCTTTCACCTACCTAGGCAAGGCAGCATCGTTTCAACTACAGGCGAAGGGACAGATGAGGATGTCAAAACCAGCCAGGATCGGAAAAGCAAGACAGGCCTTCATTAATCTGAAACCAGTGTGGAGATCTACTACACTGAAATGGACTAAGCATAAAGAACAAGATCCGGATTTTCAACATCAATGTCAAGTCAGTGCTTATATGTGATGGTCGAGAGACTTGGCGCGTTACGAAAAGCACTTCCAATAAACTACAGACATTCATCAACAGCTGCCGCCTACGCTCACTCGGTACTGAATATGGAGATCAGATGGCCAGAAAGAATAAGCACCGAGGAACTCTGGGAACGAACCAATCGAGAACCCATCGCCCAAAAAATATGCAGAAGAAAGTGGAGATGGATTGAGCGTACACTGAGAAGACGGACTGGGGACATCACGCACGAGACCGTCGAGTGGAAACCAAAGGGAAAACGACGAGTTGGGCATCCCAGCTGAGGGTGACATGGAGGAGACCATGTGAGGAAGAAATGAAAGCTTGTGGGCAGTCGTGACGACAAGTTCAAAAGACTTCAGAGAAGAGAGAGAAATGGAGGCGTGCTACTGAAGCCCTACGTTCCACTAGGAACCCAAGGGAAAAATAATCATAATAAAATTGGCATGATCATCACTGGTTTCGATCCTGAATGTTGTCTGTTATTGTCTCGAGTCACTGAATTGTATGATATATCGGACTACATCCAGTTATTCAAGAGGCACCTACAGATGCTAAGTCAACACAACGATCGCTCATCTTATAGCGCCACGTCGGGATGAACTACTAAGTACTGAGCTAAGAATCTCCTCAAGAATCTTTTAGCTCAAAGAAAACCAACAAAGCAACATCTCATGGCACTTGTTTCTTAATATCTATCAGGAAAATGCAAAAAATGAAATTGGTGTCGTTTACAAAAAAATTAATTTAACATACTTTAGCATGATGAAGTCTAGCCAAACTGGTAGAAACTGATGCAAGCAGCACGTCGCCCGATAAGGTAGCTAATTTATTAGCCACCTCCATATTTTTAAGCCATGTTTCATGATCATCAATGTTTCGATCCGAGTCGTCTAAATCGACCAGACTTCTAGAAAACAATTTCCAAAATAGACATTTAGATTACGTACTAGAAAGTTAAACGGAAAAAAAAATTAGCAGTACAAAATACTTATTCATTCCAAGTACTCGCTGTTGAAATATTACCGAACGCAGATACAGGCATGTGCGCAAAGCCACGAACCAGACGTAATGCACGAAGGCTTACATTACTACCCGGTAATTTGTTCAAGCTGATTACGTGAAATCTCTCATAATCAGTTGTCTTCATTCTTTTTCTCCAGATCCCACTGTAAATTAGTCGACTGCTATAGTAAATTTTATGAATGCAGTAGTATGATCACCAAGTAAAATATAAGGAAATATTTTCGTGATCTACGAATTCATTTAGTTTTTAACCATTATACAAGAAGTCTGTGCCCATCTAATCTTGTTCTGTCGAAATAATCAGATACTGTTGTAAACATAGGAGGAGCACTTGACCAGTTGCCTTTGTATTTGATATAGGGTCGTCTTAAACATTTTCCACAATTTTAAGTTAATGTAACAAACGTTGAACACATGCATTTACATTCAGTAATTTGGTACTGTTTATCTGCTCACCATAAATATCAATATTGTGCATACATGTGTGTTAGGTGTGATAATAAAACTCGGATTTCACATGCACTTTTTTATGCAGTAGATGAGTTTAACTACTGCTCTTTGCTAAATAATGTGGGACACAAAGTAGAGCTGGCTAGGATAACGTAAAATCCAGTGTTGAAGTAGGTTGGTTCAAGTCATCACGAATCTCAACAATCAATTGAAAGGCGATCATTACGAAAAATCGCAATAATGAAGAAAATAAAGAGATTACACCAATATAAGGATGGAAAGACAATAAGAAAATAATACGATAATTTATTTAGAGACCGTAAAAAATTCCTACAACTAAGATCCTAATGGAATTCTTGTCAAGCACCTGGCCACGCATTACTTTATGTCATTGTAGTATTGTTGTATTGTTTTGTGTTGTGTATTTCTTGGTGCTCTTACAGTGCCATGTTTGTTTTCACTTTATAATATTAATATGTGGCTGCGCATTGCTGAAGAGTCCCGTACTAGGAAGAAACAGCTGTCCATTACATCCAGGTTTTCAGTGTTTCTGCAGCTGATTTCAGTGCATGGTGAATACGAATCTGCATTCTAAGTTTTTTTCAAATTTTTCCCACCCTTAGCGTTTTGATGTTGGCGGTGGTGTGGAATACGCAGTACTGCGTGTACCAGCTATTCTTGCCAGTGACGATTCATCACTTCAGTAGTCTGCTATGTATTGATCCCAGCACCTGCAGACGATCTCGCTAAAACGATGGTGTGCATGTCTTTAGACTTCGTATGTTCTTTTCACCTAAAGAGCAAACGAGATATCCAGATACGTCGCCAGTGTCATAATTAGTTTAGTTAGGGAATGTTAGTAGAACCTTTTGTATGCTGGCTAAGATATGATCAGCCACCAACCCATTAAGTCTGGTGGCGTTTTTCTAAAGCAACACTGTAGTTGGTGTAAGGCATATCCTAAACACAGTCAAATTACTATCCAAATTGTTCGGAAGACTCTTATTATTGTCAGTACCCTCATCTGTTTGCGTACTTTCTCTTGACAAAAGAATGTGTAAGGAATGAATCAGTATCCAGAGTAATATACTTGTAATTTTCCGTTGTTTTATTGGCTCGAATTGTTCGACCTCTACTGGCATATGGGCTCCTATATGGGTGCCTCGATGTTGCCTGAGTGTCAGTTATGGTACTTTGGTTGGTTGTGGCTAGCAGAGAAATCCAGGTCGAACAATTTGATCCAATAAAACAACGGAGAATTACAGTATATCAATAAATAGTAATAAATAATACCCGTTGTACAAGGAACGTCTATCTCTCCTCCGTGGCATAGTGGATAACGCCTTGGTGTTTGAAGCGATGCGTAGGGGGTTCGAGTCTCACTGGGAACAACACTCACTGGAGTGTAGGTACGTCCAGCCGACGAGTCCTAAGTAGGACAAAACGCTGATCTTGGATTCCTCTGCTAGCCACAACCAACCAAATTACCATAACCCATAGTTATTTCTTAGGTTGGTGAAAATATCATTTTGGGCGTAATCTTTGAATAACTTGTAATATGTTCACATGAAATTCTCTAGTTTCTCTCATTGCCTATGTTACTGTTGTTGTTATTTTGTTCTCTATAAAGTTAAGCAATCAAACTGCTAATACTTACTGGTCAGCGAAAGGAGTACAATTTATGAAAAGAAACACATCCACAATTCCGTCAATTATTCCGCAGTATTCCGAATTCGGTTTAAGTGAACCAACGTTTGCAGATGCAATACTCTCGTGTTCTACATCGAGAACTCATCATAAACTGCGAGATATCATTGATGAAGTGTTGTTAGAATATAATCATTTTGGGCGTGAACTAGCTGAGAAATTACGTGAATATTTTGCTCAAATTGTTTCTAAGGCTGAACAGCTGAATGGTAATCATGATGGTAATAATAACAGCAATGATAATAATCATTTACTAGAAGTTGAAAATTCATCCGGTCTACGGTTACTGGGCAACATGGTAGATAAACTTATTAGTGACTCTAATTGTTGTTAATGAAAGATTATTAGTGTATTCTATTCTCCCACTCCTACCCCCGTCCTTATTCCTTGTTCCACTACTGAAATATAATAATCTTGCGAATCTTTATGTTTTGCACGATTTTGCAAATCAAAACTTCATGGGTACTGTTTAGTTTGAGTTTAATGTGAGTTACGCTTGTGAAGGAATAGATCATCAGCATTTCTTGTTGTATTAAGTTAAGACACCATCATTCTCCGACATACACTTAATTGTAAAACTTCTTGACGCTCTAAGAGTAACATATCAATTAGTGGGAATGAATAAAACTGTGGTGAAAGAATAGTTAAATCCTCAATTAGATGAAATGGTGAATGCATCTATGCTGCTCATATTGACTTCTTGGCATTGCATTGGCTTTCGTTCCCACAACAATAGTGGCAGCAGATCTACATTTATTCTTTCAATACAGGTCAGCAGGCAACGGTATCGCTATTTGTTGTTAATTTCCTTTTTTTGGATCTTATGAATAGCGGATGTGATGCCTTTGTCAAGCAGGACCTCTTTTCGGCCACAATCAAGCATCTAATAGCTATGAATTTCCAGAAAGCATACCGAAATGAATAATTTTTAACCATCAAAATAAATCAGCAGCCCTTCTGAGGGATTCGTATGTAAAACTTGGGCAGTTTATGAGTCTTATCGTTGGAAGTATCGAAGTGTGAACGTGAGATAGCAAAACTAGAGTAGGTTAGTTAGGCTTAAGAAATAAAAAAACCTGAAAAACTAAATTGGTTAATAAGAACAGGGAATGACAAAGTTGCTATTTGATTGGTGGAGCTTCCACAACGTAAAGTAAACACATCCTTTAACCTTTTGGTAGATTTGTTTTTGACGGTGTTGTGTTCTCTGAGCTGGATGGTTTAGTCGTCGTCATTTTAGACAACTTCAACCTAAACTTCAGAAAGAAGCACTTTGTATTTCGTAGACCACTGGAAATAAATCTTCTGAAGAGTGTCAGGAAGCGGTTTTACTTTGCATTTCTGAAGCTCTGGTATTGCAAAGTTGATGCCATAATTATGTAACTAGAAGCAACGTTGCTAATCACTGTCCTCATTGACCAGTTAATATGTGAACCTTTCCAATTCTTAAGCATAACTAAACTGTTTCAATTTTCATGATATTAGGCAAATGTTTTTTAAGGGAAGTCACTGATTTCTTATTCTCTTCCACACTGACAATTGCGTACTCATTTGGTTATTAAGTATGGAAAATATGTGAACATATTTCTTTCTTGTGGCCGGATGGAGAAGCTGACAAGCCGAGTAAATTCAGCAGGGATAATTCTTTTTGTGTCACATTCAGATTTGTTGTTTGAGGATAGGAGGCTGTGAGCCTATGTTAATCCTATTCCAGTAGATCTCAGTGCTTTCCCGGTCTTCTTTTAAACGAGTCATTCGATGACGCAGACGCCAGTCCTTCTGGAAGCCGGTTCCAGGAGTTGGTGCGAGAAACCAGTACTTTATGCAGACTACGTTTGTCCTTTGCTTTTGTATTCTCCTGCTGTTTCCTCTCAAGTATTGGGACCTAATGATGAGGAAAAAAGACAGGTCAGGTCCAAAGTCATTTCTTAGAATCCTGCACAGTATGATTAGATCTCCCAAGTATCTGCGATAGGATAAAGGGAAGAGGTTCAGCTCCGTAAGTTGATCTTCGTAGGTCAGGCCAGCCTTCACAGGGATCATACTAGTGACTGGCCCCAGAACTCTTTTCAAAAGGTCTGAGTCACCTTTCAGACAAGGATTTGCCTCTTGTGTAAGGTTTCTGGTTTAGACCTAACTAAGAATGTTTATAAACTGGTGAGGATACCACTACTCCCTTTTGTAAACTTTCTGCGTAATGCTCAAAGTGTCCTGAGACTCCGAACTGCGACCAATCGATAGTGAGTCGTGGCCTTCATGTCATAACTTACTATGACTCCTAGGTCATTGTGGGTCAGTACAGAGGGTTGAGGAGTCCCACTAATATTGTAGGTGCTGCCATCTGTGTGCCTTTCATGCATTTTCACACACATGCATTGATAAGCATCAGTCGTTTCTCTGACCAGGTTAACGAGTTGTTTATGTCCGTGTAAAGTGCACGTCCATCATCGTCATCCCTAATTTCTCACCAGCGTAGAGAACCTTCGGGAACTTCGTGATATTCAGTAGCTAATTTATATAACAGGGAAAATACCAAGGGACTTAGGACTGCTTTTCTGGACTCCACTCTCTACTGACTTTCAGGCTGAGAGTTTTGAATTGATCTTTAATATTTATCTCTTACTAACAAAGAACTCTCTGACCTATGCAACTAGATTACCAGTGGTTCCAAAACTTTCCAGTTTACCGAGCAACTTGGAATGAGGCACCTTATCAAATGCCTTACGAAAGTATGAATATGACATCTACAGGCATGCTATCATCCTTGATTTACCCCATAAATTTATCTTGAACAGTACAATCCTAATTATGACATCAGGAATAAACGTGATTAGGATGTACCGGATTCATGAGTCAATTAATAAGAACATGGTGTTGGATTTCACTGCCTAGCAGCTCAGATGTAGGGCGATGAGATGAAAGAAATCGAAATGCACTCAACGACCATGTCCACACCTGTCCAGTAGGTAATGGACCACCGCTATTGTGTGAGAGTCAAGCATACTACCTGGCTCCTCAGATCTCCGTAGGTGAGGCGAATTCGAGTACCTAGAGCAGTGAGTCACAGATCCCAAAGATAGGAATAGAAAGAGATATCGTCAAAATAGGAGTAAGGAAATTACGAACTGTGATATAACAGTTAGCATGTCGATAATGTACAGATGTATCTGCGCCACTGCTATATCATTTCTGAGTCACATAAGGATAATTATAATACACACCGCTCAGGATTTTCCACCATCGATTCGGGTTTGTGCGTGGACCCTACCTAGAAAGTGCAGATTTTCATACATGACTCACTAGCAGTTAGCGACTGATGCCATGTTTTAGTCTGAACAGATTTAATATACTTCGGCTAACATGGCGTGTTGGAGTAGACAGTAACTAGGCCTGTTTCACACATATCCTAGGGACTTGTGTTGATGATGGTTCACAACCTCTACTGATAACTTCCTTCTTTCACTTAAGATGAAACTGTAGGCTTGACGTCTATTTTCGTAATGTGGGGATTGAAAAGCATTCGAAGAGTGGTAGAAAGTCAACGGTGGTTGAAGACTTGTAGTCTTGTTTAACCTTCGTTTTAATTGAAATATTTCACAGTCGTATGGTATATGAGGAGGATGGTACTGTGCATTAGGCTCAATCATGAATTAGCAGTAGGATAAATCGTTGTTGCACTAGATGGCAAAGATTGAGCAAACCCTTTTTATCCGTTCGGATATTTCGTTGGTCACTGGGGTGTCTGATGTGACCTGATTTTTCAGATGAGTGAAGTTATGAAGTTGCTCAACCACTTGGTTTCCCATTGTTAGAAAAGGTACCAGCAAAGGCCAGACTTGTAGTGGTGGTTTGCATTCAGGTGGTGAGAAATGCACTGCAAACATTCTGAAATTTGCACTGAAGGTGTCCAGAAGACTGCATCTTGTCAGCGTCTACACCTAACAGAACTGTGTCGCCTATGTACTCTAGTTCTACTAAGGGATCTGTGATCAGGGATATTTCTGTAAAGTCGGACGGCGAGAGAGGGACTTCTATAAGCACGTATAAGCATACTTTGAGGTGGATATTCTGAAGTTCTAGTGAGAAGCCGTGACATGTGATGTCAACCAGTTCGAGGGAAGTGACTACCGACTGAAGATCTTGGCTCTGTATCTCGAATTGATGGAAGTAGGAAAGTGTGGACCACTGAACTCCGACCCCGTGGCTGAATGGTTAACGCGTTCGTCACGAGAAGAGAAGGTCATGAGTTGGATCCCTGCGGGATAGTGAGTGTGTACTGGTGGAGGAGGAATAAACAGTTGTTCAGTGTTCCAAAGAATTGAATGGTTGTCTGACTGATGTCAGTTAATTGTGAGTACTACCTTGAAAAAAAATTAAATGAGACTGGATGCAGTGGATATTTTTGGTTAACATCACTTGACGTACACAAGTTACTTGATACCTAGTCACGGACCATAACACATCTTCTGGTGTTGGGAAATGTAGCCTTGGACAGTGTGATGTATTTACCCAACAGCCTTTCATTGACACACTTTACTATGAGACCTGTCTGATGATGAAGTCAAATGTCGTATTTACTTCGAGAAGTGGAGCTAGTGTTGAGAGGAGGTGAACGTGGTTGTGTGTGTGTGTGTGAGAGAGAGAGAGAGAGAGAGAGAGAGAGTACCCGACAGAAGGTGAAGATGTGATCAACGCACTCACCAGCAGGTTCAAAATCGTCTTAGTTTTCTGGTGTTAGCTGTTCCCGAGTTTCACATAGGTTTCTAATGATGATAGGTACTACAATCTTTATACTTCATATTTGTTCAACTGATTCGTCTGTGGTTTTAATGGTAGGAGTTTTAGTTTTTTTGTAAAGACTAGGCCAATATGTGATGGAGACTTGTTTGAAGATGACATATTCCTGTTAAGTAGATTGTGATGAGATGTATTGTCTACTTGAAACAATGAGTATCAATTTGAGCATGTTTCGTATGCGTTTCTCACCACTCGAGTGGAGGTTGTTGCTCTAATACTGGTTATCGTCGCTGCCTTGGTTAGGAATCGGGGGTGGGTGAGGAGTAAATCAGTTGAATGTCCTCACCACTTCATAATGATGGGAGGTGGTATCAACCATTGGAGATCAGTGTCCGAGTAGTTCTCTACAGGATTACACGAGCACCACTTGTCCTTCTCCGACCCACCGTATTTATGGGACATCCGTGACATGAGTTTGTCAATTGAGGGTGGAGATCGATGTTGTGTGAGATTAGTATTGAGAGTAGATGACATATGAAGACTTAATGTGTTGGATGACGGTTGTTTTCGTATGATAGGCGAGATGCTTTTATGTCACTATATGAGTAACCCATAAGTTAGGTGTAGAGTGTTAAGGAGGTTATGAACTTCTATCGACTAAGTTGGCTGAGACATGTGTTACGCATGGATGGTCACCATCTTTCTTAGTGGACAGTGTTAAGTGAAGTAGGTTGAGGCTTGACAAAGGGTTATAGATGGTCAGACTAAGACATGTTTGCTGTTTCATGGTAACGATGGATAGTGGCTAGTATTTGAATGCATTTCAGAAGTTGTTCTTGAAAAAAATTAGAGTGGTCTTAACAACAAAGGTTATATCTTGCTGCTTTGCAGGCATACACTCACACCTTTGACATGACCCAATAGGATTGACTGAAAGATAGAAATCCTGGTACATTATTCATGGCTATAACAACATACATTAGCATGACGGAAACCTGTTTTGTGTTGGTTCAAGTCATCCGACAATTCTGCCTATTTATTCTTGTAGCATGCAAATATTATTGCGTAGGATGAGCATGCTTATTGTCCAGTGTTCTGTAAGCGTTCATATTTTATCGGGAGTGTTTCACTGACTACTTTATGTATGAAGTAAGTGGTAATGTGAGTCTCATTGCCTGTTGAAAAACCCAGTCAACATTTTTTGCAGGGAAACATAGGTGTATTTTCAGAACACTGCAAGTCGAAAACACGTGCGGCAAAATGTGGGGCCAAGAAAACTTGGGCCAGTGTTGCAAAACCTTGAGTTTTCAATATAATTTTTACCCATAGCCCCTATTTTAGTTCTGCGAAAACGTTGAGTGGGTAATATACCTCGAAGAAAGTCGATTACCATCACCGAATAATGCATGATACATCTTGGAAATACTGAAAACCACTTCATCAAGCTAGTCCTTAGGCATAGAACATTTTTAGTAAACAGTTTTCCTTTACACTTCAACATTTCTCATAATCGCTTTGATTTCGAATTTGATACTCAATACGACATAAACATGTATGATAAATAAGAAAAGTTATTTCAGTGGGTAACAATCTTGGTTCGACAAAAGGCGTTATCCAGATACCTCCAGTTCTAATCTTTGTGCAGCCCAAGTGTTCTCTCAATTTCAGACATTCTCAAAATTCGTTCAGTCTTGTTAGTTTTTACAAAACCTCAGAAAAGGATATTATATGATTGTCTAGGTAGATAGCATTACGTGGTTGGGAAATGTTCGAACGTGGGTGAGATGATGAATCGCTTGTGACTACAAGCCGACGTTGCATAACCATTAAATTTATTACTCATTGTCTAATTAGAAGTGGTCATAGAAGGATAGAATTCTACTCGACAAGATGTTTGCAACATTTTCACATAAATGAAGTATTTGAAGTGGAACAGTAATTAGAAGTTGAAAATAACACATTGCAGTAAACAGAATGGGACGGAAATTTATAGCATTTATGAAACATGTATTCGATGAAGGAAATGAAACTGTCAATGAAGAATTTTAAACAATAAAATAAGGGATTCGGTGTGCCTTTTTAGTACATATAGCTGAATGACTAGATAAACTGTCAAAGGTTCTGTCAAATACATGTACTGAGACTGCCTTCCCTCCAACCTAACTTTGCAGATAGTTATGAAGAACGCTTTTGGTAAAACACGTATCTTCAAAGCTGTTGATTAACTTCGAAAGCAATTGAAGCTATCCAGACTAACCTGAAGCTGGATTGCTCAGAGGAAATTAGAAGTAATCTACCTATATGGTTCATCATGATAGGTTTGGTTTGTGTATATTCTTCACACAGTATGTCACAACAAACAAAGTGACTGAATAAATGAATACTTTGTGTGACTTCTAAATGTTTCGATCACCAAGGTAAGATATATTTCTTGTATTTGTCTTTATATATTTCGCAGCGATCATGCGTGTAAAATTACACTCCAGCGAATGTGGTTGTTAGCAATACATAACTGTCACAAATTATTGAGATTTAAGTGTTCACTAGGTTACTGATTACGAACGAAATACCACTCATAGCTACTCTTCACTACCTGTCAGTATAATATTCCTTCATAAAAACGTTTTGTCGCAACCTCAACACCATACTAGTGTCGCAATTCAGTATCTCAACTTTTTATGTGGATCTGCGCAGTATCTAAGCAAGGTGCATGTGAACCTGAATAACGTGTATATGCATGCATAGTCATGTATCATATTCCTATCTCTCTTTGCTGTGTCCTTCTAATCCCCTAATGTGGTTAAGGGTGGAACGATCCAAGACATTCTCTAAAAATGCTTGCATATGGTGACGCATGCAAAGATTCTGCTAGGGAAGCCTTACTCACTACCTTTATATGGTAAGGGTTATTCCACAAAAGTGAGATGGTAAATGGGAATATCGGCCGCTATCGCTGGGTTGGTGGATATAGCACTTCACAATAGGGAGTTGGGGAACCTTGGTTCTGAACCAGTATTGCACACGAGTTCCACGATTCACCCGAAACTACCTTGGTCACCATCAACCCTGGGAGTGTGAGACGCCTCACATACAAACATCTTTCGATGAAGTTTTGTAGATTGCCATTCTTCTGGAAAGCAATCGTTAAATAGTTTTCTTATTTTCTTCGCAACGCAAAGCGGAGTAGCTAGCAGAGGAAACGATATCTTTTCATTATCTGTGTCTATGTTATGTCTGACAATAGTTTTGATGCAGTGAAGGATGAGTTGTTACCATCCTTATTTTGATATTTTCTATAAGACAAATTTGAAAGATATCGTAGTACTAACTAGAATCTCGAGTACGTACTGGTCAGTCATCTAGGCTAACAATGACTACTAATCGGCCATCTTTCAAGTACTAAAGACCATTTTAGGCTGTCTATCGTGGATCATTACTTTTTTAGCCAGCACAAATTTTTACCAGTTATTTCCGTTGTGCCACGAGGCGTCTTCCCTCTATCAGTAAGACTTGGACTCAGATGTTTCAAACCACTATCAGCTAGTAATTAGGTGGGTATGTTCAGGACCTCAGTCATCTGGAACACCTTCAATTGCGCCAACTTCATCTTGCTTTTTATGGTTACCAAGATCATCGTCGTATTCCGACCGACTTTAGAAAATTAGTTGCTTCCTGTATTGCAACTAAATATCAAAAGAATTAGATTCCAAAGGTAATCATCGAACCTCCCAAAAATCTGGATGGGCTGAATATGCAAAGTGTTTTGAAAATTAATAGTAAAGATCACTATGGCTCTGAAGAACTTCCCTGTTATGGAAACCGGGCTTTTGCAAGCTCCTTTCAGTTTCTTGACGTTTGTTAGTTGATTCTGGCAAACTATGGACACAATGGTATACGTATTAGTCCCAAGGCCTGGAATATAGTGGTTGTTGTGCCTATCCTTAAAATGGGTTTACGTAATGTTTGATAGTCATCAGGGTATCAGTTTGCTACCAGTATCGCCTATAATATTGGTTGCTATAAGAATCACAGTCACTATCAAACTTTCCAAAAGGATCAGACTAGGTTCAGTTAAAGTTTGTATTCACTGATCACGGATTCTCTTTGTGTCAGATAATTGAAAACCACCATAGTGATTGCGGTGGTCATTGTGCTCCTTGAAGTTAGAACAGCGTTTGATACAGCTGTTCACTAAAATTGTCAGTTAGGTAGGTGTGTCTTTGTGAAGCATTTTAAGAGTCCTGAAGGCCTTATAAAATTTCACTTCTGGTCGACTGAAGGTATACAACCATCTATCTCCACTGTTTCAAACCATTCCTCTTTAACTTTGTCATCGATGATATTCCCAAAACAGCTTTAAATGAGGTGCATGTTACCTGTTACCAGGTGAAAGACCTTTCGACCATGAGTATACGAAACACATTGGTGTACTTTGAAATAACATACAGACCACAAAATTTCAGTCAGTTAACTGTCATTTTCCTTAAGTTTGAACTGTGCTTCATACCACTGAAGCGTAAAGTGCTTCTACGTATCGGAACTCACCTTGAGTAGTTGGCTTTTGGCGGCTATCAAAAAGTTTATATAGCTTGACAGTTGTAAATGATAACGACCTCTCCAAGCTGAAGAAAATTGTTGACTATGTGTTTCTGATCACCACTGGCTCTATTGGATTGCTTGCAGCCGGCGGAAACACTATGACTATGTGGTGAGACAGCGTGCACTTGGTAGTGGCGGAAACTTACTCATTAAGTATGGTCATCTTGAAACACTAGCTTACGTAACTTGGAAATTTGTTACGAATTTCGTCTAAGCGACTCCAGTACCGTTTATTGTTTGTCTGGCTTGGCACTGGTTGGAAAAACTGGGAGGTGACCAGTGAATAGCTTGATGTTTTAAGATAAAGGATATTTGTATCGAGTTAGCAACTGTTGGTGCCTCATGGCTCGCTGAATGGGGTTCAACGGACTACTTGACTCAGTGACTTGAGACAACATCAAATTTGGCTCAGAACTGAAACTAGTACCGATCATACTTCAGCTATCTTGTTTATTGCATCATCAAAAAGGTAAAACATAGCTAGTGAATGCTTTTTTGAATATAGCTCTCAAAATGCTTTTTCAATAGTCGATTTCCGTTTTTTTATCTGTTCTTACCATCTCTTTCTGCACCATGTTCTGTCTTTTTATTGTTGCTGTGTTACTGTTTATGGTGCATTTCCCGGTGTACATACTGTACCAATTTTGTGTTCTAACTAGACAAATAATATTAAAACATTTCTGTGCTCTTAATTAGCTAATCACATACCAAACTCATTCACGGAAATAAAACAATAGTCACGATTTTAAGTGACAGATCATCACTCCCAGATATTCGAAAACACATTTTATAAACACATGAAAAGGTTACTTTCTAAAATAAACCTGTAATATTAAAGTTGTAACATCGATACATAGTTTAGAATAATGTAGGTGGTCACTGAGACGATAATTTTCACTGAGTTGACGGTACCATAAGTTTATCATAATTTCGTCGGACCAATAAATCCGACCGATAGCTGCTACCTTGACGTGGTGATCAGGCTTGCCTATCACAATGACCTAGTGAGCTATGCTTGTCGAACACTTATTCCCTCGAGGTACTACCATCACAAAAAGGTCTGTTGGATAGTGGTAAAAAGGAAAACAGTTACCGTTGTGGTGAAAATTGCTACACTATTATAGGGGTCTGAGGGCGAAGTCGTCTGCTGCTGGCTGGATAGGGTGTGACAACAGTAAGGTTCTTCCCTTCACATGACCAGCAGTGCCACACTGATGCTGCCTTCTCAATGGAAAGCGGGGTTAGAAAAGATTTGCCCCAAAAATAACACACTCCAGCATACCCACGGTCTGCCGGTCCGGCGATGTTGGTTCATTTGTCGTTTCCTTTCGACCATTCGGCCCAAAAACACCAAAAGTTCAAAGCAACCATACACAAAAGGCTGAGTGTGATGGACCTCGAACAGGTGTCCGGTGGGCTCTGCGGCCACACAAATCTCTTTCAGGTACCTTAAGATGAAGCAGCCCCTCACGGTTTGGGTAGCCGGGAAGTGTCTACTGCCCTCACAACTCTGTCAGCACACAAGTTTCCCCAGACTGCTTGCTACCCACCTCCCATATCATTAGCTTCTAACCTTCCTTCACGTCTCTCAACTGACGATACTACATCATCTTTAGTTTCTCCTAGTTCTGCAGCCTTTGACAACTATCTGGGTCCACAGAACAGCATCATTGGTCTCCTTAAATTACTCTCCAAATTACGTGTTGGAGCCTTCAATGTCTGCACCCTCCGTCAAATTGGCGAACAGGCTTCGTTAGCAAAGACTCCAGCAATTCGGGGGATGGATATGTGCTGTGATTGTGAGACACGCATACAGGACCGAAGTGCAGTTATTCACCTAAGGTCTTCGCGACCAATCCCGTGATTCCACAAAATTCACTCTTTTAGTTTCCGGAGATCCGATAGCTAGCTCTCGTGGTCTTGCAGCTGTAGGCTGCTACGCACCCACTGACTGCAGCTCGGATAAATTGGAAGACGAGTTCTACCGAAAGCTGTCTAGCCTCCCCTCGAAAGCCAAACGTCTGGACGTGGTGGTTGTTGCAGGTGACTTCAACGCATAGGTTGGGTAGACTGAATGAGGCAAAAAGCCACTTAGGTGGCACTTTCGGAGTCCCGGCTGGACGATCAGATAACGGTTATCACCTACTACAACTATGCTCAGATAACCCCTATTTTAGCCAGTACAAATTTGAGACATAAAGAAAGATACTGTCTGACGTGGCGTCCACCGAGCTCAACTCCATGATGGGCACAGATAGACCACATTGCTATTAGTCATCGCTGGAGAGGATCGGTGGAGGACTGTCGCTTCTCTGGTGTAGGTGTTTGGATAGCGACCAGGTATTGGTCCGAGCGTGTATATGTCTGCATCTCAATGGGATTAGAAAGAATTTCGTAACAAAACCATCACGGGTGCAGCTCGACAACGAAAACACCAAAACCGAGTTCATTGAGAAGTTGGCTAGGTAGTAATTGGAACAGAAGACTATCATCCAAAAGAAGCTTGGTGCCATCTCCAGTCTGCTGTAAAAGCAGCGTTGAAGACCGTAGCCGACTCCTAAATAGTGGCTAAAAAGAGCCGGTGGATGTCAGCAGCTTCTTCTGGACTAATGGGCAAACGTGGACGCATCCCTTCAGGCTCTGAGTACAATGAAGAACGAACAGAACTTAAAAGTAGATTGAGAAAAATTCCATATTAGATTTGCTTATTTGATTTATAAAACACAGTAATCTAGTATTATTTACTTGATATGATTATGAGCAATAATTTATGCTCGAAACGTCATCAAGTAAATAATACTAGATCACTGTGTTTTATAAATCAAATAAACAAATCTAATATGGAATTAAATTCTACCACAGTGCCCAAGTTTTACACGTAGATTGAGAAAAAGTCTACCCAATGACCGCGAACGGTGGTGGGCAGCGAAGGCTAACAGATGGAAAAGGCAGCGGCGATTTGTATTAGTAGACAGGTATTTATACTTATTAAGGAGATTGGGGGGAAAAGGTCAACTGCGGTTAGTGAGACTATAGAGGAGAAGGACGGATCTGCGATTCATTGACAGAGGAGACGACTGGAACAATGGACAGAACACTTCGAGAAGCAGTTTAACTAGCCTCCAACCACCATTGCGTTGCCCTGAATGGAACATAGAGATAGGTCCCCCAACACTGGGAGAAGTGGAGAAGGTGGTATGTAACCTGGAACGAGGAAGGGTGGCAGGACCAGACGGACTACTTGCTGAGGTATACAAGGATGATGGTGAGGTGATCTTAGTCAGGTTATCGAAGGTGTTAACCAGTATATGGGAGTGAAATAGATCCCCTCTGACTGGTCTGAATTACTGATGATCCCGGTCTTCAATAAATGCGAGAAGTCCTCTTGTGATAACCACAGAGGAATCAGCCTGACGAACATAGTGTCTAGGGTTCTAGGTTCTATAATTCTTCGACGTCTGACTGGAGCTCGGGAACAGCAATCCCGAGAAAACTAGGCAGGCTTTAGATCCGGCCGTGAGTGTATTGACCAAATATTCACACTGCGCCAAGTTTTGAAACACAGGCATGCTTACCAACACCCAACAGTGGTTGTATTTCTCGACCTGAAGGTGGCGGCATTCGACTCCGTTGATCAAGAGGTCTTATGGCAGTGTCTCTCACTGAAAGGTGTACCGAGTAAGTACATCACCTTATTGAAGACTCTCTACTCGAACACTTGTGGGTGTGTTAGAGCCTATGGTGAGTTGTCCATGGAGCAATACCCATCGAGTGGTGTCCATCGAGGATGCCCACTCTCTCCATTCTTATTCAATTTTATCATGGATACTCTTATGGTGGTCTCCCTCTCATCACCTGACTACACAGAGGTTGACCTAATCTCAGGGGGATTTTCGTTAGACTTAGAATATTCAGATAACATAGTCCTGTTAGGTGAAAACGCTGACAAGATGCAGTCTTCTGAACTATTTGAGAATGTTTGTGATGTGGTTCTCACCACCCGAATGCAAATTGTTGCTCCATGACTGGTCTTCAGCGGTGCCGTGGCTAACAATAGAGAGTGATGCTGTTGAGTGTGTCGGCCACTTCACTCACCTGGGAGGTGGGATCATCCCTGCCCTTGTGGCTCAGTGGCCGATGAAATCTCCACAAGGATGCAAAAGACTCGGTTGGCTTTTGCCAACTTACGCCACCTACGGCGCTGCCGTGATATCCGATTGTCTATTAAGGGTTGTGTGTACTGCACGGCAGTCGGTCTGTTCTAGTGTATGGCTGTGAAACATGGCCATTGAAAGTGGAAGGTATAAAAAGGCTTCAAGTGTTTGACCACTGTTGCCTTCGTAGTGTTGGCCGTATTCCGTGTTGTCACCATGTGAGTAACGCAGAAGTCGGAAGTGGAGTTTTAGGGGGGGGGGAGAAGAGGTAAATCAGTTGACGAGGTTATGAACCTTCATCGACTGAGATGGCTGGTTGGGACACGTGTTACATATGCCTAGTCACCGATTGCCTCATCACACAATGTTGGCCGAAGTGGGTTCAGGCTGGAAAAAGGCTCGAGGTGGCCAGACCAGAACAGTGTTTAATGTCTCTGACTGTTGGTTTAAGCCATGTGGGGCGATGCAGACTAGGTGGTTGGGGTCCACGGGACCAGAGGAACCAGTGGTTGGAGACTCTAGGTGATATGGCTCATAACTGATGTCAGTGGTGCAATGTATACACACATTATCTTCAACTTAACGATGCTATACCTAATCTCACCACTTTCTCATTCTCCATTTATCTCTTTTCGTTCTTAATATTTCTTTTGACTGAATTTGGTTTCTTCATCTTGCGCCTCACTACTTTTTTACTTGATGTGCTGATATGAGATGTTGCAACTCGGACCGCTACGCAGTAATGCATAGTCCTATGTTGATTTGGATAGATCTAGTTTATTTGGACAGTTAACACTAACACCAGTTATTTATCATTCATGTGTAGAAAACTAAATCCTGTACTCGCAAACTGCGGCCTTTGTAGCCAAAATCGGATAAACTATGAATGTGAAAAGATTATTTGCTGCAGGCAGTTGACAGAAATGAAACACATCGTAAATATTACTAGTGCGTACGTTTGAGATCTACTGATGCTTGTAGATATTAGCCTATTTATGCATATGCCATCAGTTTTGAAGTGCAAATAGGCAGAAACTGGCTTTAATTCTGCGGTTAGTAAATCAAAGTTGCAAGAGCCTCAAAGTGAATCTTTCGCATAAAGTTTGCTGAAAGTCAACGCTGCGTCGAAGCGAAATGATGAATTACATAGGAATGTGCTTTGTGAATGTGTCATGGATAGAGAACGATAATGAAGTGAACTAATAACAGTAAAACGTGATAAGCAGTGACCGCTAACGGTGGACTGTCGATTAGTGAAGTGAATGAATCACAATTACTCATTTTTCTTAAGTAGTGTATATTCTACACTACTGTTATGGGTTACAACAGGAATAATTTCAAAAAATTGCATAATGCAGCCTGAATATCCAGTCGTTTGGTCTTTATACTCTGAACTTAGCAAGTACTCACTTTGATTATTAAGTAGAATATCATGTTTCAAGGCAGCGTAAGAAAGAAAGGCTGACCTATCTAGTTCTTTTATGAAGACCTACTGGCTGTCCCTAGTCATCAGTAGGTTAGTAGGTGCCACAGATTTGTTCATTAATGACCAGTAGAAGTAAGTTCCTGTAGAGAACATGAATATGTAACAATTACATAGCATACTAAGCGGTTCAGTTTTAGCACTACTTTAGTAAGTGTATGTACATTTGCACAAGGGACCAAAGTAATTTTTTCATGGTTTAGGAAAATATGTGACTTTCCCTATGTCTATAAACGTGAATCAGGGGAATGGTTAACATGTATTTCCACTCCCAACACTGCTTAAATATTGCATCACTAGAAAGATAGTATCAAATTTACAGGAAAACAACAAATGGATAGTAACTGGTGTACATGAATGATTATATAGGCAAAAGTCACAAGTAATTCCAGTGTTGGTCTGCATACCAGTTTTGATTTGAAAGTATTTTTCATCACGGACTGACAGTACTTGGAGAACTAGTAAGAAAAATGGACAGCTGTTTCGTCGTAGTTTTCGAATTTACAGGAGTGAGTACGTATGAACTCGCAGGGGTTCGATTCCAGGTATCAGAGAGAAAGCATTGCCGTTGGGTGGGAATTCAGCGTCCTTTATCCTCCTAATTCTATTGACTTGCTCAGCAAAAGAACCCCAAACTAGGACAAAACAGCTGTCTTGCTACTCCAAAGTTTCCAGTGACTTTCTAACTGACATCAGTCCGTAGTCAAAATCCATTTCAGAACACCACAACAGCCAGGCGAAAAATCATCTCACATGAAGCTTTGCAACATGTGCAAGATTTCTGAATAGAAGGTTTCTCTGATAAAGACACGTTTCAAGATAACCTCCCAGGAAATTCTAACACACTGAAGAACCAGAAATGCAAAGCACTTCAGAAACGACATTATAGCATTGGTTATCAATTGTCTGTGAAAAGAATAAGCCAAAACAATTTTATAATCCGATTGTCCGAAAACGAATTTAGACATAAAAATACTTTAGAGTATAGTATAGCATGTGTCTCTACTTAGTGGATATACTCCTAAACTTACTTCTCTGATTTATATCTGCTGTGCAATAAAAGATTGTGAAAATCCTTTTTTAGCGTATAAAACTGTTGTGATTGGTTTGCATGCATTGTTACAGTTATAAGAACAACATACTTTTTCGCTTTTACGCCCTAAATTTCGTTCATCTGATTGACTAGTACATTTGTCAATTTAAAATTTCTCCTTATTTCACACATTCTGTTTAATGTTTCAATGAACACTAAATTAGTGTGTATGTAAAGTAATACATCACACCTAATACTATGTATAACGTGTTAATCACTACCATCTTCACAATTGGACTCAATGATATCTTCAATGCACAATCAGCCTCCTGATAAATTTTTGGCTAAATAACTCAGCTTCACTGACATTAAAATGTAATTGTCTTAGAGTATTTGCGTCTTGCATTCATGAGTGTTGAATAACGAGTTTTTTCCATGTCAACGCTACCATATGAAATAGGATTTTCTGAGACTCCAGCTGAAGTATTCGAACAGTGTGAGTTATTGAAGAAAAGTAATTGGTCTTCTTTACAAAATGCAAAGTGTAATGTATCCATATTGATTGGTGTATGGAGTGCATATTTATTACCAATTTTCAGTGGCTTCGCTGTATTATTCAACCTGTTCATTGGCGTATCAATTATACTGAAAAGAATAAAAGCAACTAAGCACATGATATATATTTCAGGCATCTGCTTATCCAGTTCCATCGCCAACATCATGTTCTCATGGTTATGGCATTTCCCAGCTAAAGGATTACCGTATGCCAGCAAACAAAAAATATTCTTCTCTCTACTTTACACTTCATCAAGTGCATGTCGTTTCTTCTATTTCATGTATTCATTTTCATCCACACTGATGTGTAACATGAGAGTGTGCGCCTCCATGAACAGATGTCTCGCTATCTTTGTGCCAACGAGATACAAGAATTGGCCTAATCAATATACATGGTATGTGTACATTGTTGTCATCATGTTCAGTGCACTAATGATGCTACCATTCGTGATAACAACAGGATGGTTCATGTTAGGTACACGGAGGAGATGTTGGATTGATCCTGATGTAAGGTTCCTTCATGCATATCATACACTATTTTCAAATTTAGGACCTTTACAAACTGTAGTCATCATTTTTCTCGATTCAGTATTCATATTCAAAATCCGTAAATATTTACAAAGACGTGTGGTGACTAAATTAAGTAATTTGGAACGCAGAAATCTACGCAATTCAATACTTCTCTTAACATCATCCATATCATTCATAGTCATTTCTTTTCCACAAGCAGCGTTTCATATAATCAACCGAATGGGAAGTATACAACTGATCCATTTGGACACTTATATCTTTTATCATTTAGGCAATTTTCTATGGTATTTAAATTCTGTACGTGAATTAATTGATTTCTTTATTTATCTGAAATGTTTCAAACAAATCAATTTCAATTCAACAAGATTATCCCATCGTTTTCATTCTTTTTCTACTTTTTTAATTTCATCCTCTCATTATCCTGATAAAAAATTATCAAGTTCAGTAGAATAGAAAGTGTAATGCTTGGAAACTGTTACAGTCACTAATGTATAGCTCATCTTTGAAGCTTATTGCTTCTAAATATTGTTTCTACTTTTCACTGTGATTAGATGATGAATTCTGAGCGGTTCTCATAATTTTTTGTTTGCAGCTGATGGTCGTGTAAATATTCATTGAAATTTCTGCATATTTTATTCGCAACTTTATAATAATGTAAGATTTCTTACAATACTTAATACAGCTGCTAAGCCATCTAGCCATTGCTAATACTATGCTGAATATAAGAAGAATATCCTGTTGATTGTTTCCATTCAACAGAACAGAAATTTATTGCATACTTTCTTCAAACTATATACAGATTGGATATCACAAAGGCTCTTCGGAATCTCATTAGCTAGCAAAAACATACTAAACTGTTCATCAGTCAATGTGGAATCAAAGCTTCATGAAATGAATGACGAAATTACTCATTTTTTTGTAGCAGCTAACTAACTGTTTATATGAAAGATTGTTTTATGCAAGAACCAGTAGCAAACCATTATGACACTGGGATTTCATCGTTTTTATATATACGAACCGAAACAGATGAGTAAAAATCAGGCAGATGTCTACTCATAAATGTGTACACGCAGGACTATATACTTTTAGTTCTTCAACAATTATCCGCTTGATTTCGAGTCTTAGACAATGTTGTATATCTGAACTAATACTTTCGATGCACTTTCTAACAATTTATACCAGAACACTGAAAATATATTAACCAACAAAGTTTGCTTCAATTTATGAACTACAAGGATTAACAGAAATAAGACCAGTCTATTTAATGCATTTGATAACATCTGCGTACAGCTGAAGGTCTAGCTGCTATGCACCGCAATATATCCAAGATACTGATTTTAGAATCCATGAAAATAAAGAATGTGAAGATGTTAAAAAACACTTCATCAGTTTACCAGATTACTCATTGCTAATCGTGAAGTCTATTATGATGAAGTGATAGGTTTTGGAAAACAGAGAGTAAAATCACTGGTTTACGCGATATGGTAATAGTAATAATTCAGAAATCTATGGTAATCCATGGGATGCATGAACGAAATGAAGTGTGAGCAAAATTAATATGTGTTAACTGATATTTTGATGACATATGCGAAATACTACTCATATCAACTAAGGCATCTTGATTCTATTTGTAACCTGAACGTTACCTTAGTTTACAGATGAATGACCTTATCAGTAATCGATAAGGTTCATATCTTTTTATCTGTTTCTGTCAGTTAGCTATCAATTATCAATCAAAAATTACTAAAGTGATATTTTGATTATCTTGGTCATCCCTTTCTTACTCCACCTTCATCAGCTTCCCGAGTCTAATAATGAGTTGAAAAAGAAAATAACCAATATCTAAATTCTAAATGCAAGAATTAATATAATGGGAAAATTTAGATGCTGTAACGGAGTATAATTCCACTGATTGCCTTAAATACTTTGATAAATTTACTGAAACCTATGTTGTTCACCAACACGTCATGTTTTGTAGGTAGACTGGAACTTTTAACGCTCTTTTGTTCAACTTTTGTATTTCATAATTAATTTGGATAGATGTGGGTAGCATGCACCAGAATATTCAGCGTTTTCCAAACTTTGATAATCGGTCATCGTCATTATTATACTAGGTAACTTTATAAGCCTGTATATCTTATGCAGTAAAGGCATCCTGATTCTAAGATAGAACTCTCACTAACCATTGCAAAACTTCAATATTATGTCATTTATACTTCAACTGTCATCATAATCACAAATACCTATGTCATCATCCGTTTTATTATTATTGTCATCATCATATGGTGTTTAGTTTTTCTCACAAGATATAATTTTCCAAATGTCATGTATGTGCGAATGAACAGCTTGAGAATAAATTCGTTGAAAAGATTCTTTTCGCTGAATATCTTGTTCTTGATGTTACAATGGGAATTAATAAAGTATATTTTTATTGAGACCGTCAATAATTGTGGATTTGTGTGAGTTGACACTAAAAATTCACGATAAACTATGGTGTACAATTCCAATAAGAACAGTATGTCTCATGTCATTACATAAGAATGTTTTGGTATTTCACAAACCCTGATTGATGAAAAGAAGAGAGCAACCTACTTATTTAGATGATTATTTTCTGAAAAAAGTTATCATTTCTCCGCAACCATTAGATATAAATAAATATGAATCAAAGCTTAAAGCGGTTATCAAGGCATCTATTACGGAATCACTGCCATTTTCAAAAAAATATTCATCCCATGTAAAGCTTTACAGAGACTAAAATTCCATAAAAGATTATAACGCTGATAGACCATTCACAGAGTGGATAAGAGAGTTTTGATCATCTATAGGTAGTAGGAAAAGTGATTCTAATGATCATTTTTGTTGTAGGATGCCAATCACCTTTTTATGTATAGTGTTGAACGAAAACATCTTTGAAATATTTCCAAAATTTCCTTCTTATCAAATTACTCAGGCTCATCCTCACTTCACTAGAGAAAGGATGTCGAAATGAATATGGATCAAAACAATAAGTAATCTTTCAGCTTACTAGGTCTGTTTTGAATGTAATACAAGTTGGATAGGAAACTTTAGCTGATAACTTTGACTGTTAATGAGTTCATATGGTTTGAGTGGAGCAAAAGGTTGACCAGTAACAGAATATGAATTCATTTATTTCGTTGGTTTTCATCAACTGTTCTTCAAGCTATGAAGCATAAGTGATATGATAGAAAACAAAATATGCAAAGTACTTTCATAAAGTTGACAAATATGTATTCATCGAGATGGAGGATAAACACAGATAGATGTAGCATGAGGGTGATCAAAACTGGTGGAAATGGATGAAATTGTTGAGAAAGTTAAAACATTGTCTTTTTTAGGTCAAACCTAGTATAAATACTAGACTTCAAAATCACGACTATCTCAGATAGTCAAACGAGAATCAATATGATGCTCCCCCTCCCTAATTCAGTTAGATTTGGATTGAGAACACTGAATCCAAATTGTTGAATCAACTCTTAGAACAATATTATTCTATTGAACAAATGAAAACGTTTTATGCATGACAGTCATATTCAGTATATTATATTGAAGCTAGCGTCCCTGTTTATGAAAGAACCTTTACTTGAAACAGTTTCAAATATAAAAGGGATAAGAATGATACAGTCGTGATATTTGGTTAGAACGAGTTGGGAGGAAGCCGTGCGTAGCTTAGGTTTCTTACTTGTTATAGCTCGTCAGAAAGGCTAGTCTGCAGCCTCAGTGGAGCGTATGTCCTATCTGTGACTCAAACCCGTATCACTCAGTGAGGTAGTTGGTCACAGCAGAGTAAGCAACTTCATGTTGTCTAGTCTTAAATGCTGACCGAACTCCATCAATCATTTTGGAATACGATCACTAATCCAGGAGGTTCGCTATCGTGGTGCACTTTGATAGATGTTAGTTGGTTGGTTTTATCGCATTTTTAAATATTAAATGGTGAGAAATCAAATCATGCTATTCATATTTCTTAATAATATAGGAATAAATGTTATCGTTATCAGTTATCACTCCATGAGTTCAAGGTGGAAATTTGAATATGTACACACATGTGAAGGTGGCGGAAAAATATTATGGATGAGATAACCTGTACGGGATTTATTTTCTGAAGAAGCGACCTTCAAGAGGTTGCGAAACATCGGACACTTATTTTTCTACCTAGCTGGGATTTTGCATTGTATTTCCTTTATTATTCATTTACCTTACGCTCGACTTATTCAACTATATCAGGTCAAATTTTGATCCTGAAGTTTATAAGCAGAATATTTTTCTTGAACCCTTCTGGGTTGACGTCACTTTGAGCGACCTGTCTCTCGATAGTGATATAAATACAGAGTTAGTTCTTAAATTTGCTAGAAAGTATGAGAAAACTGGAGAATATTAGGAAAATTTCCCCATCAAATTCCTAATTATCCTCCTAAAAATTCTATAAGCTGAAACACCATTAAATTTCATGTTTTTGTACAAAATCTTTTTCGATGCGTAAAGTAGGTAGTGTTCTGAGATTTAGGACCACTACTTTCATCTTTGAAAATTGGCAGAGACCCATTCCATTATCAGTCAGGGTTTTTCTTAGATGGATGGTTCGTCATTCCAGAAAGTTAGGACTTTAAATAAATTGGATGCGAGTTGCCAGAGGTATAATTAGTTTTTTTGTGACCATTGGGCAATCAAGTTTCGAAACTTATCAAGTGATGACTCGATATGAACTTCCTGTAAATTGATCTCAGTAAAATTCAGTCAATACTTCTTAATAGTTCTGTACTGATGATGAGTTTGAGATCTGCTTTCCAATTCAGAAGTGCATTTTATTTCAGCACATTATCCAATTCACATTTACAATTTCGGATAACGGAAGTATCCCACATATAACGTAAATTCAGTTGAAAACTATAGTTTGTTGATGTCACACTTCATTTTGAGAGGCTACAAAATATGTACCACACATACACCCGGAAGTAACCCATTTCCTTTTCTGCGGATGGTGTTTCCTAGTGTAAATCGCATCTAGGTAGCTAGTCATTGAGAACTGCAGTCTATATTTTACGTCTGAACTTTTCATCGGCCTAAAAACAATCTCATTTTGTTGGCTGTAGATTGCATCATTGAATATGGGTTGTTTACTGAGGGTATATTTCAGTAGCATTTCTTTCAGGCACGCAGTTTGTATTCTATAATTCAGACTGTTATCATTCATATATTTACATGAAACGTAAATCGTTTCCGTGGGTTTAAAATTGAGGAAGAGTGATTTCACGTGAATGGATAGCATCCGTTGTGAGAAATGTTCTCATCCCATATGGTGTTTCCGAGATGTGGAGAAATTTACCTCCTAACTAGTGCCAGAATTCCAGCCAGCAACTTCCCACTCGGATGATATCGTTATCTGAAAATGCCCAGAATCAGATGAAAGAGAACATCAGTCCCAGGTATTTTTGGCAATCCATCAAGCTGTATAAAACTTCTTGGTTTAATCTGTTCATTAAAATCTTCTCCGGTTGTTTCATTGTTTTCAGATTTCTGAAAACATCAATTAGCTAATTTCCAAATACCTGTGTTTGATTTTTCGCGGAATACTTCCTGTACCTGATCATAAGCATAAGAGCTTTGAATATTCATTTTTTTGGTTTTTTTCAGTTTTCACGTCTTAACCGATGGCTATAGGACAAAGAAGAAGTCTATCTTTGACGAGTTGTTAAACTTTTGAAAGTGAGTTTGAATAGTTTTCGAGGTGTTTGGTTTGGCGAATTCTAAATACAACTGTTGACAGTTTCTCTAGCTAACTGCTGCTCAAAATTTCAATGAATTTTTATTTAAAACACCTGTTCTGTGTTACTCATGTCAATAATTTGATACCACCACAGTATTTGAACGATATTATTGCTTTTCATCAAGTTTCCTTTCTTGTACATCCATAGGCTTAGGTATCATAGTTATTTGCTTGGTTACTACCTATGAAAATGGTCTGAATGTTGGTGTAAGCTCTCAGCTAGTTCATATATAACTGAAGTTTCCCTTACTTATAAGCTGTATACTCCAATGTTATTCACAGAATACTTCGCAAATAATAAAATTGTAGTACTGAAGTTTATCATGTTGTATGTTGGCCACTTTAACTCCTCTTTAAACGCCTCTAACTTGGGTTTCTCATAACTTCTTATGCTGTTATTTATTAGTGTATATCAGTCATTCTGTGAAGACAGCTATTTTACAAAACAGGTGGTCTGATACCAGGTAGGTCAAAGAAGATCATTATATACTGGTAATTTAAAATGTGATGAGTATGGACAGGCTTGCGATCGTTAGTCACGGCATCTGCTCTACAGAAGTCTTAAAACAGTATAAGTGTTAGTAATAATAATAATGGCTTTATTCGGAAAGATATTTCGGGAATTTTCAGCATGTCATGTAGCATCAGTTGAACAGAAAGTGTATATGTACTACATAAAAAAACGAAATCAGTATAAATGACATATAAAAGATAAGAATTATTATCCTATCTAAAACTTTCTTGAAAATGTAGAGTTAGGTTAACAGTTACATAAGCAATTAGATTCATAATATATAAATAATGACAGGCCCTATACTCACTAATTAGTTTGCTTTCAAAAACAAAAGTTGATTAGTTAGCTCATTTCTAATACTTTCGTTATCGCAGAGTAGACAAACTAAATACGGTAGTGTAGAGTTTTATAATTAGTAGTACGTGCACAAAGTTTTATTTTCTCGCTCCTAGCCTTTCTTGATGACCGACACGCAGAAAGCTTTGAGTATCATGTGGTTATTTTCTCAATAAAGGGTTGGTAAATGCTAGGTATGTTGTTCAAATAAATTTACTGATATGCGTAGCCCACAGTTCAACCACATTCAACATCATTTCTAAACTGTGTGCTTCTGAAGTGAAGTTACAGCTTATTTGCCTATGCACATGACTTTCAATCAATAGGTCATGGGTTCATATTCCATTCCACTTACGAAGATTACAGTAGGTAGATAACATCATCAACCTTCTTACAATAGGTATGACTCAGTGGTGAATGCGTCATGCAGCATATATTTGCTGGTAGAGTCATTTTCGAAATATATGTTACGTTGACAGCTTGCAATCAAACAACAACCACGCCATTAAGAGCGTTTTTGAGTAACCTTCGGTTGTCAGTAAGCAGCCGTAATTAGTCGGTTAGACCAACTGTCTATGTTTCTGACGGTCATATGAATATACCTTCTGTTTTAAACATTTAACTTCAAGACATCTTGACATTACTTTGAGCAGTAAATAGGGACCGGAGCGTAATCCAGTCAATAACATCGTTTCTATGTGAGATATATGTAAAAAATCAACTGAAGTGAAATTGCATTCCTCTGCAATGCTCTAGCGTTACTATTATAATAATGAGACCAGATTTCAGTTCTTAACAAAAATCATGTAAACATAATTGGGAATTGCATACATTATTTGATGTCTTTAGTTCACTCATAACTCATTGTTGTTGACTTCTTCTGTACTTGTCTCATCTTTATTTCAGTAGTGCGAATAGGATTGAATAGCACAGATTTTCAGTAGACATTCAGTATGCTCAGATCAGTCCTACCTATCTGCATATTCAGAATGAAAATAAGAAAAGTATTATTGTGAATTTTACAGTCATATTTTACCAGTGATAATAATTGTAAAAACAAATAAGAAAAACCTACTCGTCAGCAACTGTTTCCATGGTTTTAGTTTTATTCGACAAATAAATTTTTCTTAAGACTTTTTTGTTTGTTGACTGGGGTACATGAGCAGAGGAAGAGAACAACGCTTCTGATTCGCTTACGTTATTACCATTATAGTTACTATCGTCAAAGTCACTACCAATCAGTAAGGGGTGTTTGTCAGTCATACGCCCGAAAAAAGTAGCATGTGATTGAGTTCTTCAATTCACCACCAAACGTCATTGATGCTGGTATATTTTATGATGGAAATGCAACAATTTCACATTGACTTGCACTTATATTTTTGGAACAAAGACGCCTGGTGAACTAGTTGGTTTCAGTTGCAGTTTTTTTAAGCAAATTTGATCATTTTCAAAGAGTAATGACCTTTAATTTCACAATTACAGTTGAAAAATATCATCATGTGACCACTTCAAAGAATTCCGGAAAATCAAACTTCGATACTCCTACCTCCAACATTATTCTAAGAAATAATTGTCCACATGGAGATAAAGCAATCTGAGGTGCAATTTTCCGAGACTCCAGCTGAAATATTCGAACAGTGTGATTTATTGAAGAATAGTAATTGGTCTTCTTTACAAAATGCAAAGTGTAATGTATCCATATTGATTGGTGTATGGAGTGCATATTTATTACCAATTTTCAGTGGCTTCGCTGTATTATTCAACCTGTTCATTGGCGTATCAATTATACTGAAAAGAATAAAAGCAACTAAGCACATGATATATATTTCAGGCATCTGCTTATCCAGTTCCATCGCCAACATCATGTTCTCATGGTTATGGCATTTCCCAGCTAAAGGATTACCGTATGCCAGCAAACAAAAATATTCTTCTCTCTACTTTACACTTCATCAAGTGCATGTCGTTTCTTCTATTTCATGTATTCATTTTCATCCACACTGATGTGTAACATGAGAGTGTGCGCCTCCATGAACAGATGTCTCGCTATCTTTGTGCCAACGAGATACAAGAATTGGCCTAATCAATATACATGGTATGTGTACATTGTTGTCATCATATTCAGTGCACTAATGATGCTACCATTCGTGATAACAACAGGATGGTTCATGTTAGGTACACGGAGGAGATGTTGGATTGATCCTGATGTAAGGTTCCTTCATGCATATCATACACTATTTTCAAATTTAGGACATATACAGACCACATTTTCGGTATCACTTGATTTCGCCTTTTTAACCAAATTTCGTCAACAAGTGCACAAGCGCGCTGCAGACTGCTTAACGCGTGCAGAACGTGGACAGTTACGTGTTTCTATCTTGCTGTTGGTATCATCGTTTTCATTTCTCAGTGTATCTGTACCACAGGCTGGAGTGTACCTTGTTTATCGACTAGGTGTTTTAAATTTAATTAAAATCGGCACCAACTTGTCATATCATTTAGGTAATTTTCTATGGTATGTAAATTCTGTTCGTGAAATAAGTGATTTTTTATTTATTCAAACTGCTTTCAGTCGCTTCTCCTAAAGCAAATCAAAAGGTCACCTTTCTTTACATCGTTACTTTCTTACATAATTAAAGATGATACCAAGACTATGAACTCTGACAGTACATTGTAAAGATCTTGTAGAATATATTATTCCTAATATTGATCATCAAAGGAAACATGTCTGTTGTTAGACACGTCATTATCACTCAATTTCCTTATATCTGCCAACTGTTTGATAGTTGATGGGGATGGATTTAACTAAAACATATGTACAGACGAAAATCGTTCCTTCTAACTTTTATAAATGGGTAGAGTGAATACTTTGCTTATCTTTCTATCCATCTGTCTTCTTTTTGAATATACTTTATGGCTTTTAACAGTAAAAGGTATTTGGAAGTTCTTATACGAGTGGGAAAGGTCAGACAGTATGCGAAATTGTTGATGAATGACAAACAATAAAGAATTCCAGTTATCAGTACTAATCGTATTCTACTAGCCTAAGCGATATTCAGTTGCAAATTAGAATGATAATGTTTTGTATTTCAATAGTTAATCTACATAACTCCTAGGGCTTACTTTTTGGAGATTCGACACTAGGCTTCTGATTGCCTAATTCAACGACTATTTTCAGTAAGACTCTTGAAAAGTAGTAGTTCGTGATATTGTGAAAAGTGTTATCCTGCTTTGGTTTTGCGTAGAGAAGCTGATCATCAGAATACGTTTCACAAGTGAAAAACTCAAGCAATCACTAGGTGGATATAGATCTCATTATACGGAATCGTCAATCGATAACTGTAGAGAAGTATCAGTGGTTGAACTGTCGTTTCGCACGGTTTACACAGGTATCACGCATGGAATTTTAAAGCTTCATGCTAAATATGCTTGTTTGTTACGCCATGGATACGTATTCTTATGAAATCTGAAAATAGAATTGCAATAATGTTCATTACTTACTGAGTCTCATTGCTTATTCAACTGGAACTAAACTTTAAGTAGTATCACTTCACATTAGAACTTTTCAGAAAACCAACAAGTAATGTTAATGCTTTAAAAGAGCAGTTTGAAGGTTTTATTTGATGCATAAGATTTTTACGGGTATAAGGAGCGTACAATCGTGGCCAGCGCTGGGTGGTGTGCGTTCAAATATCAGGAGGCGCATAAATTCCCTTGAGATCGCTGAAGCATGTTTCTAAAGAATACAAAAAGCACGAAATTTCAGTGCAAGTTTTCTTGTCTGTTGTTTTCGACTAACTAATGCGCGTTCAGTAAGTTAACGTTGAGAAGTCAATAGGATCGGTCATAATAAAGCAAGATCAAATTGGCTAAATAAAGAATTATACGATGAAGGCATCTTATTGATAGAAGGTCATGATTGGATAATAGAATATCTGCTTGATTTAGAACATGTTGCCTAAATGAGTAGAACTATATTTTTCAGATGTTTGTGACTAACAACATAGGGCATTAAAAATTTGCTCAACGGCAAGGGTGAACTTTCATGAAAACCATTTTATAGTAATCTTTCATGGAATTGCTTTCAATATAAAGGAGTTACGATTAACGTTACAGAATTGAAGGGTGAATCTTACCATCATGGTTCTACTCAAAACCACCTGAAACCTAAACATGAAAATTTACTTTACCCTAGAAAAGTGTAGTGTAGAGACCCAACTATCTATATTACTGATACAAGCGTTTCTGCTTTTTATACAAGTTGACTGTTCTACTAACTCATCGATTCAGGAAATATCTCTTATATGACCGATCTGGCTTTCGAAAAAAATTATTCTGGTAACTCTTATAGATCTACAGCGCAATGGCTTAAGCGTTTGTAAATCAAACTTCAAGACAGGAATTAAAGTTCTGCTACGACTACTTTTTTCCTGAGTATGATCAATGTAGTAGATCCTAACTTTGAATTGTACAAGTTCAAAATGTGGTCATGAGTAACATGATGTAGAGCAGTCGAAATAATGAAAATCAGAATTCATATTTGGATAGCTAAATGAGTATTTAGGAGCCTGGTATCAAGCGTAGGGTTGAATTTAAATATCCAGTTACGAAGTTCAGAACTACTTTACGCTTTAATTGAGCATAATTTCAGGTTGGTATTCATCATGGACTGATATCAGTTGGAGAGACATTGGAAAAGTGGGAGCACTGGACAGCTGTCTTGTCCAGGTATGGGACTCCCCAGGAGTGTGGGCCCATGACCCTGCCAAGAGTTGAACCCAGGATCTCCAGGCTGCGCAACCAGCACGTTATCATCAAGCCACTGGGACGGAATCCACTGGTCTACATTTCCTACGTCTGTCAGTTTACAACATGACGCAACCTCCATCCAGTGTCATCGTTGAGTAACTGTCCTCATGTTCGATTTGGCTGGCCCCACTGGTCACGACTTCTCATTGGAACTTCAGCAATCACCTCACAAAACTAGTCACCAATGTGCACTAGATTGATTCAGTTTTTAAGGTTTGTAGAGATTTATTTATAATTTCCAGGAGAAGCTTCGACCAAACTTCCAAGAGAAATGTTGGAATTATATAGTTTCGAACATGCTTTTATTATAAGAATATGTTTTAATAAAATCCCAGAGTGTTTAGAAAATCAAAACAAGGTATTTCTAAACCTTTCTCTGTGTAAGCCACAACTGTAAAATATGCGTATTTTCATAAATATCAAAATATATAGTCAAATGATGAATCAAACATACTTAGTGAACGTAGGTGATTTTTCTGACTAACCTGAGTAATTAAGATTATCATTCGACTATCTATCGCAGTTTGGCAGACTAGTATAGTGTTGAAGTGCGTATGTATGTATAAATGTGTGTTGTTGATTGTACTTTTATTTATAAACTGTAAATATCATTGTTATTGTAGCTTCAAATCGAAAAGGTCATGATTTTGTCGGATTAATGTTTACCAAACAGGTGACAAGCCTATTCCTTTCTGTTTATAGCATTTAATTTAGAAGTAGTAGGGATCGAACCCGCGACCTTCAGGTTCCGCGACCAGCGCGTTACCATTGAGCCACTGGGTCAGAATCCAATGCTCCATATTTCCAACTTCTGTTAGCTCACGATATAGCGCAAACCGCCACCCAATGTCATCGTTGAGTATTTGTCCTCACGGCCATCAGGCTTTGACTCCACCGGTCACGACTTGTCATTGGAACTTCGGGAATACTTCTCGAAGCTAGTCACCAACGAGCACTAGTTCAATTAAATTTTGAGGGGGTTGTGGAGATTTGGAAATATTTCAAGTTGTTATTCATCGAAGACTGACATCAGTTGGAGGAACAAAGGAAACCTGGGAGCACTGGACAGCTGTTTCGTCCTAGTATGGGACTCCTCAGCAGTGCGCACCCACGACCCCACCAGCAGGGATCGAACCCGCGACCTTCAGGTTCCGCGGGGAAATATGGAGCATTGGATTCTGACCCAGTGGCTCAATGGTAACGCGCTGGTCGCGGAACCTGAAGGTCGCGGGTTCGATCCCTGCTGGTGGGGTCGTGGTGCGCACTGCTGAGGAGTCCCATACTAGGACGAAACAGCTGTCCAGTGCTCCCAGGTTTCCTTTGTTCCTCCAACTGATGTCAGTCTTCGATGAATAACAACTTGAAATATTTCCAAATCTCCACAACCCCCTCAAAATTTAGAAGTAGTATTCATCATGGACTGACATCAGTTAGGGAACCATTGGAAATCTGGAAGCACTGGACAGCTGTTTTGTCCTAGCATGGGACTCCTCAGCAGTACGCACCCACGACCCGGCTACGGATCGAACTCAGGACCTTCAGGTTTCACGGCAAACGAGTTAACTACTTCTAAATTAAAAATCCCCATTTAATGTTGTTAAAGTATGATTCTAGTTTGACTAAATGAGATAGTCGTAGTTTGGCAGACTAGTATTTATACTGGGTGGTGATTGATAGTTAAATGATAATCAATATGATGCTCCCCCTTTCTAATTCAGTTAGATTTGGATTGGGATGAGAAGTCCTGACTACGTAGCCAGTAGTAACGCGTCACGAATTCACATGATATTCTGGCAAAATCCTTGGTGATTGAAGTGAAATAAAAATCTGGTCAGCAGTTTGACCTCGTAGGTGAGTTGATAGAACATCGAGCAGGAAACCCGGTTGTCGCTGGTCCGAATCCGGCTGCGGTCCAAATTTTCATTTCACCTTCAATCATCACGCAGTACAAAAATATGATTCAACTAGACTTGGCGCTTAACTGCTTCCAGGACTATCACAACAACTATGGTCTCGATGTTTATAAACATGCTTTTACCCACAAAGATATAAACTATATTTAATTAATAAAGTTGAGATTATGTTGAGAGTTCTTGCTTCAAGTAACGGAGACAGTCAACATGGCTCCGTTTTAAATTTACTGAAATTTCAGTGAACACGTTATGCCTACCTAAGATAACGTTATTTTTCAGTTTGGAGCATGCCATGAGAGGGAAATACCGGGCAGATTTTAGGTATTTATTGTATCCTGCTTTGATGGAGTTTTATTCTGTACATAGCGTGTAAGAAATAACCTATTATCTATAATATTATCAGGGAAGTCACACACCTTTTCACATTTAACTTGTGCAGCTCTCTCATCATCCATTCTTTAGTTTCTGGGATTGAACAGAATGTTTGGTACCGGGATCGTCATTCATACTGAGAGTTGAATTGGTGAATCAGTGATCATTCTCCTTCTTTCCTTCTACAGGTTGGTCAACGGGTTGTGACTTTATCTTACCTTATTATTTCTCCACTTCTAAGTAGAAGTAACTGAGATATTCTCTAGAATATGCATCTTATTATAATTTATTATTCTCAATTTAATTTGGTGACTTAGAGGGAACTGGATGATTTAGAAGTTTTTTGTTCAATTTCGGCTAAAAATTATATTCTGTGATAATCAGTGTTATTTTTCCAGACTACTGAAATGGAATCAACTGCAGATCCGAAAGCTTAATTTTACTCTAATTATAACTCTGTGAACAGCTTAGAAATGTGCCGCTCATCCTTAAAGTGAGTCGGCTGTCATTAAAAAGCACATTGTAGTGTTACCCATAGGCTTTGTGACATCAAAATTTTAATGTTCATGCACAAAATATAAGCGGCCACAGTAATAAACATGGTAGGAAATAAACCAATGTCATTATTCTATGTCCATGTAAAGAGGACCACTAATTGGCCTAGAACTGAAACAAAGTTTTTCTAATAAATTTTAACGAGTCAAGAAGACAACAGTTAACTGAAATCTGTCATCTGCATGTGCAGTAGATCCAAAGTGACTTCGCTTTGGATGACAGCGCATTGTGAGGTGAAAGTAGAACCTGTCAGGCAGTAGTAGGCTGAGATTATCGTCTGATTAAGATCAGACTTCATGGAAGGAGAATGGTGTATAAATCTGGATATAAATCCTGATTTAGCAATCAAAGTCCAGTGAGATGACAGCGTTTATCAACACCTAAAAAGGAGTTAGGTTACAAGTGGTCAGGCCTTTTCCATATATGAGAATTCACTAGTATAGCTGTCATGAATGCTTCTTGAAGGAAGCTTTCATATAAGTTTTGTGGCATTCATATTAATAATATGTATGGTAAAGAGTTTAAAATGTTAGACCTATTTTGCAGCATCTGCGAGATTGGGTGGTTTGATCAGCTGTTGAAGTCATTTTAGGGGCTTTAGATGTGTTTTTTATATTGCAATATGCATGTACAGATGGATGGAGAAAAAGGGATATTAAACTGTCCTTTACATCCCACAGGTGCTTACATGAGTATATAAGTTTGGTTTTCACCATTATGATGACATTGGCAGCACATCTGTCTTACTATGGCGGTTTTCAGAAGCTGTTTTAAATTCAAGCCACAAATATATTTCATGACAGAGACCTGAAATGTACTATTGGTAAGAGACCCGTTAAACATCAGTGAATACTCGACCGTAGCTACTAAAAGGCCGGACGCAAGTACTGTGTCATTCTACCGAAAAAGTTGTTTTCATCTTTGATGAACGACTTTACGAGATTTCTGAAAATAAGCACTGGAAGTGCAACCGCAAGATTTCACCTTCAACTCATAGTCCCTTCTTGAAATTATTGTATTAGACACCACGTTCTACTATTCCTTGGTAAGATATCCACCGTCTCTACTCTACCCATTATGTTTTCATTTCATGAAAAATATACCTTTTCATACGTAGTTACTTGTACCACTGAATTCTTACCTTTACGCAATATTTTTCTCATTTATGCTTTTAATCTAACTATTTTGATTCAGCTGACGAGGTGTCATGTAACAAAAACATCATCGTATTGCTGTGGAATTACTGTAAAAGTCAATGCATCAGTCTACTTCATTCACATGATAGTCTTTTCACGTTATCCACTGATTTCTAATGTATACAAATCACAAGGAACACTTAACTCACTCCTATACTATAGTGGGATTGAGATGTACCCTAATCAAAGATAACAGATGTTTGAGGATAGAAGACTGTGAGCCTATGTTAATTCTTTCACAGCAGATTTCTGTGTAGTACCCCTTCAAACGAGTCAATCGATGATGCAGATACCACTTCTTCTGGGAGTCGGTTCCAGGAGTTGGTTGCCGGACACGAGAACCAGCGCTCTAAGGAGACTGTGTTCGTTCTTTGCTTTTTTATTCTCCTACTAAGTTCTCTGAGGTGTTTCGACCTAGTGGGAAGGAAAAGATAAGATAGATCAGGTCCAAAGTCACTTCTCAGGATCCTGTGTAGCATGATTAGATCTCCTCTTTGCCTACGATAGGATAAAAAGAAAAGGCTCAGCTCCTGAAGTCAATCTTCATAGGTCAAGCTAACCATCGCAACGGTCATACGAGTGGCCACCCACTGAGATCCTTCCAGAAGGCCTGAGTCACATTTCAGACAAGGATTTGTGGCCTTTCTACAGTCTTCTAATTTAGACTCAACCGAGGACGGTGAACATATCACCACTTATTTTGTAAACGTTCTACGTAATGCTCAGTGTCCCGAGACTCTGAGCTGCTACCAATCGGTAGTGTGCCGTGGTTTTCAACTCATAACTCACTGTGACTCTTGGGGGCTTCGCAGGTTAGTACTGATGATAAAGGAGTTCAACCAGCACCGCAGGTATTACCATCTGTGTACCTCATGTGCATGTTCACGCATGCGTTCATGAGTTGATAGGCTTCAGCCTTTTCTCTAACCAGATAAACAAGCTGTTTAGGTATGTCCAAAGTGTACGTATATCCTAATCATCCCTAATTTCCCGCCACATTTTTACGTCATCAGCATAGAGAACCAGAGGGGATTTCGGGATATTCGGCAGGTCATTGACGTATAAGAGAAATAGCGGGGAACCAAGGACACTCAGCTTTCGATCAACTCCTATGAGGAGAGTAGAGAATTGATTGCTCCCATTAGTCACCTACTAACAAGGAACTCCCCTATCCATGCAAGCAGATTGCCAGTGATTCCAAAATTTCCAGTTTCCCGAGCAGCCTGGAATCAGGTACCTTGTCGAGCGCCTTACTAAGCCTATGAAAATGAAATCCACAGGTATCCTATCATCTTTAGACTTAACCCAACCTTCGGTGACTGTGAAGAGGTTTGTCAGGCAAACGAATTCTTACAAAAACCAGGCGGCGAATGGGACAATATGATATTTCTCTCCAGTCGAGCTGTACTGGCTGTCTTAGTTACTCTTTTCAGGATTTTTTCGACAGTAATAGTTAAACTTATCGGTCTGTAATTTGATGGGTGCTACCTAGAACCTGCCTTGTATGCAGGCATGGCTACGGCATCCTTCCAATCTTAGGGGTGTGTGTCTTCACTGGGGAATAGTCTAGATATAGTTGTCAGTGTTTCAGCTACGTGAAGTTCAAGCTCTCTGAGCAGCCTTGAGTATAGCTCTTCCGGTCCCGCAGATTTTTCCACATCAAGAGTACTAAGTGTCCGAAATACATCATCGTGATCGATATTCTTAGAGTAAATTCTGTTGGATGTCAATGCTTCGACTGGTGAATTAATGTCCACAGAATGTTCCTGTGTACAGATCTCAGCAACACAACCAGCCACAGCTTCTGCGTTTTCTCTATCATCTTGAATCAGATAGTCAGCTTCTGTCCCTTTGATTAGGGCGGGTATACCACGACACATCTTATTCTTATAGCTCGCATAAGAAAATAACCTTTTCGGAAGTGGCAATGCAGCCTGGGCAAAATGTGTTTCAAGGCACATTCGAGACAGGCGGATAGCAGCGATACATTTATTTCGGGCTTCTTTTTAATGCTTCATCACTTCGATAGTACCAATGTGGGTGGCAAGACTGGCTGATGTGAATCTGGAGATGATTACAGCTAGATCGCGTTTACCAAGGGGTGCTGGATTAAGTACACATCATTTGCGTGAGAGAATACCAAGTCTAGAACTAATGCAGCATGCTGATAATCTTATCTAGTTGTCCACGTGTACTGCATAGGGGCCAAGGAAATTGATGTCCCCACTAACTTGTGATCAGACGAGTTACGTGATGCTTCTGTTGTTAGTCTATTCCAGTCATCTGGTGGTGCGTTGAAATCTCCTACAACTAGACATTGCTGGTCATTTGTTCAGTGGATCAGCGCCTTCAGGAGAAAGACCGGTGCCTCACGTTCAGGGCTTCAAAATACTACGATTGTGTTAAAATCTTGTCCGTTGCATGTTAGTTGGCAGCGCAACATTCTGCATGTCCTACTTTCATGAGCAACCGTGACTATGGCTTTTACAGTTGAGGTATTCTTAACATAAAGGATGACACCCCCAATTTTGCATGCTTACCTATCACTTCTAAAGGGAACGAATCCTTCTAAATGTGTTTCACCGTCAATGATCTCAGAAGCGAGCCAAGTTTCTGAGATAGCAATGATATCAGGACTTTTTATGTTTACTGTATTACTAAGCTCAGCCTACTTGCTTAACATACCGCATGGATTTGTGTATAAGACGATAAGACTACGTGAATGAGTTTGTAACGACCAGCTGTTGATAAGTTTTCGTCCAGCCTGTAGGTAGGTACGTTGTTTCAGAGGGCGTGTAGGGCAATGTGAATTTGGTGGTGACCACGAGAATCTGAAAGAAGAAGCTGAAAGAGAAAAAAAGTATGCTGACTACTCAGCGAGTACAAGTTTCCGTCCTATCCAAAGAGGCTTTGGCCTCATTTATTGCTGAAATCTTTAATTTTTGGAGTGGTACTTTTCCAGAAGAAATACTGAGGCCTGACTGGTTATTTCAGCAGCTCTTACGGTGGCCTTCGAAGTCACTCAAAATGTAAAATCAGTTCTTCCCTATATAAAGATACGCAGCTAACTAGCTTACATTAAAAAGTAGAAAAGCTAAGTTGTTAATATTTTTTATAGAATGGTTTCTTAGATTCAGAAATCCACATGGAGAACCAACCATTTTACTCTTACTCACAAAACAATTGTTGCAGATTGCATGATATTGAATGTTGATGTTATGAGTTGTTTGTATCCCCTTACAACAACCAATTGGGTGTTGACTTGGTATGTTCTAACATGTGATACGTTTTTCGTTTCTGAGTAGCGGTCGACTTGCGGCTACAGAAAGCGTAGTATGCATTTGTATATAATGTTTAGTGATGCATGGATATCTGACAGAATGTATTTCATGAACATAACTTATCATGTCTTAGAAAATCGGCCGTATCCTATGTCTCTAGCTGGTGGCTGATTTATAATATGTCGGTATACAAGACATAAGAAGTACATTCTACCATTTACAATTCACATTCGATAATAACCTGCTGCTTACCACCCACTTAAGATACTCTCTAGACCGTACTGCCCTGTCTGCAAAACGCTGTGAACGCCAAAATCCTGTTTGCCAATACTGAAATCCGTTAGATAATGACCATCCCGGTCTTGTCTCTGAGGTGCAATAACCGCAGCCGGGTGGTAGGGTAGTGTATTCAATATATGTTAATCCAAAGCATAAGGTAAGGTTCAAAGGTGATATGCGTATATCATGTCTATAAATAGGTATTAATAAGCGTAAAGGGTGATCAAGAAACTGTCGAAAATAGTTCTGCAGTCAGACGTTTATTTTTGTAAATAATTGACAGCAGTATTTTTTTAATAGATATACATTGATGAACTCCCAATGAAATAGAAAGGTGAATTTCTCACTATTTTTGACAAACAAACTCGGAAAAGCCTACCTCCATAGGCCATCAAACATCAAGAGCTTACTTTTCTATTTCATCGAAATTCTCACACAAGGTCATGAAAAACTAACAAAAGACAGTTTGGCAAAGATCTTTTTTGCAGCGAATCATTTTCACAAGCTGTACATTCGTATTCGCAGTTACAACAAAATATATTTCCATCATTGGCTAACGGGTCAATACGAAACCATCAGAAATTGTTACTAGAGTTACAAGGTGATTCAGACTAGAAGGTCGACAGAAGATCATCAAAAATGTTTATAGGATTGTGAGGTAATGGCAGAAAGGTTAATGCAAGGTAACAAGATGATTGCGTAGTAATCTTTGAGTGATAGAACAGGTAAAAAAGTGAGGCAATCCTACTGAAATCAGCGATTATAAGGTGAGAAAAGGGGGCGAAAATAATACTGTCGATAACTAATACAGAATAAATAATCAGACAGACAAATAATAGATGAATAAAATTTATTAGGGAGAGTATGAAAGAGGCAAAACAAGAGACTGAACGTACCTCTGTTGAACAGAAAGATGAGACTTGAAATGAATTGTTAAGGCTTCTGTTGTGTTCAAGTGGTGAGTCCGTAGTCCCATCGAAAAGTTTAATTTGACTTTATAAATGACTTTGAAGGAAGATTCTAGTGGAGAATAGTGACGACATTCAACCAGATGCTTAAACATCAAGCTATCACTTGCTTTGGACTTTCCTGTAGACAACCATGTAAGATACTGTTCAGCGGTGCTTTTGGATGGGACACGCTTTTTACAGTTCATCAAAAATAGGTTAGTTGATATGCACACACGGAGGGGCTCAAAGCGGTAGTTTATCCTTTACGCACCCTCAAATCGGTTGTTCACTGGCGAAAACGGTCCGAAGTTGTACCGTAAAGGAGGCTTTCTTCAGTGCTCTACGTAATCACAGGTCTAACGTATATATTTCAGTATAGTTTATTCTGTATACGCGTTGCTTTCCTAATAATCTTGAACAAGACAGGATCAAAAGGTTGTGAGAAACAAAATTTGCTCATGTTTTTCGACAACATTTTCGTCAGTTGCAGACCGTCTAGAGTTACAAGTAGTATGAGAATGAGAAATTAGTGATATACTTTAAATTGTGAAGTTGGAAACACAATCTGTGAATTACAGAGTTTGGGAAATACATAATGAAAAGTATCTACAAACAACGATCAAAACTTATGTTTATCTCAATGTGAGAAGGAAAAAATTCCAGAAATATGGTAGAAAAAGGTATCAGGATTACAGGTGGGAAATGAGGATTTACGTAAACATATGGAAGAATACGAGTAAAGTTCTCTGAATGAGCAACAGTTACTATATCAGTAAAAATTAAGGCTGCATAAATATAATGGTGATTACCAAGGTGGCGAGAGGCTGAAGATGCTTCTCTGGTATGAACAGAGGTCATGCTTTAATTGCCTGATAAGGGCTTTTTCTGCAAAGAGAATTAAATTTAAGATTTATGCAGTGAAAATTGTGAGGCTTTTTTGCCATCGACTTTATTTCATGTATTTCGGAGATTTCGGGGAAACTCTTCTTCCTTCCAGCTATAAATTACTACAAGGGGAAACATCCTGTTCTATTTTCTGACATGCCTGTATGCCCATTTTCAGATACATTTGTAAACAAGTTCTGAGATAACGACAAGAGGGTATCGATCCACTTTACATTAGTTAACCTTGTCGCCAACTTAGCATATTGGAATCAATCTTGATTCAGGAAAATTCACTTATAATAATTGTCTTTCCTTTCTCAATCCTCTCCCAGTTTTTGCTGTTTTAAGCGAAAGTTACATAAAAGCTAGGTGTCCGTAGTTGACTATTTAGGTTTTATCTTTTACTGTGTTTCTGACATTTCATAATAAAATTTGTTAGGTATCTATTCTTTTTGAAAATCATAATTTCTGTTTCTAGTTTGTTTTCTAAATGCATCATTCTTGTTCCGTTGAAAAGATTTTTCACTAGACCGTGTTTGTGTCTGACAAGACAAATGCCAATATAGTTTAGATGTTGTCACACTCATGTATTTTCCCTGCTAGTGGCCTTTTTCTTTCTGCATTTATTATTCGTCCAATAATGACATCTGAGAAATACAACTGGTTCTTTCAGTTGTATTTCATTGTAAACTTAAAGTGTTGATGAGCATAGTTGAGCTGTGAAAAACCTATGGAACACAATTCCTTTCTATGTAACTAACAGAAGTGTCACAAAAGTACTTACGGTAATAAGTTCTTTTATCAGTTTCTGACTTTAGTTGAATCTGTTGTAGATTAGCCACTACTACGTCGTCTAACATAGACGCAGATGATTGGCACATGACTATTCTGTCAGTATTTCAATACAGATATTTAGTTGTTGCACGCAGACTAGACACCAACTGAAGTAAAGAATACCAGTTGCCTAAAATCTTTATCGGATTACTGGTGAACTACGCTTGTAGCTTCATCTAATGGTATACTTGTAAGCAATGACATCAGGCTTTTCTATGGGTTTTTTGAATAAGCCCAATTCTTCAAAAACTGAAGCACATGATTCTTAGGAATGTAAATTTTTGTGACACAATGAATTTAAGATGAATATCATGAGTTATAAGAGCATATCTAGTTTGGGGACTTAAGCGAGTCTATATTTAAATGACAAGTGGGAAACTCATGATTAAAGACCATTGAATGTCCGTTTAAGTATCACTTTCTTCTTAACTGGGTGTTTTTTTACTCTATATTCCACTGCAACAGCTGTATCCGTTGACCTGAAGTCACAGAATCACTACTTTTTAAAAAAGTTATGATCATTTCTGTAGATGCTATTTCTGGACGCAGATCACGCTCATACTGGTGAGTCACCGACACCTCCGCCGTTCAGCGATTGTGAAATTGCGCTCCTTTTGAATCATTTGTTTCGACTTTGTAGAAAATCGTAAATGATGATTCTGGTGGAGTTCTGGTTAGTTCTGATCATAATGTTACACTAAAATCCTCTTTCATGGTTGTCTACAAAGCCCAGCCGAATTATTTAAAGGTTGACTATAGGTGAGGTGCGATATAATTTTGTTGCTTTTAATTACCCGTCGTCGACTGGACCAAACTGACCGGCCAAAACTGGTATATCGTGTCTTAACAACCTAGTACATTACTTTCCGGATCTTAAAACAATCGGTTTCGGAGGAGGAGGCGGTGCATCCAGCTGACAAGTCCCTGATGTGACGGTAAGTGATCTTGGAACCTACTTCTAGCCATTATTCACCATTACCATCGAAGTGTGAAATGCATCACCGCTCAATGCTTCGTGGATACTGTCTTGTTGGACGGTATTGGTAAACAGTTTGCATGCTCCACTTATGCACTGCAGAAATCATCTCTTTATGACGTATTCAAAGTGAATCTCTGGTAATAAGATATTTTTATGTCTCCAAGTATTTCCCGAAAAGCTAAAGGCGATCTTAAGAATAATTAAAGACAGTCAACTGTGCTAAGATATCAACTTTCTTCATGCTTTAAAGTGGGAATGTCAACTTGCGAAGGTTGCTCAACATGTTTTAGAGTCGGATCAACATAGCATCTCTCGATGCTTGAATCTAACTCTTATTTAACTTGTGTAAAAATGTAAAATCATTAGAATTAACACATCACGCAAACTTTGAATACCTGTTTCTGTCGTCAAATTTATCTACAATTAACACAGTCGAGTGACTTTAAAAGAAAAGTACTGTTATGCGAAATTCGTTCTCAAAGTACGTAAAATAGTGCTTGTATTCTATAATAGAAGGTTAAAGACAATGAAACTCTGGATCATGTTTGCATTCATCAACAAGAAATGTCAGTAAACTTAAGAAACTAGGTTATCTACCATAGATTTGAATATATGTCATCCAAGGCTTCAGGTTTTCATCATTCAGTGCCAGGGGCTCGAATCTCTTCATGATCATCAGATTTGTCAAAGTTGTAAAAGCACTTATTAAGAGGGTACGGAAAAATGCGAAGCCTGTGGCCAGTACTACTCGTTGACTGCCTGCAACGTTCTACGGTCAGATACGATCTGGATAGAAATGCACCCATTAACAACGCACATACTCGCCCTGTAGGCAATAAGCCATAACTTATTGTAAGAAGTCTAATGATATTATCTAGCTCCCTGGACCTCATTAGGGGAAGCCGGGTTTGAACCCATCACTCACTCGGTGATAGCCAACTGCATAAATCAATAAGTCACAGCTCCATTAGGCATTTTATGCCATTTTTCACATCGTAGAAACCTCATTGTAAATTTCATGGATAGAGCCCATCAGTATTAAGGATGGAATGTATAGCATCAGTTACTATTGATTGGTCTATTAGCATAAGTAAATTTATGGTCTATAACATAATTATTGAAATTTATTCTGTAAAGAATTGAACTGATAAGAACATTTGTTGATAAATCTGCTTTTATTTAAGAGGTGGTTCTTGCCTAGCAACACAGCCTATCTTAAAATACAAGAATGTCCGTCCAATTTGTCGATCCATTATTTGTCACTCAATGCATTCTAGAGATATCTGTCGGTTGGTGTTGATTGATAACTGGAAATCGGAGTTCGGATTATGCTGTAATAACCACACTGTTCTTAGGCTATGATTAAGGATAAATGAGAAGAAATGTTGGCAGAAATTCTTTTAAACCTATACTGAACTCTTGGTTGTATTATGTTCTGTGAGCTCGGTTGTTTAGTCTTCGAGCTTCCATCGTCTTTCTAGACAACATCATCAGCACTAACTTCCGTATGAAGTGAGTTGTCAATATCTCTCCATGAGCGATTTAGTAGCTTGCCCTGGTGAACTGGTTTGTGATTACTTGCTTCCTTTGGTTTTTGTGTCATAGACTGCACAGATTTACCTGTTGACTGTTCCTCTGTCTGATCTCTATCCTTTCTGTCGTTGATCATTTTTCTCATTGGTTGACAGATTGTGTCTGTGTCCACACATCTATTGATTTCTGACTGACCTGAATGTCAAGCTTCTAGGAATTCTCTGATATTCTTTGTGTTTCCTCTCTCCCTCCAGAATTTCTATATTGTCCAGGTCAAATTCATGTCCATAATTATCCACGTGCATTGAAGTCAGTAATGAAATGTCGTGACGTTTAATAGCCAGTTGGTGTTCATGTAGAGGGAGGGGAAGAAGACGACCACTTTGTCGAATGTAGTGTTGACTACAGTTATTGCAGTTGGTTTTGTAAATGATGTGCAGTTGGTTGTGGCATCCTTTGGTCTGCATAATAGTGTTTGGATGGAATTTGTTGGTTTATGAGCCACACAAACCCCAAGTGGTCTCAGTGATCTTGTCTTGATTTCTGATATATTCTTTATGTGTGGTAGAGTGATGCGTTTGTTGATTTCTGTCGATGACTTTGTAGTTGATGGTGTACGGGATAGGCATCTTCTGATCAAGTTCTGTGGGTAGCCGTTCTTGTTTAGGATGGGCATCAAGTACTTTTCTTCGTTTCTCCGTGAAGTTGTAGTACTGCAGTGTGTTTTCGCTCTTTTGAATCGAGTTTGCAAGCAACTAATTTTGTTCCTTGTTGGGTTGTTGCTAGTGTAGTTGAGGATTTAGTCAGTGTGTGTTGGCTTCCTGTACACCTGGGTTTCCAGCTTTCCAGCACTTGTCCTTACCAATTCGTAGTTGAATATTCAAATATGTATCCAGAAAGTTGTTCAATATAAGTCGCTCTTTCTCTGGAACACATATGTGATGTGATATGTTACAAAGTAAATTCGCATCAATTCCTTCAGCAGTTAATCCTGCTTGCAAGAAGCTGACTATGAAAATTAGGATACAAGATAAATTTGGCAAAACTGAATTACAGTGTTTCTTAGTTTTTCGTCCGTGTTAATTTGTAAGAACCATGATAAAAAGATGAGTAGTGAGTTTTCATGGTTAAAGTAATACACAGCGTTTATTAATAGAGATGACGTAAAGCATAATCTAAATATAAGAGTAAAATTTAGGCATTGTGGTAGGATGTAATTCCATTCAAGTTGGTTTATTCAATGCATCACACAATAAAACAGTATTGTGTACTGGATTATGCTTTGGACACAATTTATTGTCCACAGCCATGCCATCAAGATAACTCCACAACTTTGAAATATGGTCTATGGGATGCTAATTTTCCCGCCCTTTTTTGATACAGGTAGTAGAATTTTTCCATTTTTCTGGAATGGATGCTGAGTCATTTCTGTTGCATATATTTGGTGTCGATTTGATAAACAAGATTCAGGTGGTTCTAAAGGATATCCTAACAAGTTCTGAAGTAACTAATTAGGTTCTGTAATTTAATAAAAATCTATCGTATCATAGAGAGTACCGAATAAGGGTTGGTTGTTTCAGCAGTTGTTAGGATGAGCTTGAAACCCACCCAAAATTTGGTTATCGACCTCTCCCTCTCTCAACTAAGTTAGTATTAAGGTTGGCGTTCTGTTCTATACCATTGTGTGGTTATATGTAATTACATACATAACTATGGCTAAGGTATTCTCTAGGTTACTTTTCCTGATAGGATCTACCGATTTGGATTTAGGTAGGCTTATTCGCTCAGCCAGAACTATGCATGCAGTTAAACGCAACCACACAATGGATATAACTAAGTGACTATCTTTAAAACTTAGTTGGGTAGAGGGAGAGAGTGATAATTGAATCTTTGTTTATCGAATCAACACCAAATACATGCGACAGGTATATGCAAAATTCTATTACTGTTGTCACAAAGAAGAAATGATTAGAACTATATAAACATAAACTACATCTCAAAGTTGTGGTGTTACTTGATATGAATATGGATAATAAATTACGTCCGAAACGTTACTCATTAAATAATACTGTTCTACTTCATACCTAAGTTAGTGAGATGACGTTGACCATGAAGACAATGAAAGCTTCACGAATAAACCACCCACTTCGGAGAACTCAACACAACCAAGACTGTTCTTCTGTGTGATACAGTTAGTAAATCAACTAAAATGGACTTAGTCTAAATACTTTGTCAGTTCCGTCTAAATGAATTTTGATACAACGCAGTCATTATTCAATAAAACCGACAGCATGGCAAACAGTAATGCGCTTTTTAATCCACAGGAATTATCTACCAGTTATCACTGACAAAGAAAATCGTGCAAATGGAAATAATGATACAATTTGTCACAGTCCTCAGTTAAATAGAGATGAATATCTGTATATCACTCTTCTAGTTTTTGTAAGTTCGTTTGGTTGTCTATAATGGTGCATTGTCCTGAGGTATTTGCACCTTATGCATTCACCTTACATGTCTAAGATACTGGCAAATTTATAGATTCTTACTACATATCATCTGGTAACGAGATCCTGTATTCATATAAATCAATTATTTGTTTGACGTTTCAGTCTCTTCAGTGAGTTATACACCTTCGGGTTTAGGGGTAAAAGTACTTTCGGTAATAATTTCTGTGTTACCCCAGCCATTGTATAGCGTGACCGCATAACAGTTTATATGAACTTTAGTCAAAACTTGATCATTAAGCTTTACAAATATTGGGTAAAAAAGTGAAGAATTGATGTGGCATATAAGATATATTTATATGTAACTCGGGGTTTGGACATAAAAAGCCAAAGTTTCACATCGAAAATTGGTCTCAGATTTGTCTTTGAGAGCTGCACAAATGTAACATATATATCGCAATAGAGGGGTGAGAAAATATTTTGAAATTATTCTCCTTTCAGTCAGCAGTTAACATATTTAATTACAGCTGCATATACTGCCTCAAATTATCAACAAATGTGACTTTTTGGCTTTTAAGAAGAGTAGAAATCAATAGAAAGTAGGGGAGAGTTTTGTACTGAAAGTCATCTGGATAATATCGAGGTGCAAGAATAGTTATGAATGCAGAATGTTCTTGAGATGGGGTGACTCATGTTCACGATCTGTCCAATTATAGCACTCCTTACTGCTCCATTATTACCTCTTAAGTAATTTGCTATTCTTTCTTGTTTCAATGCTCGTTCTGATCACAGTCCAGTTTCCAAGTTTGTGGTCATGCCAGAAAACTTCCTATCCAAATTTATAATTCGCTATACAAATCCAGTCATATTTTGATTAGTATTCACTATTTATCACAGCTGTTTTTATTTTTATTTCAATGACAGCTCATATATTGACACTGTTTTTGTTACCATGCTTGACAAACCGCTTTTAACTATCAAATCCTTACGTAAGAAGAATGTACATCTTTGAGAATGAAATCGCCGAAAAGAGACTCTTCGCTGAGATACTTGTTCTTCTTTCATGGACTGATGGGTTTATTTAGTTCATGAAATTAGCATCTTAAATACTACAGAAAAAATTAGATCTCGAAAACGATAGATATATGTAATTTAAGTGTACATTTGTTAAACTAGTTTTCGAAATGATAACCATTAGGTGAAAATCTGACTTTAGTTTCCACGACTACAAATGGCAGTTGAATTGTTAGCAATAGTTATTGATTATGTTATGAAATCATTCCGAAAATGTAATTTTTAGACAAGATTTGTGGCAGAACATCAACTTTCATTAGAAGTAGGTATGTAGTTTGATTTTCAAATAATATAACATTTAATTTAGTACTTCATGAGTACAGAAAGATTGTTTGGTCAGCACATGAGAAAGGTTAAAGAAACACATAGAACCAGAGTGACAGGAAATCTTTTTTCTCGGTCTAAGAATTCTTTACAGTGCATTCTCCACACCCCTATATGAACGAGATCTTCAAGTCTGGTGATGTGAACGTCCTTATATAGCGTGGTCTAGTTATTTCAAGTTTTGTTAAATTTCATTATAGTGTGAAATCAGGTTACCGATGATGATGAGAAGCCGTGATCTATGTGGTTAACTCAGGAAGAAGGTAGGACCGAAACTCACTATTAACATTTCATCGAGTTAAAAGACTTGACAATACTAACCATTTAAGGATATTTTACAAGATACAGTTCCAAATTCATTTTGTAGACTTAGTATATCACAACGAGATGTTATTCACTGGTTAGCCGTTCTAACACACTTTCCAAGTCCTTGCTTTTTAATAAAGCATTTGCATTAAATATTAGTTTTAAAGACAGAATTTTACTAAATAGATGCAGTTTATGTTTGTTAGGTGGACGAGGATATGATAATTAATCTCTCTTACGAAGTAAAAACATCCGTCCTTATAAGCATTTCTTTGTTACAGCTTTTTCATGTCTTTTCATCAAAGGCAGTAGCTTATTTTCCACTAGATTACTTATTTTAAGGCTTCTAGTGCTTAAAACTGAGTTTATCGCCTGCTAACATGATGGACTCAAGTAACCTGACTGGCCATTATTAACTACTTTTAAAAATATCATTCAGACATGGATTGATGGATAGTTACTATAGTGGGTTGAAAAAATGCGAGAAACTGAGACTCTCCCACTTCAAAGTGCGTGAATCATGTTATCATAGGAACATAGGCTTCATCTGCTTAGTTTTTATGTTGAAAACATGACCAACCTCCTAGTAGGGAAAGATGTAAAAAAAGGCATTTCATGGCTTGATTTATTATTGTCTATACGTAAAAGGGTTCCTTGAAATGTGACTGTTCAGCATGTATGGTCTACCTTTCGTGCCACGGCGTGTAAGGTAAAAGGAAAAAATAGGAAAGGAAATGCGGTCGATCATTAATATGAAATGTTGTTGGTCCCTTTATTAGAAAGAATATATGCTTGTTCAGCCAGGAAAAACATTTCTATTAGACTAAAACAGTTATTTATTGCGATATGATTGGTTGAGAACAGATTCACTATTTGTGCTTCATTTACCCCTAGAAGTCAAGATTACTATCAGATGGAATTACTTTTGGAAAAGTATTCGACTTCCAGTAGTCATGACTTTTTATAATACATTAGGAAGAGTGTATGGAAGAGTACTAAGTGTGATGTATAACTGTACACAAATATATATATATATATATATATATATATATATATATATTCTCTGATTTGTCTTCCATGAGTTACTGACTTCAAAGCGACCGGAAAAATTCTGCTACAGATACAGATTGAAAATGCTACGAAGAAGCTTCATTTCAGTTTTAAAAACCGACCAAGTCATTCAAATCACATTTTTAATGGTCTGTCTGTTTGTTTCCCTTCTTCTGTAACCGGAAACTTCTGTGATGCTGTCGTCTTTCTCCATCTGAAATGTAAAAGTGAAATGGCCACATTTTAGTCCGTCCATTAAAAATGTCACACAGTGAAACAGTATTATTTACTAGATAACATTTCGGACATAATTTATTGACCATATTGTTCATATCATGAGAGAGAAAAATTTTAGTCTCCTGTGACCTTTTATTTGCTCATGCAGCCTCATAAGCGTCTACACAAAAATGGATGCAAGAAAAAATTCTGATACCAGTACACTGAGTGAAGGGACGATGGCTCATATTGAAGACATTTTGATAATTCACCCGTTTGTCTGAGTGAATGAAAGTAACAATATTCATCGTAGCCACACCAGATATTTGTAACAGCTTTGTATTGTCCAGTTTAACGTCCCTCAGCCTCCTGGTTCAAGAGCTATTATCATTTAGCAGGGATGACTGTGTATAAACAGCCATAAGTTTACTATCAGGAGGCTGTCTAAAACCTTTGCAAGAAAAACATATGACAAGAGTATTTCAGGTATAATCTATCAAATATATACTGCAAGCAAATCTTCTTGTCAGCACATCATCTAAAGATCGGCATTTACTAGCCTTTCAAAGCACAGACTTTACGTGTGGTCTTCGGTCGTCTTGTAAAATGAATCTCCAACAACATAGTGCGTGTACATTTGCTTTCAAAGGTTCTAATGACGGGGACGCGGTAAGACAAAATTGCTCCATGAATATGGATTCATTTTCATCTACAACTGTTTGAACGATATTGTTGCTCATGACTTAAATTAGATCATCCTTCACTGATTCATGGTGTTTTACATAAAATTCCAATTTCTTGTCAGAAATGCGGTGACCTGATTGAAAGATAAGTAGTGGGAAGGAGACAGTAGGAAATTTCACATAAAATTTTATTCCTGCACTTATTATATTAGGCTGCCGTGGACCAAATGTTAATCAGCATATTCAGGTCTATCGGTTGATTGTATGGATGGTCTTTGACTCATAATCACTAGCTAAATTCCCCAGCCGACAGTTAGAGTTCATAGGTAAAGCAGTTGACAAAAACGGAATAAAAAGGTGCTCAGTCATTTCATGTCCGTTACTGCAGCTTTTCGTGTCATCCAGTATGTTAAAGAAATTCTTTGGAAACGAAATAATGTACGGGATGTTTTTAACTTGCGTTACAAAATGTTTTCATAGTTTGACCTTCAAGACAAGTAAGTATAAAATCAAACTTCATGATGTGTAGTCGACATTTTGAAGTTTGTAGCACATGTTGAAGTACTCGGTGACAAGGAGCTATAATGGATTGATAAGGATAACTAACTGGAATATTTCCTCTTTCCTACTGTGTCGCATAATCTCTCTGACTGGATTAAACTGATTGACGCATGCAGAATTCGTTCATTTATCTGCTTAGTATCCTTGATATCCATTTGACTGCAATCCCAGTTGCATTCTGTTTCATATGAAGGGAAATGGCAGAGATGATGTTAGGATTTCCACGTATTTTTGAAGAGTAATATGTGCCCCCAATGTACATCACTTATTGTATTCAGTGCATATAATCAAAGATGTTACCAAAAAGTAAAAAGCTTTTTTTAAAGTGTCATATTACTGCAGAGATCAAAACCGGAAATACTGCAGTACTTCGTCCGTCGTATGCACACTCAGAATGTTGGCAGCTAAGAATGTGTTTATAGTTCCATTGTTTCCTTTAGATTTTAGATGTTTTTAACAATCTACTCAACAGATGCCGCCTTCTACTGACACATACTGCAGAACCTAATAGCGACAAGCAAGGAGTGGGTATCCGCTTATTGATCAAAATAACACTAACTTCGTTGAAATATCACACCATATTCTGAAGTTGGACAACTAGCCCAACAACCACTGGTTTTATGTTCTGTCGGAGTTTGTTTCTTTGCAGTGGGCAGTGGACTATAGCTAGAGAGTAGAAGTTTCTCAGAAATGAATTACAAAATCGGAACTAGGAAAATATGATATCTTTCAATCGCTGGACAAGATTTCGGTCCCAGTTAAAACTGCCTTCAATGATACAGGATAATGACCAAAGTATGGGTTTTTCATTAAAATATAATGGTTTTCCGTGAAGATCATTACCACAAGTATTGCTACCTCACGCAATGTAGATTGTATCTTTTTTTCATTTTCTAACCCACAACAGATTAAGACTGCACCTACCACGAGTAATGTGCTAGTTTTGATTCCTGAATTCCGAGTATGGGAATGACTAATCCAAAAAATGAGATTTTCTCTAATTTTTCAAAAATTTTCAAGTTCCAGAATGTGGAAAAGATAGATTTCTTTTAAGTCCTAACTATATATTCATGAGAAAACTTGTTGGATTGCGAAGAGAATCAATTTTTACTGGATAACTTTTCAGTAGTAAATTATTGTCCATATTCATATCAAAAAAGGATTGATTGATTAATTTGATATGAATATGAACAATAAATTATGTCCAAAATATCCAGCAAATAATACTGTTTCACAGTGTGATAATTCTAATAAACAGACCAAAATGGAATTACAATATACCACAGTGCTCAAGTTTTGCTCCTACATTAAAGATGAGATGCATCTGTAGTGTGATATGTATGAGGAGTGTATGAATTACAGATTGAGATTTGTATGTACATGTGTTGATAGTTCTTAACACATATATGTTGGTTAGGTCAGCATGTGGGGACAGGTTGATACCAGGTTAAATAAAGCTTTATTCTCTCATTTTATGTTTAGACAGTTTTGATTCCCCTTTATGAGAAGAGATTTCACTTTGAAACGTTCTTTATCATTTCTGAAACCTTTCTGAATAATTTCGATATTGTCAGAAGCTACCTTGTGACCTGAAGTTATAGCATGTAGAGCTATAGCTGAAGTGTTTTCAAGCTTTTTCAGCTTTACTGGATTTCAAGGTGGTGGGATGGAAGCCCTTCGGTGATTTCATGTGAAGTTTGCCCTTTGTTTAGTGTCTGACCTTTTTTATAAACACAATTAGATTGTGAATCCTTATGAATTTATTGGGAAGCGCAAATCCTAAAATAATGATTAGAATTGCCTTATTGAAACTGGATACAAATCTACCATGTGGTGTACTAAAATAGGAAGTTGACAAATCACACCTCTTAGGAAGTGTCCCACTAAGAGGAAGTAGGCAGTTTCCAATAGGTACACTGCTAATTTGCCTTAGGACTCTCTTATCAACCAAGTTACTGAATTTTCTCCTAGTGAGAACAACACAGTTTACTAGAATGCAGGTACGTCCCGCTGACAAGTCCCAAATAGGATGAAATACGCGTTTGGATTCCACTACTAGCCACTACCCGTCATTAATACAAGCTATTGAATTTTGATGCGAAAAATATAATGGTTACTAGTTTTGCATGTTAACATGCTAACACAGAGAAGATAGCTTAGATTTTGAATATTATCTACAAAAAGATACAAATTTCTTCTTAAGTATAAGTAACAGGGTTAACATAGGTAGAATGGAGGAGAGATTGAAGACACCGTGCTAAGAAGTTATAGTTTTAAGATAACTCCAGAAAACACTACTAACAAAGCTTCGTGACTCGAAAAACTGTCAAACAAATCAACAATATGCTGATGCCAAGAAACAGTTGACGGTTAAACCAGAAATTACAGAATTTAAATTTTGATGAGACAAGGAAAAGGTTGATGAACAGTAGAGACTGATGTTTTTGGTGAACATGAAACCAACTTTGATATATCATTTATAACCGCTAGCACTCACTTTTGTAAATAAGTCAAGGAGACATAACCAAAAAATGGATATCACTGATGGATTCCGTTCCCATGATACCTCATCATCACCTCTGCCAACTGTAGATGCAAATATCTTACTCTGCCTCAGTCTCATGACATATACCAAGCACAAGCAGCTAAAGTGATGTATCTTCCGTAGGCTGACTCGTCGATCAGATTTCTATGAACATAATCGTCTCAACCTATGTGAAATTCAAATAGGTTACTTCGCTCTGAGGTTCTTCGGAGTTAAATTGCCTCATGTACGCAGTGCTAAATTACAAACACAAAGTCACTTTTCACATTGTGACATATACATCATTAGTGTCAACAAAGCAGCATCAGTAAAATTTTGAAGATGGCGATAAAATAATACAATACGACATCAAAACTCAGCATAATACGTCAGTTTTGTCGTTTCTGGTGATCAACGCTTCACTTAGTATTAAGAAAGACTTCAAGGGGAGTTACGTAAGCAAACAATTAAGGACAGTTATCGAGTGCTTCGTGTTCATAATCCCTCTCATAGTATTACTACAACAAATATATTTCCAAAAGTCAATCTGCTACCTGTGTACTATCTTGGTCTAGGTAAAGTCAATAAATATATGCAGAAAATAGTCATAACTTCTTCCGGTCCTTCTGAGCCAGTGTACGTAATATTCATCTTATTAAACGCTGTTTAGACCTTGAAAATTTTTACAGATTAAATCTTTGCAGTCTAACCTTTTCAAATATTAGCACATGTATGTCAGAATTTGACCACACTTAAGACTGACTGCAGAGCATTTTTTTTTGGATAGTTTGCAATATGGAATCATAATTTAATGTCATGCATACGAGCTTAGTACAGAATCTGTTCATTTCTATGGTCGTTTATTTTACTTTGGATGGCATAAATTTATTACTTTGGATGTGTCGGTAAGCAACAATATATTCTGAAGCATTAGTTTTGAAACTTCTTTCAATTTATTTGTTTCATGATTTTCTATCGCCTATATTACCTCATGGACTTATGTCACAGCCATTCTTAAACTTTCTGATGGCCACACCAAAACACTATATATGACTTCAGCAGCTACCGATGCACCACGGAAACAGAAGAAAAACCGTAGTTCTGAGACACTTCCCGTGTGTTGTAACGTGAAAAATTCCTCTGACAGTCATGATTGATGCCTAAGACACAGTCATTGTTGTTTGATTAGAAGTAGTAGACACTACTTATTCACCTCAAAACGACTGGATCTATCAGAGTTGAGATGTGATGCATTTTAATGTGACATTTTGAACGGTTTGTTATTACTACTGTATAATTCAAATCTTGACTAATTTTTTTTCTTTTGCAAGTACAGATTACAAAATAACTGCACTTAATAAGAAATCCTGTCTTTTGTCTTTTGATATTGTCTTTGCATTTGTGAAAATTCTGTAACTATTAGTTACAGTACAGCTAGGTATTATATTCAGAGTGATTTACTGCTCATTTGGCAGTTGGGTATTTCAAGTGCCGAGTAGAAGAGAGTTCATTTAAGATGCAAACCTTGTACAACTATGTGAACGAGCTATGATTACCACTCACAGGAGAAATCATTTACGATTCATTCCCCAATAAATACTTAACATCTAGTTCTTTGAAGAAAGTATATACTACACAATTAACGATCTGTAGTAACTTATTCTGAATGGATTTGGAATCACTGATAATTACCTTCTGATAGCTCTCAGCTGACAGAAAAATTCAGTAAAATCTATAAGTCGCTGTATTCACAGTCAACTACCTTGCAAAGATATCTATGGAGACAGCACAAACATATTTTATAAATCTTTAGATTGATAGTAATATTTCTTCATATCATTTTCTTAATTCGGTGCATTTTTGTAACGTCTGTAAAAGCACATTTTGTTCATCCGTAGTACCCGATTTCCTACGAATGCAATTTTGCACTTTTTATTGTCGGTTGTGTGAAAATATGCGGTGAATCGTTTCTATTGCTTTTCGTTTGAGATTTTGCCTTCTCCTACGACCAGTTCAGTTAGATTATTTTTTGAAATTTGTTACTGGAAGCTCACCTTTTTCTAAACACAAACTCAAAAGTGGTACTTCTTAAGCCTCGTTATCGACACATCGTTCGATTTTTCAGGCTGTGTTGTGGAGAAAAAATCTTTAGTATATTGGACCCAGTAACACTGTTTTCGAGTAACCTTATTTTGAATATATCTCCCTGTGCTTTTCGACTTTTTGATTAAATCTCTATTTTCATGGACCTTTTTGTTGCCTTGATTTTTATGTTCATATTACCATTTACATATTAATTGCTTCTGAATTCTCAACAACTTCTCTAGATTGAGTTATTCTCGATACATGCGTTCCCATAACAACTAATAAGTTAATCTAATTTTCCAGAAATTCCAAGGGATTTCATATATGAACACCATGGCTACTATCAAATAATTCTGATGAAAATCTGCAGGACCAAGTATGTATCGAGATATAAAATTGCTAATGTGAACAAACAAGAGAAAGTAATCAACTGGGAAAATAGTATTCAAACATATACCATAAAAGTTTACAGACTACCAAAATATCAATAGCAGCCTTGCGTATGACACTATTCTTGGGATATGTATGTATCTCATGGGGGCCCAGTTTAAGACATATATGTGAATGACCCAAACTGTAGGGTTATTAATAGGCTTGATATTTTCATTCAAAAATTTTGTATACAATGAACTGCTATTAGGTGAGCGACATCTTTTCTTCTTTTCAGTCGAAATTAATCGGTCATGAGATGCTACCTTCAACGACATATCAGTAATCGTCATCTGAAATCTTTAGAGACAACTAAAAGTTGTGATGGACCATCGCCCATCCTGGATCATTGTATTACTAACTTTGGAGTGTTTACAAAGTTCACTTCAGATAGAGAATCACAGTTCTAGTCGACTGCATCTCAAGAGTTGATTCGTCTCCTTTCAAGACATCATGTCCGCCTAACAGCATACCATGCTGCAGTGAGGCTTCATTAATAACTGAAAAACTTTCTTATGTCGCAAAAAGATAGTACAATTGCAGTGAGTTCCTTCCAATTTTTTTTTGCTTGGAATCCAATTCATCATATGGGAAGACTTGGGATGAACTTCAGCTCAGGTCGTATGCTGCACAACTTGGCTTTGCTGGAATATCTTGTCAACCCGGCAAAACACTTCCGAAATGAATGCCTTAACATTACCCAGTCAACTAACACAACACATACAGCAGTTACAGCCTACATCACTCCACGTAAGCACCGGTGGAGAGTAGCTGAAAGAGCAACTGATTTTAAAAAGCTTTGTTCTTGCTCAAGTTGGTGTTAGGATAAGCTTGTAACCACCATACGCGTAGTCGTTTGTGCTTATAAGTCTTTTATTTTAAATAATAACTGAAAAAGGGAAACAATAGCATTCTATCGCCACAAACAAGCTTTTTCATACAGTAACACTGCCAGCTCCGTTTACCACACAAGTTTTCCTTATTCTTCCCTACAGTAACCGTAGTGGATGTCAAACAACTAAACTTGTACACTGTGTACGTTTCGTTGGTTAACTTTTTCCTATCTTTTATCCTAAGCATTTTATTTATTTATTTATTTATCTACTGCAAATTTACCTTGCTTTGTTCAGCATAATAATGAGAGCAGTGATTCCTGAGTATGGTATGTGCCTGCCAGTAATTGGTGAAGATAAATAAAGCTGGGAGCTAATACCTTCATTGTTACATGTACCAATTTTCGTTTTTAATTCTTTACCCGTTGAGGAAAGGTGTGGATACTGGGATACTCATGATTTACATCATTTTTACTATTATTATTTGTCTTTCTCAATGGTTCATTTCGAAAAGACTTGAAAGAGTAATACATGTAGATTTCGTATGTTTATGTTATTTTTGTGTAGCGCCCTTTCCTCTCGAATGCGCATATCGTACTACTCCTTTCGGTCACATTTTACGTAAAAACTTTGCAGCAGCTAATACATTCATGTACTTTTTTATTGGATATTCCCTTCTTTTTGTTGGTTTTACTGTTCATTACATGTTGATCTTAGGTAGTCCTTCCAGACTTATTGGCCGAAAAGCAGTGGGGGGACTGCATAAGTGTTTTTTATGAATCCTTAAATTAAAAATAATTTTTCTTTATGTCATTTCCTAAATTTTGTATATTTTCCTCAACATATATAGAAACCTGAGTTTGTTCATCAATATTACCCAGTTTCTGACTTACACAATTTTTGTATTTGGGTTGTGACTAGGGTGCAAATATATAGTGATTCGTTTTCACTGCATTCTTCCTGTTTCCTCCTATGTCTAAAACCCACAATAATAGATTGTCTTTGATAAACTTGGCAAGAGAAAAAAACAAATCGAAATGCACTCTGCAGCCTTATGCACGTTCGGGGAGTAGGCCATAGGCCACAGCTATTGTGTGAGAGCAAATGGTATTACCTGACTGCCAAAACCTTAATGGGGGGAAGGATTCGAACTCACGACCCACTAGTTGAAAGTCATCTCACTTAACTAATGAGCCACAGCTCCAGTTTCACAGGAAATGCATATTTTAATTCCAAACGCATTGACAATCAGCTGAAGTACCTCACAAGTTTCGTCATCATCACATCATTCGATCCAACAAATCGCTCCGCGAAGATTTAATTTATGTTAAGTTGGACCGTGTAACACTGTGATCAAGCAACTCTGTTTTCGAATATATTTACAGTATTTACTGACTTTCTGATGAAATTTGTATTTTTATGGTTGCTTTTGTTGGTTTTTTTGTTGTTGTTAGTAGTAGCGGATATCAGAGACATTAACTGTCGTGTTAATTGTTTCTGGGTGTATTACATTGCTTTCAGACTGGTTAATTATGCTCCACTGGTGCACGTGAATGTGTTTCCGGGAAACTTGTTACTAAAAATTTTCATACAAACGATGAAAAGTAGTCTATACCAGTGTTTAGCACAAGTTATAAGTTAGTTCGGCTTGTTTGAAAGTTATATTTTGAAACTTGATCTTCAGTGGATATTAGGTTGTTATTTCGTAAAGATTAAAGTGGATCACATGTGTGAATACGTTCACTCCTCACACACCCTGTTATAAATTGCTTTAGTGAGTAGAACTGCCGCATGATTTTAATGCTGCTGATATTCCCCTGCAGTATTTTATATAGCTAAATATTTCCAAGGTTTTGACTTATTTACTCACTATCCACTTTTCTGTGACTCATCCAAATATTGTGCTCTTTCACATTTGTTTTAGGAACTTTCCTCGTTATCTTTTCTTTTTCTTATAGACTTATATGATTTCCAAAACTAGGATTCGGGTGGACGACTGCCCTTGTAGGGACTATGCACTGGTATGGTTGACGTAAAATTTTGTTTGTATCACTTTTGTATTAACGAGTTCTCAGTTTCTGTGAAACTTGTAGTTTTTCGGTATAGCATCACACTCATACATCCACTTTGGTGATTTTCTTCATCTTACACTCTCTAACTAAAGGGGGTTAAGTAGTTCTTTGACTATTAGGAACCAAAATATCTCGGAAATATAAGTAATCCTACCAAGTTGATTTATAGAAGTAACCTACATTTGCCCGGTGAACTGCTGACTCCAAAGTATGCTGACCTAACTTCTATCAATACACATGGTTATGCTCAAACTATTAAACTTCACATGCATCGTCTCGATCTCTCATCCACACAAATATAGTGTGGACAGGTACAACTAGGTCAAAGGCTTCAAGATTGTACTCACGTCTATGGACGTTGTGATGCAGTACGGAAACCTTTGCAAACACCCTATGACGAATCTTTCAAGGTTGTTAGCAGAAAGGAGGAGTTCTTCATCACCGATAGACGGCAAGATATCATGAGGGTCGACCGCTTAAAGCCGCTTACGTTGATGACGGTTCAACCCTTCATGCACTCATACCTTTAGCGCAACTGAAAATGAGATAGACTCTCAGGTTCAAAAAGATAGCTAATTTGTCAGCTAGGAGATCACTGGCAGTAGTAAGAAAGCGCCGTCTGCATGTGTCGGTCGACGTGTTCTCTGGTGCAGACACCTAACAGCCTTCATCAATTATTCGTCTTGAAATTTGAGGCCTGATCCAGTCTAACTAGTGCTAATGCGCTTTTGCTTCTATGTTTGCTTGCTGTGTTTCGCACTACAAAAACTTTTGGAAAATGTTTCAGAAAAATCCATAAATATGGTAAAACTGTAGGTAAAAAGCCCTTTGAATTTATAAGCTTTGCTATAACCTTATGTGTTTTACTTCATATTTTTGCTTGTCATGCAGTTTTACCTTTATCCCATACTGACTGTGGTTTTCTTCATTTCAGACCAGAAGAAACCTTTATTATCGGATACAAGCTGGATGTGGGCGATATCCATTGGATCATTCACCAGTTTTTCGTACAGATTTCTCCTTGTACATTTCCCTCCTCAGCTTAATATTCGCCAACAAAACTTGGATGGAGGCTTCAGGTCACCTACCATCACTGAGAGAAGGGTTGAGTCTAGACCCGAATTTTTATTACCTCGTAGGTGTGCATAGTTGCACTAGCTTTGGAGACCAATATGTCACTTACTCCATCCCCAAGGGCGTTATGTGTCCACCTTACAGTTCCTTTCTACAGTTGAAGGCAGGTGTCCCAACAGCCTTCTAGGAGGGGGATAACTTATAGTGCACCTTCTTGGCACCAAATGATGCTAGGTTTGAAATAGACAAATAAACACTTAAATTATAGAAATAATAGCTAACTAATCTTTCATCACGTCGATGAGTGACATTAGTTCTGTAATTTTGCCGTAGCTTGTAGACATCCACTAGTTTATATTCGCCACTTTTGCGTCTTTTTTGTTCTGGTTGGCAGCAACTAGCTCAGTGTCCTCAACTTAGCCATTAACAAACAGGTAAGTTCACATTCTTCCCCTTATTTAACCTCTTTACCTATGACTAACAAATGAACGACTTGTTTGAGTACATTTTGCCGCACAACGTGTTTTCTAATTTTTATTTTGTTATCAGTTCTTACATGTCGGTAATGTACTGATTAGTTGAGTGCTGGTGCACATTAGTTTATCTAAGGATGGTCAAGTGCTGGGCAATAGTAACACAACCAAACTCTGACAAGATTATTCGGGAATCCATACCAAACTGTTCTATTTGGCATCTGTACAGATACTACCTTAATTTTCTTAGGATCCAATATCTTCTGAAGCACTTGACTTCCGCCTTTAATGTGAGTGATGTTGTACGGAATAATTTTCTGGTCACTCCTGCTTTCACCATTTATAAATGACATGCCTAAGATATTTCATTAACACATTTGCCTATGGCATCAAAATAAGGAGAGTAGCTATTGGGGAAAACTAATAAAGTGTACTTTTGAGCGCCTTGCCATGGTTGACTTATTGGAATGTTGAAAATGTTCTAAGCTTCAACTTGAAAAGTGACAGTTATTATATTTCCAGACACGAGAATCGAAGGAGAATAACTACCTAGCTGTCCTCAGGGAAGGATTTGGGATTTAACTACTCTGTTATACCAGACATCGAAGGCAAATATAAAAGAATGGCGGCTGAAGTGACCATCATAATGCACTTCAGGAAGAGATAACTTAGAGTCCTTACTCTTGAATTATTCCTCACGGTCTTCAAAATCTCGACCGGATTACATTTAGAAGAGTTCTATACACCATCCTCTCTTCCACTAAAGCTGAACACAAATATCTGTGAGAAGGCATAGCAAAGAAGAACGAGATCCTTTGTTGGTCTTGTCAGTGAAACATTAGTGGAAAAATAATAATTTTATTCTCGTATTATGAACTTTAAGTAATTGCTAAGATAACCATACCTATGAACTTTGAGTGTCGCGGGATATTAGGTGCCCTACTTACATTTTGCAAACTTTGGCATCTAATTAACCGTTTCAGTGAGGCAAGATTGTCTGTTCAGGACCAACATTCTAGTGAGAATCCTACTCGTAGAACGTACTCTGGGGCTAACACAACGGTTAAACCTAATTCCTGTCTCAGTAGATGTG
>OX104134.1:38235832-38314131 GCA_944470555.2 Heterobilharzia americana
CATTAGTGGTGATCGAGTTGCCTGCGCTTTTATGGGAACTGGGTTTTTTTCCAAGAGCAGTGTTTTGCTGGTGAGAGTTGGTAATCCATTGGTTGTGCTCAGACTAAGCTCGGGTTGTGTTCAGTGCTCAAACTTTCTTCATGACTGATTTTACTGGGACTGTCTGATGAACATGATTTTTGTTCTAAGTTGAAGATCATTCGTTTCGTTTCGTTAGGGTGTTACAGGCATTTTTTGTTGGTTTTTATGTCACTTTTTGAATGTTAGCCTGCTGTAAAACTTCATTTAACTTTATTTTTTAGGTTCGGGATTTGTCCCTCCGTATTATTTACCAACGCCTACTGATTATTGGGCAGGATATACAGGTAGCTATGCCGCGCCGATAGCTAGTCAGCCACCGCCACCACCACCCCCTCCTGGAGTCTAGACGGGAATGTTGATTGTTCACTTCCAACCATGAGAATGAGCCCCCCTGTACAAATCTCATGACATGATGGATTTCAATTCACTACTGAGTTACGTTGGTAGAAACCAAGCCTTGTTTGTCATTGTTAGTAATTTCTATGCAAACATTGCTTCCATGAAAGTCTTTTTTGTTTTCTCATTTGATGCGGTTACTTAGTCCTGCCTAGTGGATAATGCGATGTAGCAGTTTTGTACTTTCTAATGAATAGTTAAACCAACTTTACCAGTTGTTGTTACTTTGCATAGCAAAGCTAATTTCTACCTTCTACGTTTGTCCCAGTGCTTTCCCTTCCGTCTGCCATCATGTTTTTGATACTCTATCATATCCAAAATCCTCTAGTTGCAATTATTCACTATCAACCGTTTGTACATCAGTTGTGTTACGCACTAGTCGACTGTTGGCAAATTTCCAAAAAAAATTATGGAGAAATTGTTTATAGGTTTCTTTCTACTTAAAATGGGCTTTTGCTACGAAAGTTTGACAGAGGTTAGTCTACAAACTGTTGGGTACTTCTCTATTGTAGTGGTTTAGCTCATTTACGTGAATACTTCTAAATCATGGGTTTAGACTTTTAAGTCCATCTGTATTGTTGAACAGCAGTGTTATTAGTCTCCGCTCAACTACTGTGGCAGCCTAATAAGTAAAGTCGTGTCGGGCTCGTCCCTGCTGTGTCGTTCAGGATTCTTATTGGTTAACTTGAAGTCCTTTCGATATATTTTCATGCACAACTCGTCTAGTTGGTAAATTTGCACATAATTTGCTTTAATATTGACATTTTGATTTTCAAATAAGAATCGGTTTTACATTACGCGACTGAGCATCATGTATTCTTGTTTATTTGTTCATAATAATTGGTAATAATAATAATAATAATGGTAATCACAGTATGTAAGTTATGGATTATAATAAAAGGGTCTGTAGTAGTTCTGCAGTTTCTTCGAATATGAAAAAATAATATGAGGATCAGAAATCAACTCGGCTTCATGGCTAGTAAGCCTAAAATAGGGAAAAAAAACTAACTGATGAGACAACTGCAATTCTTTGGATAAAAGACGACGCATATTTTCGCTTTCCAGCGTAACTGAAGCCATTTAAATTTTCGTTGCTCGTACCACGATGCCATAAAACTTGGATGGTTTTAAGTTCTCAGGTAAATACGCGCACTGTTTTTGCCCTACCTGCTTAGTATGCGTACAAGTGCGGACTTACTGCTTGGTCCACTAACTTAGAAGGCTTTACAACAGTGAGACACCGCCTGCAACAATCTGAATTGTAGACTGCTCATGGTGTTTGGTGATCTTGAACAGATCCGAACAACTGGTCATAAGTTTGTGGTCTTAGGAAACCAAGGTTTTCTTGGTCTTTCTAACAGAATGAATTAATAAAAAGAACTGTAATCAAAGCTATTAGCAGGGAATGAACAAACACCATGTCATGTTCGGTTAGCCTTTATTAGGATTTCTCAGTATTCACTGCATTAGTTCAAGAAGGTGAAAACAACCATCGACACGAATTTTCCTATGAAGTGGATGATGAGGGCTACAGAAATTTTATGCTGCCAGGTAATGTAGGGCGAAAGCTTATCAAATACTAATATTCAAAGAATATGATTTCCGCTGTCACTATGCAGTTTTACGACGAAGCTAGTATTTGACCTGATAGTCATTTAGTGAGTTGTATCAAAATGAAAATGTGTTAGCAATGTCCTTATAGCGTTCCCATTGCTTAAAAATTTATCATGTCTGCAAATTTGCCTATTCAAACTCAGGAAATATGCACTTTCATCAGCGTGAGATCAACATCTTAATTGAAGATACAAGCACCAGGTAAGTAAGACACCGAGTTAATTTGGAAGCTATTAGTTCAGGAGTTTTGAGGCTCATTGAAGTCGGCTTTCTTCTAGTAACCAGTTATCATAGTTTTCACCCTCGATGCAGATAGGAAGGATTATGCAGCCAGTTGTTATCACCACTCGTCACAGAAAGGTAGTTGATTGACTACTACAAGAACACTACGTGCTTCCAGGGTTTATATTGATCATGGACCTTAATGCAAAAAATGGCCTACCTATTCATACACTGCCTAATGTTAATTAATGCTGACTGAGGGCTACATTGTTACGAACTTCCACCTCCGTGGGCTTGTTTGAAACTACGATAGTTTATTGCTTCCATTGGTTTGTCAAATCAGTCTTTCAGTTAGCATGCAACGTGAATCAATAAAAGTTTTAATCAACCAGTAGTATTCAGCATGTTAGTGGATGTAATTGTTTTCGGTTTTTTTGTTTCATAGAAATCGATATATTTTAGTGGGTAATTATGAATCACTGTTCAAAGCTGTTACATGAAGGTTACTGGGCCATAAACATGTCGCTTCTCAGTCGTATCTTTCCATCGCATTCGCCGTAAGTGGACATTCGCTTTATTAATGAAGTTGATGTAAATACGCTCTTTGACTGATCGATCAGATCGGTACTTATAAAAGCCCGTTGATTGCTTAGCATCGCATTCTATTCCGAAGATACCGATAAGTACTGCGTCGAATATTTTGCACTTTAATCTCCAAAACAATATCAGTAAGGTCGTTTTCTTCAAACATAAACTGCTCTCTATACAGACTGGATTGTTTAATATTCAGCAACCTGGCTACAATAATCCTTAGAATTAATTATGTAGATTGAAAATATCTTAAATCTTAGAGGAACCTGAAGGTGTTGGTTGCTTCAGTTCACAGATCAAGGTAACGTAAGAAATATGGTTTGGTAGTAAGAATTGATTTCAATAAAAGTAACTCACCCTGGTTTTCCAAAATCGCTAGATTGGCTTCCGATCTTTGTATGATGGCAGATACTAACAGTTGGGCTGGGAAAAGAAAAGAAATGTGCTCAGTGCTTGAAATGTGATTTCGCCATATTGTTACTTGTTAATTACACCACGTTTTACTATCTTGGTTTAATCAATAAAAGTTAATGACATTTATTGTAGGGATTTAACTTGAGGGAACTGGTGGATCTGTGCTTGTAAACAAGTCCTACAAGTGAATTAATATCGATCCAACATCTGTCGAAGTAGCTATTACTCTATCGAGTCAGTTGTTTTGCCATTATTATGGCGATAATGAATGGCCAATTATTCTGTAACTGATTGACGGGTCACAAGTGGAGTAATTGCTGAGTAAATCAATACTTAAAGCATTGCTGAAACTGGAATCTTCCTAATAATTCGACACTACATTTTGCCTCTTCATGTGTAGCTTCAGACAGCGAAAAGTTGGGATGGTCAGTTGAACTAACTAAACACCATTCATGCTACATTATATACAGGGAATATGAAACAGTCACCTTTTATTTCGTAACTGCTGTAGCTTTGCACTGGGCCATTTCTCCAGTTGAAACGCCACCTAAATCAGCTCAACGATCGATCCTAGTTGAAGCAACTGGTATTATTGGGAATTTGAATAAATTTCTCCATGTCACTAAAGCCTATTTCTGTTCTGTAAATGTGACCGATTGCCAGAAGTAAACAGCAGACTGGATTTTTTATTTGCCATACACTCTAATGTGTCATTGGTCAGTTCTGTCGACGTACTTAAATATTGCAATCCTGCACCTACGTGGCATAAAATTCTAGCTAAAGGTTAACAGTAAGGTAGGGTATCGAGAAGTATTTCAGACGCATAACTGACGATAGTGGCGAAATGTGAGGTTGCGCATACGTATAGTTAGTAGGAGGTGACGAGCGAAAATGGTATCGATGTTTCAGTCAATGGCTAGGTTTGTAGTGAAAAAATGGATGACTGCGTGTTCCACTGATTTCATTTGTGTCTGCTAGGTTATGTATAAAAGTCAACCTCTCCCAGAAGTCTGAGTTCGTGCATTCCTCTACAGTTCGGAAAACCAACAATATATTAAGATGTGACAGTGAGCAAGCGGATTGGTGAAGATTTTTTATTCCATACTGGATTATTGTGGTATTGTACATTATTATTTACTAGATGGCATTTTCAATACAATTAATTGCTTATCATGTCAGGGTAACCAAACAAATTCCAAAATTAGTTTACATAGGCTAATAGCTTATTGTTTTATGATTAGTGATAATAGAATTTAGAAATCTCTGCTACTACTGAAAAGGGATTAAGAAGCTGTTGAATTATAAAGATGAGTTTTGAAATTTGTACAGTGATTTTGTTGCGTTTATGAGCAATAAATTGTGCTCGATATTAGCGTAAACTAATCTGAGTGTGAATTATGCTCATAAGCCACGTCCATTATCTACAATGGAGTTTTGTAGGCTATATACAGTTATCAGGATAAGTTAATTATTTATGCTGTTGTCATTCTGCTTCAACTTTTGATGGTCCGTGCGGAATAGCCTCCACGACTAAGTTTGATAGACAGTTGTTATTATCTCGTGCCGTGTTTTACCTCTAACCCAATTTAATTTCACTGTAACTATAATTCATCAGACGTCGGGATTGGTGATGATTTAGCTTATGTAACACGTTCCAATCATCTCACTTGGTTAAGGCTAGTTCAAGTTATGCGTAGCTCATCCTTCGCGTGCTTCTAAAATATATACTAAGGTGTCCGTATAACCATATAATTGAGTCGTAACATGCACGAGGCATGAAAATCAAATGTGTACAATGAGAAACCTGAATAAGGAGAAAATGACTGCTTAATGCTCTCACTTTCAGTTTGTGCTAAGAAATGATCTAGAAAAGTTCTGCTCCATCAGAAGGGACGGAATCACAATCCAAGGGCCTCCTTAAAGCAAAAGTTATTCGCCGTATTGGGATCGACGCTTATGATATTGGGATTAAATCAGGAAACAAAAGGGAAACAGTAAGCAGTCCTGCACTGACCCGAAACAAGAAAAACTACCCTCAGCTAACCAATCCGAAGCAGAAAGCAGTGAAAAAATTGAAAAAAATGAGGTAAATGTCATTTTACTCCGGCAGACTAACGGTGCATCACTGTAGTTTTGACAAGGAAGGCTAATCAAGAAGGCTGATTATTTACTCAGAGATGAAAATGTCACTTCAGTCTAATTGTATCCAAAGCGTTTGACACCCAGATCACCAAAACTCTAAACAAACTCATCAAAGTAGGACAAGTAGTGAGACCAAATCAGTGTTGAACAAACCTGATCTTCTTCAGTCTTTAGGGCACACTAGAGCTACACAAGCCAGACATTTTTCTACGACCTATGGTATAACTTCTGGTTACACCCATCGTACAACCTCCCCACAAAGATTTCGAGGAAACTAAAATATTTTTTGTGCTAACGTTTTAAAAAATAATCCTCTAAATCAATCAACTTAAACGTTATTCGAGTGGTTGGTTTTTCTTTCATGCGCACATAACAAGGAGAATTTTTTAAGTTTCACAAGAGAAGATAATGCAACATAAAATTTTGAAGGTGATTGGTGTGATGGGACCGTTTCTTTGTTTCCTTGTATTTGTTCTCCTGATATTTGTATTTGATTGTCTTTTTCGTAGTATATTGTATCTATCGTAGAATATTGTCTAACTAATAGCTGTCTATTTTTCTTTAAGCGCATCCTCTTTATAAGGCTTCACTTCGGAATGAATTGTATTATTGGAATATTTGTACGAAGACGATATGATAGGAATGAAGAGAATTTTCGATAGGTATTAGGAGTCGTACTGTTCTGAGTATTTCAGTTGACAGGTTCAGATAGTTATACGAGAAGGATGAATTCAACCAAAAGGAGCATTCACGATTTTGAAAAGATTAGAATTAAAGATCACTGGATAACTTTTTTTTGTCACCCAAGAGATTGGTTACATATCAGCTTCGAGTTACGCTTCAAACGAGGAGTTTTATGTCTAACTATCACTTATGTTTCTATTTTACACAAACAGTACAAAATGGATACCAATAAATACTCTATAAGGTAATAGAACGAACTCTAAAAAGTGGAACAAAAGACGTAAGCCTCTGAGAATAAAAAAGGAAATAGAGTGATCGGAAGATCAGCTTGACAGAATATACTCAGAAGGCTTCACTACTTTACTGACACGGAAACTACGGCAGTGATCACAAGTGACTTCGATCCTCAATCATATCTGATATTGCCCAGTCGTATGATCTGAACCGTTTCCAGTGAGTTATGAGTAATCAAACAAACCCTTATCCCTGGTGACACATCACAGATGGGCTGACTATCTCTTCACTCCTGAACATACTTTAGGACTAGTGAACTCTACTGTGTAAAGATCGGTAGAAAAATGTTGGTGACGCTCTTCCAAACCAGTAATGGTCTCTTTCTTGTTCATATACGTCACCGAGCCCGAGGACTACTAGCATTGTTTCTACCGAATGAAAGTAGTCCGTCGGAGACAACGGTCCTCAGCTCGGAGCAGACGTCAAAAGAGGTGGATCAGAACTGATAAAACTGGTGCTTTTCCTACCCTACTTTTCACAGCTATACTAAGGCCGTGACTGAAATACTAGCACGGATCTATGTTTGGCTTTCGATCTCAGGTGTCCTTGTAGCGTTGCTCGCATTTGGTGAGACCGCCTTGTGAGTAATCTCGAAGTCAGGCGATGGGTGCTAGACAAGATAGACAGGTCAATCAATGAGGTTGTGAACCTTCATCGACTGAGATGGCTTGGACATGTGTTGCGCATGCTGAGCTGTCGCCTATCTCGACGTGCAACTTTATAAGAAGTTATGTTAGGTTGGAAGATGGTTTAGGGTGACCAGACAAAGACGTGGTACCATCTCATTAAATCTTTGAATCTTGATCTGGACTGTGTGAGGAAATGTAGACTACCTGACTGGACTCCCTGAGATAAAAGTAATCAGTAGTTGAGGACTGTTGGTGACATCACTGGAAATTGGTGACAACGGCGCAGATTAATCCACTGTCTGACGTCTTCTAAAGCTTGAACATTTGCACTAACCTTTATCTTCAATTTGTTTATTCTGTCACACAACTTTTCCCACTCACGTGTTCTCTGTATAGTATTTTGAAGTGTGGCAACTTGGGGAGATGCACTTGTGTAAGGCTGTACGTTGTTTTGTCTGTCTCTGTGAGGATTTGCGTACGACGCTCTGGATTTCAATAAGCTTAAAAGCTCTCATCCATCACACCACCAGGAGTCATGTGTCAGGTTAGACACCATTTCGATTATCTATAGCGGTTTGCAACAAAAAAGTGAATGCGTGCACATGGTCCGCTGATATTGAGTAGTTTGTGTGTTATCACACAGTAAGACAATATCAGGCAATTCTATGCAAGCCCACTGCCGACTTACGATACTCAGGAGAGATGGCTGTATGCCTTTTTTACCTCTCACCATTTTCTTCACAATAAAGTGTGATCACGTTGTAAACAGGTGCTGCATAAAAGGTAACAGTGTATAAATCCGCAGGAAAAAGTTTCTTCTGAATCCACGCCTTAGTGGTAAACGAAGAATACCAGGTAGCTTGCAATATTTGTCGGGAGTTGGTGCCAGTGGTAGACAGTTTGTGGTCCACACTGAGTTGCAGAAGATGATCTCCATTATCTTATCTGCGACTGTCTGATTCACATCGACTACCTTTTTTTTATCTGATCTGTGAATTCAAGTCAGCAGTGTGATATTTCGACCGCACTTCATTGGGGAGATCACCCAGATGTTGGTAAACTTCATCCTCAGCTACATTTTGGTTGCGACTTATCGGGAAATAGTTACAGGTGATTGAGCGATGTAATTTTCCTTGCTACACATTCTTCACTTTAGCCAAATAAGAAACCTAACTTTTAACAAGGATTCAGTCGACCGGTGCAGGTTCGCTTATAGCGACACTGACACCACAAAGACTGTACCAATACGACAGGGTCCCTCATTAATTGTGTGTTTTACACACTTCTCAAATTAGTAGACTCATTCATTAGAAGTGCTTTACTGGTATTTAGTATGCGGGTCTCCGGAACACGAAACGTCAGTAGTCTGCTTTTCTAAATTCATATCTGAACTAGTAGGTTGTACAATCTGTACTGTGCTGCGAACATTGATTCCAGCCATCTCAAGTGGTACATGTGGCTCCAGAGTAGCTGAAACACATTGTGTTGACGATGAGCTTTGTGAAAACAACTGTTTAGCAAATCAAAACAGTTCAGGCAGATTGAATATCTAAACAGTGATTAGTAGGTGGGTGAAACAACGATAAGGATAAAAATACGCATCGTGCGATGGTAACAAAAATAGTTTTTATGTAAAAAAGCAATTCAGCGATGTAAGTAATTAAGGCTAAAGTTTAAAGATACAGACTTTTTGTGTGAACGAGGGACAGATAATACAAGAAAGTGAGAGTAGATGCACGTCCCATTCATGTAAGTCAGATATAAAAAAAACAGTAAATAAAGTGAAAATAAAAACCTAGTGAGTCGTGGAATCTTTTAGTTCTGTCGTTACAGTAACGAAGTTGTAAGCCTGATAGCTGGTTTAAATAAATATGTGCCTACTTCTTATGAGATAGCATTCAGTTTTATTATTAATTCTCAATACATCAAAACTGATCAAACGAAAATAAATCAGTACAGTTTACTCAGTTAACTTACCATCACGTAAAATACTCAATTCATCTTCTGTGTTATAATTTGCATCTTCTAGTGAGTTTTCATTGTCAGGTTGATTGACTTCAACGTTAAACCCAACAATAGTAAGTAATGTAAATACTTAGTATGAATAAATTCATTACCTGTTGGATACTTGTATTAATATCTAATTATATGATACTTTAAACAATCTCTTTCCCGACCGATAGCTGCTACCTTGACGTGGTGGTCGGGCTTGCATATCACAATGACCCAACGAGCTATGCTGGTGGAACGCTTGTTCCCTCGAGGTCCTACCATACCAGAAAGGTCTGTTGGGTAGTGGTTAGACGAAAAGCAGTTACCGTTATAGTGTAAATTGCTACACTATGATGGGGGTCTGAGGGCGAAGTCGTACTGCTGCTAGCTGGATGGGGTGTGACAGCAGTAAGGTGTTTCCCTTGGATGACCAGCAGTGCCAAGCTGATGCTGCCTTCTCAGTGGAAGGGGGGTTAGAAAAGGTCGGCCCCAAAAATAACACACTCCACCACGCCCCACGGTCTGCCGGGCCGGCGGTGTTGGTTCACTTGTCGTTTCCTTTCGCTCATCCGGCCCCAAAAATACAAAAATTCAAAATAATCATACTCAAAAGGCTGGGTGTGACAGGCCTCAAGCAGATGTCCGATGGGCTCTGCGGTCACACAAATCTCTTTCAGGTACCTTAAGAAGAAATAGCCTTCCACGGTGTGGGCAGCCGGGAAGTGTCAACCGCCCTCACAACTCTGTCAGCACCCAAGTTTCTTCTGACTGCTATCCTCCTCCATCATTACCTTCTAATCTTCCTTCACGTCTCTTAATTAATGATGCTGCATCATCTTCAATTTCTCCTACCTCTGCAGCCTTCGACAACGATCTGAGTCCACAGAACAGCATCCCTGGTCTCCTTAAACCACGCTCCAAATTACATATTGGAGCCTTCAATGTCCGCACCCTCCGTCAAATTGGCCAACAGGCTTCGTTGGCAAAGACTCTAGCAACTCGGGCATGGATGTGTGCTGTGTTTGTGAGACACGCATACAGGACCCAAGTGTGGTTATTCACCTGACCTCTCCTGACCAATCTGGTGAATCTGCAAAATTCACCCTTCGAGTTTCTGGAGATTCGATAGCTAGCTCTCGTGGTCTTGCAGGTGTAGGTATAGCATTAAGCACCAGGGCAGAAAACTCACTACTAGACTGGATCCCAGTTGATAGTCGCCTCTGCGCTATGAGGCTGAACGGCACAGTGAGAACTAAAAGGAATAGTGAGACTCGCCGTTGTCTCTTTGTAATCTCTGCTTACGCACCCACTGACTGTAGTTCGGATGAAGTGAAGGACGAGTTCTACCATAAACTGTCTAACCTCCTCTCGAAAGCCAAACGTTCGGACGTAGTGGTTGTTGCAGGTGACCTCAACGCACAGGTGGGTAGACTGAGTGAGGCAGAAAGGCACTTAGGTGGCACTTTCGGAATCCCAGCTGAACGTACAGATAACGGTGATCGCCTATTACAACTATGCTCAGATAACCGCCTATTTTTAGCCAGCACAAATTTCAGACATAAAGAAAGGCACTGTCTGACCTGGCGTCCACCGAGCTCGACTCAGCGATGGACACAGATAGACCACATTGCTATTAGTCATCGCTGGAGAGGATCGGTGGAAGACTGCCGCTCCTTCTGGAGTACGTGTTTGGACAGCGATCATGCGTTGGTCCGAGCACGTATATGCCTGCGTCTCAATGGACGTAGAAAAAATTTGGCAACAAAACCACTACGAGTTCTGCTGGACAACGAAAACACCAAAGCCGTGTTCAGTGAGAAGTTGGCTAGGCAGTTATCGGAACAAAAGACTGTCACTCATCCAGAAGAAGCTTGGTGCCATCTTCAGTCTACTGTAAAAGCAGCACTGGAGACTGTAGCCGACTCCAAGATAATGGCTAAAAAGAGCCAGTGGATATCAGCAGCTTCTTCCAAACTAATGGATGCACGTGAATGCATCCCTGCAGGCTCTGAGTACAATGAAGAGCGAGCGCAACTTAAAAATAAACTGACGAAAAGTCTGCGCAACGATCGTGAACAGTGGTGGGCAGCAAAGGCTAAAGAGATGGAAAAGGCAGCGGCGATCGGTAACAGTAGACAGTTATTTAGACTTATTAAGGAGACTGGGGGGAAATGGTCAACAACAGTTAGTGAGGTTATAGCGGAGAAGGACGGATCGGCGATTCACTCGCAGGGAAGGCGACTGGGACGATGGGCAGAACACTTTGAGGAACAGTTTAACTGGCCTCCAGCCACCATTGCGCTGCCCGCTATCCAGTCGGACCCTGAATGGGACATAGAGACAGGTCCCCCAACACTAGAAGAAGTTGAGAAAGCGGTAGGTAGCCTGAAACGGGGAAGGGCAGCAGGACCAGACGGACTACCTGCTGAGGTATACAAGAATGGTGGTAGAGTTCTCTTAGTCAGGCTAACGGAAGTGTTAGCCAGTATATGGGAATCAAATACGATCCCCTCCGACTGGTCTAAGTCACTGATCATCCCAGTCTTCAAGAAAGGCGAGAAGTCCTCTTGTGATAACCACAGAGGAATCAGCCTGACAAACATAGTGTCTAAGATCCTAAGTTCTATAATTCTCCGACGCCTGAGTGGAGCTCGGGAACAGCAAGCCCGAGAAAACCAGGCAGGCTTTAGACCTGGCCGTGGATGTATCGACCAAATATTCACACTGCGCCAGGTCCTGGAACATAGGCATGCTTACAGACGCCCGACAATAGCTGTATTTCTCGACCTGAAGGCGGCATTTGACTCCGTTGATCGAGAAGTCTTATGGCAGTGTCTGTCACTGAAAGGCGTGCCTAGTAAGTACATCACCTTATTGAAAGCTCTCTACTCGAACACTTGTGGGCATGTTAGAGCCTATGGTGAGTTGTCCAGGGAGCTATACTCATCAAGTGGTGTCCGTCAAGGATGCCCACTATCCCCATTCTTATTTAATTTTATCATAGATATTCTTATGGAGGTTTCCCTCTCGTCACCTGATTACACAGACGTTGACCCGATCACTTTGCCTCGTCACACAATGTTGGTTGAGGTGCGTTCAGGCTGGAAAAAGGCCCGAGGTGGCCAGACTAAAACATGGCACCAATGTATGAAGTCTCTGACTGTTGGTTTAAGCCATGTAGGACGTTGCAGACTAGGTGGTTGGGGTCCACGGGACAAGAGGAACCAGTGGTTGGAGACCCTAGGTGATATGACTCAGAACCGAAGTCAGTGGCGCAGATGTATACACACATTATCCTCATCTTAACAATGCTATACCGAATCTCACTATTTTGTCACTCCTCTTTCCTTTCTTCTCGTACTTTATATTTCTTTTGACTGCATTCACTTATCTTCATCCTTCACCTCACTACCTTTTCACTTGATGTGCTGATATGAGGTGTGGCAACTCGGACCGTTACGCAGTAATGCCTGGTCCTATGTTGATAATGATCTAAAAATTTACGACTCTAATTTTGGGTGTATCATGATAATTTAACAGTGCGCATAGATCACTGATTACAGAATCATTGCTGAAAAAATTGTGGTGTGAACTCTGCTAATTATAGACGTCGGTTAAATGTTTTCTTTCAAGCTTAAATAATCAAATCAGATATCACTTTTACTGATTAATACAAATGAAACTGATCCAAGGACTAGAGAACCATGTTAGTGATCTAAGTAATCAGAAGCGGGTTAGACTATTCCGAATTGGTTGAATGTGGAAAATATTGACATAACTGTGTTCACTTTTTTTTGGATAGTTATTTTGGATAGGAGATTCATGTAGGCACTAATTTATACATATTTTGTCATTGGGGTTGTGTCATTTTCCTAGACAAGAACAAGGTTTTCGCCGGAAAATAAAGTTCATGGGAAAATAAAAATATTTTATCATAGAATTCCAGTAGGCCGTAATGTAGCAACTGCATAACATTTTCACTAGTAACTGAAATTCAACGACATACTGTGATATGTTCATCAAGGTAGGTTTGCTATCTGACCATCTTGGCATAATGTGTTTTGCGCACTTTGGTTAAGTCATCTGGAAACCTTAGGCCAATGCATTTTAGTTACTTAGAGGCACCCTCAATGTGCACATGAGGCTGTCCCTACCGATAGCTACTACCTCGATATAGTGGTCGGGCTTGCGTATCATAATGACCCAGCGAGTCATGCTACTGGAATACTTACTCCCTTGAGGTCATGTATAAGGAAGGTCAATTAGTAGTGAGACGACCCATAATAGGGGTCGGAGAGTGAGAACCTACTGCTAGCTGAACCAGGATGCGACAGCAGTATTTTGTTTCCCCCTGGATGACTAGCAGTACTATGCTTATGTTACTTTTCCTATTTGGAAGAGGAGGGGGCAGTAGAAAAGGTTCTCCCCCAAAGCAGCACACTTCACTCTGCCCCGCGGCATACCAGTGTCGGGGATATGAGTTCATAGTTGGAGTCTAAAGTAAGAAACTTGAATCTCAAATGACCGTGTGTGACTGACTTCAAACAGATGTCCTGTTGGTTTTGCGGCCACGTTTGCATACTGATCATGCGGTGATTCCAGCACGGTTATATCTTTGCCTGGATTAACACGGGAAAACTACAGTAACAAGACCACTGCAAATAGTTTATGAAAGTCAGATATGATCCCCTCCGATTGGTCTCAGTCACTGATTGTTCCAGTTTTCAAGTGTTAAGAAGTCCTCTTGTGATAGCCGCAGAGGAATCATCCTGACAAATGTAGGATTCTAAATTCAATAATCTTTAGATGTCTGAGTGGGGCTCAGGAAGAGCAAACGCGGCAAAATCAGGTGGGCCTCGGACCTGGTCTGTGGGTATATCGACCAGGTAGTCACTCTGGAACACGCACACATGCCGACGCCCGACATTGGTTGTATATCTCTTGACTTGAAGGTGGTATTCGGTTCTATCAACCAACAGGTCTTATGGCAGTGTCGCTTGCTGAAAGGGCTGCTGAGTTAGTACCTCTCTCTGTACTTGGACACTCAAGAGTATGTTAAAGCCCGTACCCAGTAGTCGTGTTAACTGCGTGCGTTAAATGATGTCCATCGAGGATTTCTGTTGTCTCCCTATATAATTTTGTTAGAGGTCTGCTTATGGAGGTGATCCTATCCTCATCTGACTCTGCAGGGGTTGATTTTATCACAGGAGAATCTTCAATAGGTCTAGAGTACGCAGATGACGTAGTCCTGCTCGATGAAGACGTTGAGAAGATGCAGAGTCTTATGGACACCCTGGGAAGCATTTCTCATCACCTAAATCCCAGTTGTTGCCCCAGGACTAACCTTCAACAGTGCCCTAGCTTACAATAAACAATAGGTTAGAGGTGGCCAGACTAACAAATGACACCATTGTAGCAAGTCTTTGACTGTTGGTCTGAGCTATGTAAAGCGATGGAGATTAAACGGTTGGAATCTGCATGATGGTAGAAACCATTGGTAAGAGACTAGTTCATATGGTTCAGAATCGATCTCAGTGGTGCAGATTTATTCGCACATCCTAGTGGTTATACTGAATTCAACGTTTTCTCATTTTTTCTTCCTCTCCTTGTTCCCTACTGCTTTTGACCAGTTCTTTATTTTTTCATCTTAATGTTTTCTTACTTAATGTGCTGATAATGAACCGTGGGCCGTTGCACAGTAGTGCCAAGTCCTATGTTGGTTTTTTCTGTCTGATTTGACTGCATATAATGGGTCACGCGGTTGAACTTCGTCCCATCTACGGAGGTCTGGGTAGCCAGGTAGTATCGTAAGCCTACATTCAATAGGTTTAACTCTTTGCCTAGTTCATGAACCTCCTCGTTGTTGCTGAGTTGCATTCAAAAAATTAAGAAATGCTTGTTTTATGCATATGAATTTTTCTGAGGGTTAATTACCACTGCTTAAAGTGATCCCATTAGAGTAGCATTTAAAGCGTTGACCTCTTAGCTGAATGCCCCAACCAGTGAGTTGCAATTTAAATCTGATCATTTAAAAGATGTAACGTATCAAGAGGGGATAAGGTATTGAAATAATGGAGAATATTTGTAGCTCAGGTGGATGGTCTTGGTTGTATTGTGTTCTCTGAGCTGGGTTGTTTTATCGGGAAGATTTCATCGCCTTGCTAGACGACATCATCAGCACTAAATTCAGTATGAAGTGAGCCGCCAATATCTCTCCGTGAGTGATTTAGTAGCCTGCCTTAACGAAGTGGTCTGTGATTGGTTGTTTCCTTCGATTGTTGTCTCAGTGTCTGTATAGACTTTCCTGTTGGCTGTTCCTCTGCTTCACCTCTGACTGACCTTTCTGTCGTTTATCATTTTTCTTATTGGTTGATAGATCGGGTCTATGTCTATACATCTATTGATTGCTGATTGACTGACTGACCTGAATGCCAAGCTTCTAGAAATTCTCTGATATTCTTTGTGTTTCCTCTGTCCAAAACTCCTACATTGTCGAAGTTGAATTCATGTCCATAATTATCTACGTGCATTGAAACGAGTGACGAAATGTCGTGGCGTTTAATGACCAATTGGTGTTCATGTAGACGAAGGCGAAGAGGGTGATTACTTTGTTCAATGTAGTGTTGACTACAGTTATTGCAGTTGATTTTGTGAATGATATTTTGTTTGTCTTCTTTGGTCTGCATAAGAGTGTTTGGAGAGGATTTGTTGGTTTATGAGCCACACCAATTCCAAGTGGTCTCAGCAATCTTGTTGTGATTTCTGATACATTCTTTATGTATGGTAGGCCGATGCGTTTGTTGATTTCTGTCGATGACTTTGTAGTTTGTGATGTATGGGATAGGCATCTTCTGATAAAGTTTCGTGGGTAGCCGTTCTTCATTAGGGTGGACTTCAAGTACTTTTCTTCGTTTCTCCGTGAAGTTGTTGTGCTGCAGTGTGTTCTCGCTCTTTTGAATAGAGTCTGCATGCAACTGTGTTGTGGGTTGTTGGGTTGTTGCTATTGTAATTGAGGATATGGTCAGTATGTGTTGGCTTCCTGTACACTTGGGTTTCCAGCTTTCCGGCATTTGTCCTACTGACTAAAACATCCAGGAATGGTAGTTGGTTGTCTCACTCTTTCTCCATTGTGAATTTGATGTCATTGAAAACGCTTTGCATATTCATGCTATTGCTGGTTGTATCAGTCGTTTTTATTGATTTCCGATGTTCAAGTTGAATAGGAATTGTAATACGTATCACAAAACTTAATTTTAGCACTAGTGATTATTGACGCTATCTTGAGGCTGTACGAATAGCCCAATACAGCTTACAAATTACCATATGCATAACCATGTGAGCAAATATTTGGTGACAAAAAGCACATACATTCAGAACTAGAACTTAACGAAGTAAGTAGTGATGATTGTTCGGTATTCTCCGAGCTTTGAAGTTCATTCCTGGGCGTTTCACCACCCAGCTAGACAACTTCATATGAAGTCTATATGAAAAGAAAGCTGATGACTCGATCGATGATTGCTACCTTCACGTGGTGATCAGGCTGGTATGACCCAACGAGCTACACTGCGACAAAATTTGTTCCCAGAAAAATCTTTTGAATAATGGTAAGACGAATAGTAGTTACCGCTGTAGGAAAAATTACCACACTTTGATAGTGGTCCAAGAGCCAGGTCCTGTTGCTTATTGGATGATGTGTGACAGCAGTAAGTTGTTTCCTTTGAATGAACGGCAGTGTCACGTTGATGCTGCTTCCCCTGTGGGGAGATGAGAATTCGAAGACGTCGGACTTAAAAGTAGCACACTCCTCCCTGCCACACTTTCTTCCGGTACTGGCGATATGGGTTCTGTCAGGCATTAGAACAACCAAACCTTAAGAGAACAACCCACAAAATGCAGTGTGTAATCGACTTCAAACAGATATCCCATAGGCTCTTCGGTCACACAATTAGTTTTCTCTTTCAGGTATAGGAAGAAGAACGAGCCCTCAACTTCCAGCAGTACACAAAACCTAGTCAAACACATCATCTAATCTCTTCGACTCTGTCTTCTCCTTTGCCTTCACCTCCTGACACTAATACTAAGCCTCTTACACCTTCCCCAACCTCTCATACTGTGACCATTGCGAACTATTAATGCCACTGAAACCTTATTCCTAGTCTTCTAAAACTCCGCTATCGATTTCATGTGGGAGCTTCCAATGTCCGAAATGAATGTCAAATTGGACAGCAAACACCGCTCATCAGAACTCTGAAATCTCGAGCCATGAATGTATGCTGTATCTCTGAGGTAGATATACAGGACAAGAGTGTGGTTATTAACTTGACCTCACCTGGCCATTAAAGTGGATCTTCAAAATTCATCCCAGGCATATCCGGAGACCCACTGGCCAGCTCTCGTGAACGCGGTGTAGGCAGAGCATTAAGTCGTGGAGCAGAAAGTGCGCTCCTCAACTGAATCCCAGTAAACAGCCATCTATGTGCTGTTCGACTTAATAGATCTGTAAGGACTAGGAAGGATTGTCAAACTAGGCGATGTCTATTTGTAATCTCCGTCTACGCACCCACCGACTTTAGTTTGGATGATATGAAGGATGAATCCTGTGAGAAGCTGTCAAATTCGATACAGAAAGCTAAGCGATCAGATATAATCCTAATAGCAGGTGACTTTGATGCTGAAGTAGGGAAGTTGTGCCGAACGGAAAGGCATCTTGGGGTATTTGCGGAATTCCATGTCAACAAACCGACAACATTGGTTGCGTTTTGCCCCGACTATCACTTGTTTCTTGCGAGCACTGACTTTGGGCATACGGAGAGACACTGTCTTGCATGACATCCGACGACTTAAAACTAATGATGGGAACAGATAGATCACATTGTTTAAGCCATTGTTGGAGAGTATCGGTGGAGGATGACCGCTCCTCCTGGCTTATTAGTTTGGACTCCGGGCATGCGTATGTCCTCGTCCTACTGGCTGCAGGAAACAGGAGACAGTGAGGCCTGTCTGTTCTCGATTGGTAGAAGAGGACACCAAGTACGCATTTAAAGAGGAGTTAACTAGGGATTTATCTGCACATAGCAGCAATGCTGATCTTTGAGAAACTTTGGGTGATATTAAGTCTTCTGTAGAAACAGCAGTAAAGACAATTGGGAACATACAAAAAAAGGCTAGTAAACGTCATTGGGTTTCCGTGGTATCATCCTAACTGACTGATGCGGGAGTACTAATTCTGGGTGGCTCTCATCACATTGGTGAGCGGAAGCAACTTGAACATAAGTCGACTAAGAGTCTTCCCAATAGTTGCGAGTTGTAGTAATTAGCCAGAGCGAGAGAGATGGAGAAGGTATCAACATTATGTGACTCTCGACAGTATTCTAAACTTATTGGGGATACTGACATGAAGAAGAAGAAGGACAGAATTAGTGAGAGGATAACCGTAAAAGATGGGCCCTTGGTAACCTCTCACGACAGGTTGCTAGAAAATTAGGAGGAACACTTTGAAGCACAGTTTAACTGGGTCTTAGCAAAGCTTCGGTTGCCCCACATTCAGCGTAAACCTGAATGGGATGAAGATATTGGTTCTCTAATTCTCCTTGAAGTTGAGAAGATTGCATCGAACCTGAAATGGTACTAAGCAGCATGACCTGACAGTTTGCCACCTGAAGTTTTTAGTGATAAAGATAGGAAATCGGCGATTCAAGTGACTGAGATACTATGTAGTGTATGCGAATGAGAAGTAGTGTCGTCAGACTCGTGTACTTCACTGATCATTTCAGCCTACTAGAAGGAGGAGAAATCTTTTTATGACAAATAAAGGGGAATTAGTTTGACTTATATCATGATTCTAGGGTTCATAGTTATCCGACACCTAACTGGAGCTCGAGAATAGCAAACTCGGGGAAACCATGTAGGTTTCAGATCTAGGCGAGGAGACATCGATCATGTTTTCATTATTTGACAGGCTCTTTAACACTGGTAGCTGACGCTTGCAATACTCGCTGACTTGAAGGCGCCACTTAACTCTGTCCACCGTGAAGTGTTGTGGCAGTGTCTGACCGAGAAAGTACATTACGCTAATGAAAGCTCTACTCTAACTCATACGGTCGTGTGACGACATAAGTAGAGTTGTCATGTGAATTGCCGACAACTAGTGGCGTCCACCAGGGATGTCTATTGTCGCCGTTCCTCTTTAACTCAATCATAGATGCACTAATGAACATAACCTTAGGCATATGTGAATTCACAGGGGTTTGTTAACTGCCTGGAGGTCATCTCGCTTACTTGGAGTTTGCCGACGATATTCTCCTGCTAGGTCAAGACGCTGACAAAATTCAGAATCTCGTGAACGCGTTGAGCAGAAATCTGAGTATATTTGGCATGCGTTTCGCACCTGTCTGCTGCAAGTAATTTCAATTTAATGATAGGGAGTGAAGTAGTGGAATGTGTCCACCACTTTGCTTACTTGGAGAGATGCATCAGTCCTAACGGGTTGGTGGTTAACGGAATCTTAGCTCGGATACAAAAAGCCCATTTGGCTTTTGCCAACTTGTGACATCTGGAGGGCCAACTGGCGAGATATCCGACTACCTATCAAAGGACGAGTATACTGTGTTGCATTCCGTCCTGTCCTGTTATACGGCTGAGACATGGCAGCTGCAAGTAGAACATATGAAGTGGTTACAAGTTTTCGATGAGATATGTCTTCGTAGCATTGTTCGCGTTTGGTGTGACCACCATGTGAGCAATGTCGTGGTGCACTCTCTGTTCTACAACTCAGTGCTATGCCTACACTGGTGAGTCCACGAGAGCTGGCCAGTGGGTCTCCGGATATGCCTGGGGTGAATCTTGAAGATTCACTACTATATACACGTTTCTCAGGGACGCAGCATACATTCATGGCTCGAGATTTCAGAGTTCTGATGAGCGGTGTTTGCTGTCCAATTTGACATTCATTTCGGACATTGGAAGCTCCCACATGAAATCGATAGCGGAGTTTTAGAAGACTAGGAATAAGGTTTCAGTGGCATTAATAGTTCGCAATGGTCACAGTATGAGAGGTTGGGGAAGGTGTAAGAGGCTTAGTATTAGTGTCAGGAGGTGAAGGCAAAGGAGAAGACAGAGTCGAAGAGATTAGATGATGTGTTTGACTAGGTTTTGTGTACTGCTGGAAGTTGAGGGCTCGTTCTTCTTCCTATACCTGAAAGAGAAAACTAATTGTGTGACCGAAGAGCCTATGGGATATCTGTTTGAAGTCGATTACACACTACATTTTGGCAAGTTTGAGATTTCGATCTTTCGCTTTTGAGTTCAACTATGAATCATTTTTGCAGGCACCTCCACGTCAGTTCTGTCTTATCAGTACACAACAGACCTTTCTGGTATGGTATAGGACCTTAAGCAAACAAACATCCGTACAGCAGCTCGTCGATAATGGTTCACAACCTTATCGACTGACTTACCTTCCCATTTCGGGACCCTTCTTTCAATGTCTACATTGCTCACACGGTGATCTCACCATACACGAACAATGCTCTGACGACGCCTCTGGTCTAAAACCTTTGGCCACTTCCTTTATTCTACTCTAGCAGGACAAAGGGAACAACTACATAGTGCCCTCTGCCTTTAATATTTGGTTGGATTTCGTTCCGGTGCCAGAAATGACATAATTTGTCTTTTTGTATCCGGGCTGAGATTTCACCATAATCTGATCCATTCTATCTTGTACAAATTTTCGCAGAAGGGAAGTGGTTAATGCGCTCTACTGCTGAACTGCTTGAATTAGAAGTTAGTGTAGACCAGTCCTGAGGCTCTGGACATTTTTAGTTGCATAACATCCCAAACATACTCAGATTTCTGCTTAAGGCATTTGGAAGACTGCACTTTGTAAGTGTTTTGATGCAATTGGATTACATTTAATCTGGAGACCTTTCCGAGAGTAAGTCTATCCGTGAACTTCTGTGGCAAAGTTGAATGGAATCAGGATATTCCGTATCTCTGAAAGATATTTGGTTATCCCTACCCTCTGCGTAAATTTGTACACGACTGCATGAGTTCAAGCAAACAGTCCTGATTACCATTAAATGCTTGCTCAGTACTCCTTTCTTCGTTGGTGGGATGGAATTCTACCTTCAAGTCAATAAACATGGCAAGTGCCGTGTATTATTAGGCATTTTTGTATTCCGTGATCGATGCACTTTCATACTGATATGAAATCTGCTTGGTTTTCTCCAGCTGCAGTTGGGGTAACTATGAACCTTAAAAAATTAGATATGGCATTTATCAGTTTGACTTCCCCTGTGGTTACTTAACGCAGACTTCTTTCCTATAAACTGCAATTATCAGCTAACTAGATCAATCTGATGCGACTGCTTCTTATTTCCAAAAAGTAGCTAGTTCTCTGGTTTCTCTGTTCAGTGGTTTTGTACCTCGAGACTCACAAACTTGTGGCAAACCGTCAGGTCTTACTGCTTTGCATCGTTTCAATTTTGAAACGGTATTTGCCTCTTCCAAGACCGATATCTGTATCCTATTGAGACTCGTGCTATATTTTGAACGACTGAAACGTGGCCGCTTTAGGTCATAAACTGCTCTTCGAAATAACCCCTCAAAAGTTCCATGCTCCAGTTCTGAGATGTTATCTGAGATCTGTTATTTTCGATTATCTCATTGACAATAATATTTTTGGCTGTTCGCGTAATAAGCCCAAATATTGCCTAATCCTGATGCATTCTCCATATCTTTCGCCGCCCCTACTGCTTATGGTCATTATCTAGACTATTGTCAGTCTATATCTTGGTTTCCATTGCTCTTCACCGTGATCGGAGTTAACTAAAGTGAAGTCGATCAACTTGGTTGAGATTGCAGAAACTTACCTGCTTTTGCTAACCTTTTAGTGCAGGTTATTCATTGCCTTCTTAGCTGTTTCTACAACACACTGGATTTGTGGACACGCCTAGCCTACACGAGAATCGCTTCCATGTTCAGATAAATGGGTTAGCCATGTTCTTTCTAGGTAGACGATTGATGTCTACTCTCTCACTCTAATAACATGGCGACTTTACTGATGTTTGTTTTCGGTATCCATGAAGGCATGAATATACCCATGGATGTACTAATGTAATCGGAGTTCAGACAGGTACTCTAGAAGGAGGGACAATCCTCAAACGATAGCTGGTAGCAATATCTGTCTGTGCCCACCATCGATTTTATGTCGACAGATGTCAAGTGAGAAAGTGTCTTTCCTTATGCCCTAAGTCAATACTGACCAGTAACAAGTAGTTATAGAAATAAAATTAAAGGAAACGACTACCGTATTTCTTTCGCCATCATGGGATGCTTCGGACACCGAGATGTTTTACCGATTGGTTGAACTTTCCTACCCAAGTGTTGAGGTCATCCGCTAGTATGATCATATCTGAAGGTTTTGCCTCATGTTGTGAGACTGATTATTTTTGGCAAAATTCATGCTTTGATGGTTTGGATCGTTAGCAGTGGGCACACGTTTAGAGGGTAAAGAAGTTGTAAGAGGCTTAATATTAGTATCAGAAAGTGATGCCAAGGAAGGTGCATAGGTAAGAAAAGCTATTGTTGCTTTGGTATTGTGTACCACTGAGTGCATACCGGTGGTTAATACTCGCTGGCTATTAACACCGCCGATTTTATTTCTGCAGGTCATCTGAAGGTGAGAAGGGATTAATTTTACGTGGTCTCAAAGCTCGGGGAATGTCTATATGAGAGTCACTACATACGCATGTTTCATGCGTTTTCGATTGATATTTTATTTTTCTTTCCCTGGGTTATAAGAAACCCATACGGGAAGACCGCAGGTCAGCGAGTAGTGTAGTATTTTCTGATGAACTTTCTCTAACCTTTCCGGATAGGGGAAGCAGTATCGACTTCTGGTTGTCTTAGGGAACTGCTTTGCTTCTGTCACATTTTACCCTCGAATTCCGACCGTATTGTAAGCTGTTCACTTTATGATAGTAGTCTTTCCTGTATCCAGCATACCTTTCTGGTATACTAGACCGTCAGGTGACGAGCATCTAAGCCAACATAGCTTGTTGCAATATGTGATCCCTACAACTGTAGGTGGCAACTGTCGTAATGGACACCATCAAAGAAATAACGCCAACGTGAAAGTCAACTTCACCATAGTTCTTCTAGGAATCTTATTTTGACCAGTTTTGACCTTGTAGAAATAGAAGTTACTGAGTTGTATAATATACGCTCTGATCTTTGTTGTGCATTTAACTTACGGTTATCATTATGCTCTAGTTTCATAGCTTCATCTCGTGATATTGTTTCAGTTTTAACTGGTTGGTCATTTTCCAGTGTTTTGGTTTCTTCTGTTACATAAATAAAACAAGAAGAATCGTTAGTTTTGCTCAATTAGGCTTTACTATTTGCAAACTGAAATCAATTTACCTAGAATATGTATTAGTATTAATTTCGAATGTTAACTCTGAAGAACGGTTATGGGATTAGTCATTCAGCTTTCAAGGAACCTCTTTTAAGTCTGTCATTCTATATAAAGATAGGTGCTAAAAGATGGGATTTTTTCAGTCTAATTTTTTTATGGTTGCATAGAGTCATATAATTCAGTACCTGCGACCCATTTATTCTGGGCAGATGATATTTCTAACGGTCGACTGTGCAGCTGCCGCTTCTGGAGATGATGAAAGTGAGGGATAGGTCGTATTGTGCGAAGTTCAGTACATAATCTACGAGGCAACTGTTCAACATTTCATCCTGGCCATCACTTCAAGTGGTGGTGTTCAGTGCTGAGAAGTACGTTGGGGACTTTATCTCGTGTAAATTTATGATAATTCATCTGTTTTTTGATGTAGTTTATTGCAATTTAAGTTGTCAATCAAGCTCACATTTTGCAAATGTAAAATTCTCGACAGAAACCATACTACTCAGGTTAAACGTATGGATATTATGTAATGAATTTTTGTATTCGTTAAACTATTTTTTCTTGATCTCTCCAAACAAAAACACCTGGTTTTACCAACTTACACCAATTTTAGTAAGCTGTATAAAAAGGTTTCTTTCAAATACTATACAAATGAGAATTTTGCAACATTATAAAGGGCTACAGCAGCGCTACCCACCAATCTGAGTCATCTCTAAGCTTTTAAGTCAGCACAAACACAAAGGTCCGACTTACTATGCTTCCGTTAGTGAAGGCTTTGCTGTACACCTTTGTGATCTGGTCTCTGTTTAAGCTAAGGATATCTGATGACTCTGTGTCCGACCACAGCTGTCTTCGTAGGAATCCTGGTATTCGGTGAAAACAATATGAAGGTAATTTTGATATCCGGAGGGAATTATGATCTTTAGTTAGATCACTAAGTATGAGTTTTGCTACCTTGCTGCTCCAAACTTGGTTGTTGTGGTGATGTTCACGCTCAAAATCCACTAGTTGAAGGCCATGTGGCATGAACAATAAGCCTTAACTAGTGGACTGATTTCAAAGACATGATGGCTTAGACATGTCTCACTTATATTGTGCTAATGGCTTCTGTACCATCCACTGTTAAGCTTTCAGAGTGAAAAAAGACAACAGGCTGCTGGCCGGATGTTATGGTACTATAGGTTGAGGAATACCTGTGCGGAGTTAGTGCCTGTTGATGAATCACAACTCTCAGACTGATGACCGTAAAATCACATGACTAGATGGCTTGAAATGCTACCTGAAATGACTAGGAATCGAAATCATTGCTTATGGTGTTCTGGTTTTCTTGTTTTTGCTGTTTTTGAACAGTTATGTAAAAGTAAGGACATCTTATGTTACCCTTCCTTTTATGTTTACTCTCTTGTTATATTCTCCTGTGTATCTTCATGTGGCTTTCTTGTTCGTAAGTGTAGTGTGTTTTGTCTGTCCATATGCCGTTCTAAGTCTGTTGAAATGTATAGACAATTGTTATAGGCAAATCGACAGTCCTAGTGATATCTGAGTACTTTTTGAGTTCATATTGAAGCTTAATTCTTGACGACTTCACCGAAGTCGTTTGGAATTGCTGGGGTGTTCTTTGTAAATAACTTTGGAAGAACTACTGGGAGTGGTCAGAGATCCGGAGACGATTAGGTATTCGAAGATAAAATGGTTGATTTTTCTTCTCTGTCTTTTGAAAAATCAAACCGGACAATGATCTAAACTACGTTTATGGATTTGGTTCTGTTGTATGGTCAATGTACCTTACTCCACGGGAGGAAACAAATTGATAGATGCCCACTGTAGCAACCAAAAGTGATATTTTGTCCTCACTGCACCGATGGATTGATTATCTGCTGAAAAATGTGCTTCTCAAGCTAGCTGGGTCAAACACCGTGAGAGATGATTCTTGAGGATTTCAGCTGGGATGTTGCTTTTAAATTCTAGATTTTTTTGGAGGAGTTTTTTGAGACGGTGAATTATTATTGTATTTGTATCCTTTCTTTCATGGTAGAATCGGTAAATCTAGTTGGGTGTTCGTTTTCCAGTAGGTTGTTACATACGAATTCTAATTGTATTTTCTGAATCGTGGGAATAAGATTTTTCATAAATAATTATAAAACTGGGATGACAAAGGTTGCTATCGAACTATTGTCTTATCAAAAGCCTCTTCAACATATAAGATACTATCTAAGATGGCTGTGGTTTGGTAGACTAGCATTTATACTGGGGTATGCTTGAATGTGAAATGAAAATTTAGACCACTGCCTGATATGAACCAGCAACCACCGGGTTTCCAGCCTGGTGCTCTACCAACTGAGCTACAAATACTATTCTGGCAAACCATGGCCATCTTAGATATTCAAAATGATAATCAATATGATGCTCCCCCTCTCTAATTCAGTTCGATTTGGATTAGGATGATAACTCCTGACTGGGCGGCCAGTGTGAGTAGGATCAGGAGGTAGTAACGCATCACGAATTCACATGGTAGACTGGCAAAAACCTTGGTGATTGGAGCGAAATAAAAACCTGGTCAGCAGTTGGGTCTCGTAACTTAGTAGATCATCGGGCCAAAAGCCCGGTGGTCACTGGTTCGAATCCAGTCGCCGTCCAGATTTTCATTTCACCCTCACTCATCACCCAGTATAAATATATTCAGTATAATATAATTTTCTGAATCATATATTTCCTATTTTCCTAACAATATGACACCGTTGGCGATCACCACATAGAAATAGGTTGTACTCAACTAAATGAGCCGCTTATGTTAATCACATATGTAAAAACTAACTTTACATTTCACTGTTGTTCAGTACAACAATCACCTTGTTGGTTTATTTGGAGACAATCAACAAAAAGCACGAAACCCTGGTTAAAGGCTACGACCAAGAGACTGTCTATTTATAGGTGAATGTCGATTAGAGAAAATTTGACAAAATCTGTTTCTTCAGATAAACATCAGCTCTTTGATGTTATAGCTTTTGAATCGCCGTCGTTGACTGGACCGAATGTGTTGGATATTATTGACATATGGAATCCTGTTCGGATGCCTCAATACCGCCGGTGTTTTTAGATTTTATATTAATCATGGATAATAACTAGCAGTGGAATCCAGGATGCTCGTTTCGTCCTGTCTAGGACTCGTAAGGTGGATATGGCTGCCTCACAATGAGTGATGTTAATCTATGGTCAATATTAAGTTTGAAAATACCGGCAATATTGGGGCATCCACACAGCAGCTCGTATACAGGTGATCGATTAATTCGGTCCAATCAGCGAGGGTGATTCACAAACTATAACATTGTCGTATAAGGAGAGGCTATCGTGAGTCGGTGGCCTTGTGGATAACACTCTGGCATTTGAAGCGATTTGTCCTTGGCGGAAACAAAGTCACTCACTGAGACAGGCATATCAAGATGAAGAGTTCTAAATGAGACGAAACATGCGTGCTGGATTTTGCTGCTAGCCATTATCCATCATTAAACATTGGCTCATTCAAATCTGGGGGCGAGCTATGTGTTATTCTGGCACATGTTGCCGTTTCTGCATAAAATACACATGTTCCTTAATACCTCGTTTCTGAAATCAGTGGTGTAGATGCTTCTGTAAATAATGCATTTTTGTTGCATACAGTAGATATGCGTAGTCTGAATTCCTGATGATGTCAAACATATTTGTGAAAAATACAGATATTTCCTGTATATATATCCATTTTTATTTGCTGTCATGATTAGAAAGTCGTAAGATTAGCATTTACAAAGGTTTAGGGTGTTTGCAACTAAACATCTCAATTTTTAAGCTTGTATTTAGAAACAGGAGGGAAATAATGAGAACTAAACATACTTTATTCGCTACCGGACTTTAGAATATTTTGAACTATTTTCTGAAATATGACGAATCCGCTTTAGAAATGAATAATTCTAGAAAACCAGGAGTGATTCTGAAGATCATCGTAGCAACCACTGAAATAACCAATGTAGGTTTTTTTATTCGATGAAAACACTACCTTTCCAGATGGAATATTGAAATCTAATTGATTATTCCAGTGATTGATAGGATTTCCACCTATATTTGGTTCCTTGCTGTACTTCTCTGTGCTGATTATGAGATAAATAAAGTAGCTACTAACTAATGTGCGAGTTATTATAGTGCCAACCCTTTTTCTAATATTCGTAAGATAAAAATGTCAATCGTAAGTAATTGCTTAGTGAGCATATTTGGTAACCAAGTTGCTTTACTGAATAAGCTATCCACAGCTTATCTTCGTTTTGCATATTTGCACTATCCTTGAGGATAAAATCTCAAATTTCGAGCAAATATAATACCTTGGTAACCACACTGCAAAATGATCAATAGAATTCTATCATCACTCAGGCTAGACAACATGGAGTCGGTTACCCTCTAGTGACCAATAATATGTCTAATCCAGTCCTAGAATATGTCAGTCTCTGGCCTAGTTGGTCAGTAGTAAGTTCACTGACTGTAGCACTGGGTGAGTCGGGTGAGTCGGGACATGAGTTTCTTGGAGGTTGCAGATGCACCTTGCTGACGAGTTCCGAAAAGCCTGGAACTTATGTCCAGGGTTTCCTGCTGATTGCCTCCATCCAACTAACATTCATCAAAGTTCATCGCGATATTGATTCAACTAGCCTGTGGACCACATTGCAGAATGACGGCTAGGATTTGGTCAGCAATCAGGACTTGACAAAGTGAGATTGTTTGTTCTTCAGTGATCAATCATTGTGTAATGCCTTGGGCTCAGTCATAGCAAGATTTGTAACATAATTTAGTAAGAGATTTGTTTTAATAATGAAAATGAATCGAATTCAGTGAAATAAAGTATGCGTCGAGAAGTTAAATTCAGAATTCATGTTTTGGCAATAAAGCGAGTTGATTATTGACAAGGACTGTCATCATTTGCCGTGAAAAAATATCATTAAACTAAACCCAGTCGAAGTGTTCTCTGAACTGACATCTTTTAAGATGGACTTCGACTTTATTGTTTTAACGAAATTTGAAAATTACTGAAGACTAAATTTTCTTCTCCATTATGTATGTGTAACTCGTCGAACACTGACTTGATACTATTGCTCTTTATACCATTTGGCTTACGCTTGTTTGAACCTTGAATACTCAATAGTTGTATTCTGAATGATTAGCCTGTTTATCAAGCCACTTTAACGTTAGTCACTTTTCATGAATAATTTTGTCGACTAAAAGTTATGTTTACAACGGCTCAATTATTTCTATTGTATCATTTATTAAATACTTTATACCATACTTTATTTCTGTATACGCTTGCGAAAACGATTATTAGTAAGCCTATCTGACGTGTTCTAAGTGGAGCGAAACATTTGTGCTGCTAAGCACTACCTAATAGAATCATTGATTTATTACTGACAAGTCGATGAAAAGTCGTTTGATAGCTTTGACGAAATTACTGTTTTTTAAGAGGTTTCTCTTTGCTAGCAAATACCAGTTAAAGAACTGGAATGACGTCAAGATGGGTCATTGTCCAGATATCTTAAAGTAAGATAAAAACAACTATTTAAAACTCTAAATATTTCCTAAGTTCTTCAACCTGCTACTTTTTTTTTCTTATAAAAGGCTTTGTTAACAATAGCATGGATTCCCTTTTATTTTAATTTTTTTAAAGCTTACCTTTAGCTTGATTATCTAACTGATTAGATTCACCAGATTCTACCTCTTTCCAGCGTTTTTCTGCATATGATTCCATAGAGTGTATTTCTGTAATTAAGGCGAAGTTATACGAATAGGCATAAATATTATCTTGGTGGCAAGTACCTTTGAGTTGTATTTCTAGTATCTGAAAATAAGATGGTTACCATTTGTTTACATCATTCTGAAATTTAAGACGGAGCAGAATGATGAGAACTTGACCAAAATTTGTACAACACTATTGTTATCATTCTTTCTTTAGAAGGAAATTCACTGGTTGGTATTCTCCAACTTCATGGATTCACAGTGTATCGCAAGTACCATCTATTATCATTGATGAATACTCATCCCCGTTCTAGAAAACATTGAACACAAAGGCTCTATACTGTGGTGAACATGTTTCTCAGTATTCCTTAGCCTCGAATAACTTCCTGTTTAGTGTCAGTCCTCATGAGTACAATCTTCATGTTAGTCACTTCTCTAAAAACCACTCAATCTTGTAATATTAATCGCCTTTACAAAAAAGAAGAGATAAATAAGTCAACTGTATATAGTTAAATATTTTTGTAGCTTAACTATTGAAAACATTCATTAGGTTATAGTAATTCCACTTATTGACTAAATTCCAAGACTGGTCAGTGAGTGCATTTAAGAAGAACAATTATTTTTAATTCAGTAACAGAGCTACTCATTTATGTATTCAGAATTTACAATAAATTTGGATAAAGGTTGAAGTTGACCGAAACCTGAATTATCTTAGGTTGCGAATCAGCAACCAACAGTCTTGGAGTTGGTCTATGAAACGCAAATTCTAGCCAGATCTCAAAATAACTTCAACTAATGTGAATTTTGCCTAGCTGTCGTTCATCTGCATGGCTAAGAGTTATCAATGGGAAATTATGGGTCTGAACTTTGTTTTTTTTGAAACGCCATAATCTAGGTATACCTACAGCCCTGAAACACGCTCCTCGTATGATTCTAACGTCCATGGCTGACTTACAGTTTTTCACCTTTATTGACATCAAATAATGTTAGCGAATTCCTGACTATACTGAAAGCATAGATATGTAGTTGTTTTTCAAGTTTAGGTCTTCCTATTATATCTCCAAGTATTTGAGTCACTATTATACATATATTGCAGATGAACATGACAATGGCTCTCTTTGTCATTGACATTTTCATTTGATGCTACGTATTAAAAAACAACTTTTAGCTCATATACTGTTGCAGAATTTTAGTATATTGTCAATAGGTTGTAGGATTTTTAATTGCAAGAAAACCGCCTTGATACAATTCTAATGGTCATTCAGAAGCGAAAAGTAGACAAAACTCAACAACCTTAAACAGGTCTTCGTGCTAACCTGTTACTCCAGTAGTAATTTACTTAAATACTTGAACAGCAGGTAAAACTTTTTATTAGAACCTTCAGCTTCACGTTATAACTGTGTCGTTTGCAAAAAAGCATACACTGCAATAAGAAGCTATGTCCATAGCACAACGGTCAACTATGTTTCCCCTTTTTTAACAGTTAATTCAACCATACACAAAAATTAATATGACCGTGTTGTGTTGTTCAAGTTGGACTGATGCTGAGTAAAATAGCTTGATCATGGTACTCGTTATATGAAAGTCAGATTGACTGTTCCATATTACCTATAATTCCTACCTGCATTTTAATCTCAGACCTTAAAAACCTTTATCCATATGTGAAGTCAGTAGTCTGTATAGCGTGTTTTGTGATAAAAACTGTTTTGCAGAACTTTGTGTTATTGAGCGCCATGAGTAGTGAGAAATTATTCATGCTGATCTGAGGATCCCACTTACTAACAGACAGCTTTCCCACCTGTTTAGACCGGGCTCATCAGCAGTGTACTCGGAAAAATTAAACTCATGGAGCCAAATTGTGTAGATTAACTAGATTTAGCTGGTGGTTACTTTCGATGGACCGATTCACCACAAACTGGATAGTCAATTTACAAACCGTTCACAAACTACACGATCCACACTGATATTTTGGACACTTGCAAAGTTTTTCATCTATCCGACTGTTGTCTTAAAAGACACATTTTGTCTAAGAGGTCACGATACTGTGCGACTTTCAGAACAGTACTGAATGGAGCAAGTTTTAAATTAGTGGTAATATGCCTCAAAATTTCATATGTACAATTTTCAACACTCATTTTTAAATATATGTTCACTAGATTATAAAATCGTCAATAACTTACGACCAACTTTCAAATGAATTTCGTGCGTTTGTTCATTTCTTTTGGAAAGAAGCCAACTATAAAAGTAAACACGAGGTTTATTGGCATTAAAATGTCCCTTTAACATGATATTATTAATAGCAAGGAAACATTTTTAAGTTTACTGTCAGAGAAAAAGATATATTATCTGACAATGCATACTGATGAAAACCTTTTACTAAACAAATCGAAGTAATTTAACCACTGGACAATATTTTGTTCTTGAGCTAGAAACCCGCTACGCCTGAAAGCCGCCAGTTCGAGTCCTGCTGTAATACAGATTTCAGTTTCACTGCCCGTTTCCTATCTATAATCAACTGACCAGGATGGTAAAGTTACACGAGTAAGATCAACCTGCTTTGTACTGATAATATCCCTTACAAAAGATGAGGGATTCAGAGAGCTACAAATGTGCTGTTGAATTTCTTCATCTAAACTATCCATTCTTGATGTCGACTGGATTTCCACTGAAACATCCAAGTTATGCTAAGAAAAAATATGATAATTCATCACTGATGCTTTCAAGCGCACCCGAATGAAGATATGCCAGCAGCTGATTTTGTAATTTGTTACTTCAAAGTCACTCCCTTAAGCTGAAGTGTCAATAAGAATTATTTACTCGATACTCTTTTGTCTTTCAGATAGTTTCGATTTATGACTAGTGATGTTTCATCATCAGATTAGGTAAATTCACAAGTACTTACTTCCACATAAAGTGATTAACTAACTGAGTCTAATTAGACAACGTTTATGATGCGACATCTAAACCGAGAAGATATCAAGCAACTTTCATTCTCATCCTCATCTATAAATCTTCTCTTCTATGGTGATTCGTTGTTTCGTAATACAACTAATTACTCATAATACCACTTGGTTAAATTCTTGAGAATAATTATCGAAATCTTTGATTAGATAAGCGAAATTCGATGAACCAGTGTTTATTCAACATTATAAGTTTTCAGCAAACGGAAATAACTTATCTGAGTACTTTCCTCCGAAAATTGATCTTAATTTTTGGGAAAAGTTAATATGACATAAAGCGTCTCACTGTCACTTAGTGATAGAGAGTCACCTAACCTACAAAAAATCTGAAATATGCGGCGTTATTTACCTACCTTTTATTGGTTATGTTTAGTTTATATGACTGTACTGATTTATGAAACAGCCAGCTGTTAACTTTCTGGTGGTTAACTCAGTCTCTTTGTGAATAAGTTCAGTCTGAAGTTCATTTATAACACTTGCTTCCCTAATCGAAGCTTCTACTTACTTTGGCGTCATCACCTAACCCTCACTTTTCAAACGGATTTTGAGGTTCGTTTACATACATCGAGTGTAGTTTATTTTTCAATCTTTAGTATTTGTTGGAAATTGCCTCAATCTTAAGCTTATAAACGTCGGTTCTGTGAAAATCATTGAGAATCAAATTCAATTTAGCATTGAAATGTCTGCAAACCACAAAATCAATTCTAGCAAACTATCCAGCCAAGACGAAAGCACATTTATAGCTCAAAAACCGAAGTTTAAATTCTTCATGGAGTACAGCTTACATTGATTGTTCCCTAGAGGGTAATTAACTTCATGTTGTCTAGTCCTAAGTGGTGAGCGAATTCCATCGACCATTGCAATTCAATCTCAGGCGGGACATGAGTTTCTTGGAGGTTGCAGATGCACCTTGCTGACGAGTTCCGAAAAGCCTGGAACTTATGTCCAGGGTTTCCTGCTGATTGCCTCCATCCAGCTAACATCTTTCAGAGTACAACTTGCCTCAAAGGTTTAAATATATTTCACTAGTGAGTATCAGCAAGGAAAGGGACTTAATGGTTTGTTTTCCTTTTGATTTTACCTAAAACAGTCTAAAATAAAAGTCAAACTAACCCCTTTAGCTTTTTGACTCTTACTGACCGTAGATTTTTAGTAGAATGTTTCCCGCGTGAATAAAAGTTTTAAATTTCAAATAGCCATAGAAAGAGATCATTTGATTTCTGAGTAAACTACAGTGTTTTTTCTGAAAAAAATGCCGTTGAACCGGTATTTTATGGTAGGCATTTATAACCATTTTCAAATGGAGAAGACCACCATTGTAGTGTACGTTTAGAAGGAAGTCAGGAGGTGTGTCGAGAGATAAGGTTATGTTAATTGATGCAGTGCGTCTTTTTAGCAGGTATTTGAAAACAGTGGTCATATCTAATCGGTTTTCGATCGATTATTTCAGAGTAACTTGTTCGGAGTAATCTTTGACTTACCAAAAAAATCTGTACTTGTTCATTATCAAAAATTAGATGTTATTCTCAAAATATATACTGAAACTCTACACTGTTAACTAGTCTCCGTCTCAATTCTTGAAAGGATGTGGATGTGACTTGGACTCCTCATCTCTTCTTGTCATACCCACATTCAACTAAATGATTGTTTTCAGTTTAGATTAACAGATAAGGCCATCTTTGAGATGCAACAAGTATTCAAAACTCTGACTATCTTGGGTGATTGTTTCTTTTTTCTCGTATTCCTGAACGTTTTGTTCTCCAGTTTTATTAATCAGTTATTAGTCTAGCATTTTGGTTATGCTTGTTACGATCCATGTATTTTTGAGAATTCTGTAGAGAAGTAGCATTCTCAAAAGGTGAAATTTTCCTCAGGAGGTCCTCTGTTTCCCTGAAATGTAGTGGTAGTTGGGATGCAAGGCATATTTGAACGGAATAATACAATAATTTAGCAGTATTCGGTCATACCTCAGAAGGATTCAGTTCAAGTCTTTACTTATCCCTAATTATATGCACGTGACTCAAATTCTTCTGAGTCATTTAAAGTCATTTCAATTTTAGGGTGTTTTGGAAGAACCCTTTTGACCTCTAAGCACGTGAGAAACAAAGTCTGAACACGTGAATGCCTGCCACATATGTTAGAACTGGACAGCTTGTCGATTTGAAGGACGAAATAATTGTTGCCACTTACACGAAAAGTGAGCTTCCTAATAAGTCATGTATGCCAAATAGTCTTATTTTGACTAACTTTCAGTCACTTTTCAGTCTATCCTGAATAGCATAGCTTAATAGATTTTCAAGAATTCTGGTTAAATTCTGTGTTAGATGATAACGCTATTTCGGGTTTAGAGCACATACTATTTGAATAGATCAATCTTACCGTAACCAATAAAATTCTAGGTTGGAATCAGTAATGACTAAATTTCTTTGTTACAGTTGTCTATCTTTTACGAAATAATATAAGCAATTGTGTGCAGGTTTTTTCTTTGGATAGTGAGTCATACCTATTATGTGAGGAGGGCTGATACTATTGTCTGGTTACCCAAATCTCTCTAGAAGTTTTAGATGTATGGCCCGTTGGTTAAAAACTGCTTAAGCCAATGAACTACGGTCCTACCAAATGATAACGAGAGAAAAGGAGTCCAAACAGTTGAATAGAGTAGAATAATGAACATAAAGTAGAAAACTGAGACCTCCTGAGGAGCTTCAGAAAGCTTCCATCCCTCTACTGCGTAATCGTTACTTCACACTGATTGTTATGGTTTGCTTTTGGTACGGTACCTACTAAAAACGTGTTTGTGAAATGTTTCTCAGGTATTGGAATATTTACACAACTTTTAGATTATTTTGAGCTGCCAGTTGTCCTTTTAGTTCTTGATCTTTCTTTTCCGAAACCTTAAGTTCGCTTTAGCCAACAAACACTATTCTAAACAAAACAATAAGATTTCTATCATATGAAATTTTGATGTGAAAAAACATCCAATGGTTTTGTGTACAATTTGACACCGAAGTATGATAAGTTTAATTATGCTGAACCAAATCTGGATATTTGTCATCCTATACATAAAAATAAGCACGCAGAATCTTGTGCCAAGAAAGTACATTTATTTGTCTTTTAAGTGTTCATTTCAATTAACATCGACTGGCAAAGTTGTTCTCAGTCAAGCAGAACGAAACAGTACCGACCAATATGTCAGACTGCCTTGAACAGTTTTGTTCGACGAACAGGTCTTCTAGTATGGGGATGATAGCGAATCGAAATGAAATCAGCAACCCTTTGGATATTCGTACATTAGACAGTGAGCCACACCTATTGTGTGACCGCTAATACTACCTGACTACCGAAATCTGGACATGTAGAGCAACGTTCGAACCCGCTACCTATTGCTTGAAAGTCATCTCCCTAAACCCATGAGCCATAGTTTGAAAAAATCCTAGTTTCAACACAATTAGCACCAGAGGTCTCAGAGTTATAGATATAGTAATCTCCATATAGTTTGTTGACTCTTAAGTGAAGAGGTCATATTTGGAAACTCTAGTATTTTAGTTGTCAGAGTATATATAAGTGGTGAAAGTATGTTATAGTGTAGGCAAATTTCATACTTTATTTCATTTCGACTAAAAGCAACAATTAAACAGAAAAGTTATCAAACTTGGAAAGTGTGAAGTAGTACTCTTAGCAGTGAGTAAAAACGAAGACCATTTGACATGGATATTTGGAGACTTTATTATCCGTTGGGAATCATGATAAACGCCTAAAATTGTAGGACTATTAAATTTTAGTCAAAGGTCCTGTAGGGATTCAGTAATGCTCTCTACGCCAAATGCTTTTACTGTTAGACTAGTTTATATTTCAATGTTCGCAAAAAATATTCCTTTTATTACGACACATATCTGAGGTGCATTTCTGGCCTACTCCATCCAGACTATAAACTTTAGTTTCAGATGCATACGTAGCTTATGTAAGCTGTCTAAGTATTATGCTTCCTGTTCTATTAATGGTTATGTATTAGAGAGTGTTACAAGTGTGATTTATCTCGACGTTTGTTTTTCTTTGGACCTTTCCTGGTCCTCCCATATCTTACTAATTTCCAAAAGAATTCTCCGCCTAACATACTATATTATGGAACGGAAAGTTGTAACTCAACCTCTTCTCTTGTGCTTTATGTACTCCTGCATCTTGCCTATTCTCCGCTCTTTTTCCCCTTTATTATTTCCTGGGTTGCTGAAAAAAGAATATGTTGTGTGGCATAGAACTGTGAAGACTGTCAGCAGAACTAAATCTTAACTCATGTAAACATCTGGCAGGAGTTATTTTTTCTGATGACCAGCATCCTCTTCACTCAAAGCTCTCTACATATCGGTCCTCAGGTAAAACAAAGAACAAGTGTATAAGACTTTATACACTGACTACTCAATGTAAGAACTCAGTTACTGTATTTAGCTCGTATCCTGTGCGACGAAGAAAGTGTCAGAAATGAACCAACTAATCGACTTTTGTTTCTGAAAGCAAACTAATTATAGATTACATAGCTTGTTTGTTAGGAGTGTTATGAATGCAATCGGTTATGTAACTGTTTACCTAAATTACTTCTGCATTTTCAAGAAAGTTGTAGACTGAGTAAATAAGAATATTTACTCTCCTATATGTAATTCCTACTTATTCGGTTTCCCTATATATACATGTACACTGTTTCTGTTCAATTAATGCTATATGGCATGTTGGGAGTTCTGTACAGTATTTCTGAAATATGTTTCAGAATAAAGCCATTATTATTAATGCTAAAACATTAAATCTCAGTTGGTAGTGTTGAAAACTTGGATGTCTTGATGGTGCTTTGCACAACGAACTGAAGCTGTTCAGGAGACCACTGATATCTCTAACATCTTAGTAGTGTGAACTCTCAGATACTTCCTAGATCAGAAATGGATTTTTTAGGGGTTTTCGCTTAGTTATTCGAAATTCTTGAAAAATATTCACAAGTTTAATATTTTATTTAGAATTAAATGTAATAAACTTAATTGAAATTTCACGGTAGAAAATCTTCATCCGTACCCAACCATCTGTTAATATTTGCCTTCTTTTTCTCACTGTTATATAAGATGCTATGGAAAGTCAGGTCGGTATAACACAGTAGTAGTTCGTCTGGTCTCTAGTGCTTATCACTGATTGAAGTCTGCCGATCAAGTCTTACCATGTATCCACTAAATGGAGTAATGTGACATTGCGGTGTACCGTATTTCGATGTTGAATAATAGCATTATTCGGTTTCAAAACAGTACTATTCAATGTACTTTGTCCACCTTTATACCAACTACCGTCGAGAGTGATGTACTTCTGGACTGGTACCGAAGGAGACAAACTTTCTGCAGGTGGCATTCAGATTACGCAAGTTTTGAAAAAGTAACGAATTTATCTTCTTCTTAGGTATATGAACAAATAAAAACAGCAGCAGAAACTACAAAAACTCATGAATAAAAAGATGAAAACACAGATTTCACTTGGAATAAAAATAATAATAGCAGAACGTGTCATAAGAAGAGTCATGTACAGGAATTATTCTCCCACACCAAAAGTCATTTCAGCAACTATGAAACTTAAAGTAAAAAGAATATTTTCAAAATTAGTAATAACTGAATCGACTTCATTTCCTAGCGTTTATCAATTCGCAAAATGAAATCACTTTGATGCACGAATGAGACGGTTTTTTAAAGCCATCACATTTCAATTTTCACGTTCAAAAAAAAGCAATAGCACATGAGTTAGTTTAATGATCACGCAATACTGTATGCAGACTAAAAGATTAAGCATCAGAAGGAAATAAGACAAATATGAACTTAAAAACAAGTTGGGAGGGGGGTTCAGGATTGGTAAGTAAGTTAGGTCAGTCATCGGAAAGGCCTGGGTATTTACAGTGATATTATATTTCAACACTCATTCTTCACTACATATTTATTGGCAGCTACAACCATGATTCGTTTTGAGCTGTACATAAATACTGCAATCCACAACTTCAGTAAGCGTCTTAATGATCTCTTCGTAGTGTGTCATTCATCACGTGAAATAACTTGGCCGGCATTTAAGCAGATCAGATTTGCAAATGACTTAAGATGAGATGGACGTATCTGAGGTTATTAAAGTGGATCAGTCAAATTAGCAACATAGTAATAGGATTCCCTATTCATACTATTAAGAAAATTGAAGTGTCAGAGAGGTCAGTGGACAACAAGAAAATGATGCATGACTGACGTCACAGTATCCCTTAAATTTGTTCGAAATTCTGTCTAGATACTCGTCTGACTTAAGGGTGGCTTGCTTTTTATGAACAAATTACTTTTAGATTCTCTTGGTTCAGCTATGGGACGTGTATGTCCGGATGCCAATGCTTGAAAATCCTCAAAATAACTTATTCTCATCCTGCCATTACAGTTGTAATTTTCCACTGAAAAAGCATCTGATTGGTGTTGACCATTCGTATAATATCCATTTTGCGTGTGCTTAATCAATACTAATAAAATAAGCAATATATTACAGTACTCAGTTCATTTTGATTTTAGCAGGAAAAACGGTTTAATGAAGCTGTGAATGCTTGAACCTCCTATGAAGCTAGGATATCAAATTTCATTGTAAAATAAACCCATTCCCTCAGTTGTTGTTATACATTTCATGAGTCAAGACTTACGTTTCTGAAAGGAATTCATAAATCACTTCTTTTGTTGTGTCCCATACCAATATTTTGGTACACATCATTCCAGTGCGTTTCAATTCCGGTTGATTTTCAACATCGACTGGACCTAGATAACAGCTGTCAATTTCTCCAAGATAGGCAGCTTCAATCATTGTATCAAATATCTATGAAAGATAGGAACTTAAACATATAATAAGTATATATTTATCATTTTTATTTAAAATTCCCAACAGTTAGGCTGAAAAGTAGCCCATAATAAATAAGTATTGAATTTATCACCGAAGTGTCTGTAACATAAAATATTAAGTTTATGTATTCACTTTACCACTGTAATGTATGAGCTTCATTCGAGTGATAATTAAGCTAAGAAAAAAGCCGTTTCTATTTAATTCGACGGAAAAAAAATCCGGTAAATTTTCGTTTAGATGGATTCTTAAATTAACCATGAAAACCAAATATCCGTCGAGATTTCAGTTTTACTTAAATATTAACGTTGAATTATGGAGGATTCATGGAAAAAGATACATTTCAGAATTCGCACGATTCGAATATGTGGGAAACAATGTGTCCACACTTGTTATTAGGGTGCCACTTTTTTCTGAAGGAATGGACGAGATATGACGGGTAGTGGATAAAGTATTATGAATAGCAATATTCGAAGGTGGAGGAGGATAAAGGTAATATTTTAAGCGCCCACTAAACTGCAGGTATATTTAATTGATGACTGTTGAGTAAAGTGGAAAAGTCATTGCTGATTCTGTTTCTTTACCTCATGAAGTTACTATTAAGACTGAATGGACGAAACAGTAATGTACATATGTTGAGTTCACGTTGTTAACTACTTTTGTGAACCAGATTTCAGCAGGGGTGGATCGAATGTAGTACTTAGATCATCATAGTTAAGTCAGTTACTATGTGGTGATCAGTTTAGGTGCGTGTTCCAGTCCTGAAGGGTCTCATATATTAACTGGACAACTTGGTAATTAAACCCGGGGTTTAGGATCTGAAAGAAGGATGCTGTAATCTACGAGGGGACATTCAATTCTTTTTTTTTCAAAATACACCTAAGTATCATATTAGGGAATTAAATTTGGTGTTAACTGTTAAACCATTTCCCCACATAAATGACTTTATTCTGCATATATGCCATTTTTAATTGAGATTGCTCCGCACTTCTAATTTAGGCGGGGAAAACAGATTTACCCGACCTATGGATACTACTTTTCCATATATATTGATTAGTCACTAGAGAGCAACCAATTTCATGATATCTAGTCCTGAGCGCTTACCAAATTCTGTTGGACATTTTGCAATGTGGCAACCGAGCTAGGAGGTGCAGCGTTGCGGCGCACTTTGATGGATGTTAGTTGATTGGAGGTAGTCAGCATGAAGCCATGCCTAACCTAGGTTTGTTGCTAAGTGGCACTCGTCAACAAAGCGTGTACTCAACCTAGAGGAAACTAATCTGAGCCTGGATCACCCAGTGACGTTACTATTGAATTGTGGATACTTGAGACTGTGTTCCACTTTGGTTGACTAAGCAAGAAAGAATACTTTCTTAGCGATATATGTGCACAATATAACTAAAACGTTTGAAGATTAGGCTAGGATATCGTTTTTACTTGATCTGTGATTAGCTAGATTTTTTATTATACATAGTAATTTGGCCACCTTTGATTATTATGAAGAGTTGCACATAATATATTCAGATGTGAAACGTTTTGGTAATTCTGGCGTCTGTTGATCAGCAAGATACTTTTCAAGTTCTTACGTCACTTATTTCAACCATCATAAATATAATGATGGTAATGGGCCACTTTTAGTGCAGTGCGCGGAATACATAGATGTAGGAAAGAATACTGAAAATGAGAAAGCAAAATATGTGCCTCAAAATTCTTAGGATAGTTGACTAGCTGATCTAAATGGTAGCTATGCTGATATTCCGAACTACTAGTGTCCGTGTTAGGCCAGTTAGTCAGTCAAAAGTTAAAGCTATGTAGGAGAAAAACTCACCCATACGTTTTTCTTTTCTCCACTAACTAACTGTTTACATGTAATCTGACCCATCGAATGACGACCACAATCTCCGTATTGTCCAATCAAGCAAAGATAGGGTTCCACAGATATATCTGATGAATCGCCTGCATTGGATACATCGTAATATAATTCCATTTGTATACGATAGTTTAAAAGACAAAGTTTCAATTCACTTTCTGACTGTTGTTTTGTTGTTAATGAACTGGTATTAGTTAGATTCGAAAAAGCTGAAACTTGTTCTCGAGATAAATAATTGAAATTGATGTTACTTCCAAATGGTCGACCAGAAAAGTCGTATATTAACTTTTTTGAAGTCTTTACGTTTTCCAATATGACCTTGGTATTAGAATGAGAGGAGGTAAGAAAAACTTAGTCTCAATACCTGAGAAATTTACAGAAATAAAAACTATAACAACTCAGTTATCCCCCAGTGGTCAGTCGGTAATACGTTTAGGAAGACAAGTGATAGACCTTTGTCGTTGGAGGCACGCAACACTAGTGGAGTTCCGAATTGGGACAAAAAAAATCAACACCGAACCTCTCACATAAGTGCATCAGCCCAAGTTGCTACATTTCAAAGTAGTATACAAAGAAAAGTTGGATAGAAAAAGAGTGATATCAAAGTTGTATGAGAGAATAAAGTCTGAAGATAACGACTAGTGCAAATATTCCTGCTGTAGAAGATGTCACCAATAGTCTTCAATCACTGATTATTTTCGTCTCGGGGGCCTTAACTAGGCAGTCTACAACTACCCACACAACTCAACCCAACAGTGAGAGACTTCATGGGTTGCTGCTGGATCTTGGTCTGGTCACCCTGAACCCTCGTCTAACCTAGTCCAACTTCCCTCAGCATTGTACGTCAAGGTGGATGGTGGCTCAGCATGGTCAGTGTATGTCCAAGCCATTTTAGTCTCTGAAGATTCACAACCTCATCAACCGGCTTGCCCAGTACCCCTTCCCTGACTTCAGCATTGCTCAAATGGTGGTGATTCCACCATACGTGAGAAATGGTATGAAGACACTTGTATTCAAAACCCTGTAATCGCTTCATGTCTTCTACTTGCAACGGTCATATCTCTCAGCAGCATAACAGGATCGAATGGACTGCAGCGTAGTTTACTCATCCTTTCCCAGACAGATATTCGGATATCTTGTCAGTCGGCGCCACAGATGACACAAGTTGGTAAGTGCCAAATGAGCCTTCTGTATGCGAGCTGAAAATTCATCAGCAAGCAGCCCGTTTGAGCTGATGCGACTCCCAAAGTAAGTGAAGCAGTCGACACATTTCACCACTTCACTCCCTATATCATTGAAGTGGGATGCTATGTCTATCCAGCGCTACCAAGCTTTCATTAGTTATCGAAATGACTTCAGTTCATGACTACAAAAACATCTCGAAAACACGCTTCAGTGCACGAGGGATATTCTTTCGGGAACTTTTCGAAGAGTAAGTGATTGTTAACAACTATGACATTTCTTTTTGCAACAGTAAGTCGTTTATGTTAAGTAGCTCAACGAGTCTCATCAGAAGAAGCTTATGTAGGAAGGAATGTCAGGATAGTGTATTAGAAGTAGTAAATACTTATGTAGGTGATAATATTTCTTATATGTGGTCAAAATCGAAACTCAGTTTTTTCGAAATAAATTATCATGAATGACTATGAATTTAACAGTTATGAACAGTTACGATTCAAGGTTAAATTTAATTCTGTTCACTCTGAAAGGGAAATTCATTGAAATAAATATTAGCGTAAGTAGAAAGGAAACGTAGTGTATTGGCATGTTTTGAGTGTAGATCCAGGATGGGACAAAGCACATGCCTAAAAAATGCATTTATGTTCAGTCTACGAAAAATCGACTTCTGAAACTGAGAAGCAAATTCACCTTAAAGCGTTTCCGCCCTGTAGTTATATCACTGTGATCTGGCTGGAGAAATAATACAGACCAGCCCGAGTGGTTTCTAATTACTCAAGTTGTTCAGTAATAGTATTTTTTGCTATTTCATGATGGATTTTTGCCAAAGATCACACCTTGTGATATTGGCTGAGTGGTTTCCGGCGAAAACTCTGTTGACACCATAGTCGGGCAGGAAAAAGAAATCAGCTGTCTTTACATTAGCCACCTGCCGATTTCTCAGCTGAAATACAAGACTAAACCGATGGCTGGCAACCTTGTGTTTCTTCATATGCACCATACCATGGCCTTTATTTTCACTCAACTTCAATCATCACCTTAGTTTGTATGAATATTCGTCTGATAACGATTGTCTCATAGAGTCCAACCAGTAATCAATCAATAACGTGATTTCACTGAGTGGTGCAATAACGTGGGTGCATAGCTCCTATCATGAAGAACAAGTAGTTATGCATTCATTGGATCTTTGTGTACTAAGAAGTGAATCATGTTGACATAATATATGATAAGTTAACTGTATCACATCATCGCTACTACTCACACTACTACTATCGGCTCTTATCATCATCTTAATCGAAACTGTCTCATACTTTATGTTCGGCAACTTTCATATATCCGACCAAACATTTTCATCTTGACTATACCTCTGAATTTCCTCACCATCGATAAGCAACAGTATTAAGGTAGGACTGTTTCTTAATTTTCCGGTTTACTCTTTCGGCAGTCCATACTTGTATTGACTGTAAATATTGTGATTGTTGACAACTGTTATAATGCAAACTTTTTAGGCTAACAGAAAATGAAACTTAAGCAGATCCATGCCAAAAGTTATTTGTAAGCTGAAAGATCTGTTACCTAAAGAAGACGGTAAAAATAAAATCTATAGAATAAGCGTCAGAGATATGCGACATAACTAAATTGGTCAGTCTATTCGTCGAATACCCTAAGTAGTTTATTAGCATCACCTAGCAGTAAAACGACATGAAATGTGACCATTTTTATCGATGTATGTAGATAAACACAACTTCGATTGGGACAATGGGGAAATAATCAGACATGGGATCCCATAAATTGCAGGTAAATTCCGGGAAGCATGGTACTGCCATCAAAGTGCAACTAGTGGATATTGACCCAATTTACGGAATACTTAGAAAGGATCAGTCAACTGGAAATCAACCAGGTAAATCAATAATTAGACGATAAAAATGTGACCATATGGCTGTGGGAGATTTTCGAATTTTCTACTATCACGGTGAAAATTTGGCTGTGAAATTCAAACTACTTACAAGTAGCTGCTAATTTGAATTCTGCTGCGATTCATGTTTTCAACTTACCTTCAGTCAATGTTGCTATAGTCAGTATGTCTACATAGTTAGCCTTTCTATTCTTAAGATAATGGTAAATCTCCACTTTTCATGAATTAGAGTAAAACGTGACTGGATTAAGATATTGTGGATTAGTCAACGAGGTAATGATGTGTTCATCAAAATCACCAATGAAAATCTGTTTTGTCAAGTGAACTAATCCTACGTGCAAGATTTTCCATATGATTTTGATCTGCCAACAATGGGCTTTGTTTGACAAGGTAAAATTGCGGTTCATAACGTTTACAGTTTTAAAGCTTGTCGACTAACAAAATATATTTCACAGTTATGTACACACACACCTATAAAAAAGGACAAGATACGTTCGATGCCTATGTAACCTTAACCGAATCTTTCCTTAAGACTATTTACCTCATTGAAATCTTGTTTTACTGTCATAAAAATAACTGTCTAAAGTGGACAATTAGCACTGCGAAATATTTTTCATACAGGATTATGTGTGAAATCATTCAATACACTATGATTAGTATTCAAATAATTCAATCAGTTTGTTTTCAGTGATATCGTTTTCTGAAGCTGCATAATCACATTTAGATGTAATTAGTTTGCATGTTTGTTGATCAAAAGATGTTAGTATTTGTAGATCAGTAATTTCTAAAAGGTTGTATGTTTATCTAGAAAGATAAAATATAAGAATGTGAGTTACAAAAAGAGGCACGAATGAGTAATTTCAAGCTTAAACCAAGAATAAAAGAATTCGTAACAAAGTGAGTAAGCATTTGTCGCTGTGAAGAAAGAATGAGCAATTAATTAGTGATAGAGCTAAAAACGCTTGTATAACAACAAAATACACATTAAAAACGCTAAGGAAGGCAACCAGAAAAGTGGATAGCAAAGTTATTTCTGGATACATGACTCTGGTTAACGTTTTTGTTGATTTCAGGTTGGTATTCATCATGGACTGATGTCAGTTGGAGAACCATTGAAAACCTGTAAGCACTGGACAGCTATTTCGTCTTAGTCATGAGCATGCACTGCTGAGGAATCCCATATTAGGATGGAATAGCCGTCCAGTGCTCCCAAATGTTTAGCTCAGTTACTAATTTCTCATTCTACTCAAACCGATAACTGTTTGCCCACTTTTTTGTTACACGACTGAGAGACACGGCCGTTGAAAGTAGATAACATGGAGTGTTTGCACGGTTTTGATCATAGATGTCTTCGCAGCATTGCTCGCTCTTGGTGAAATCACCAGCATGTGATCAATACTGAGGTCACATGTAGGGTACTAGGAAAGATACGCAAGTCGATCGATGAAGTTGTCAACCTTAGTTGACTAAAGTAGCTTGGATATGTACTGCGCATGCCGAACGAGTACCTACCTCAATGCACTATTCTAGGAGAAGTTGGATTGGGTTGGATGAGGGTTCAGGGTGACCCGACCAAGACCCAGCACCAGTCGATGGAGTTCCCAACTCCTAGTCTGAGCCATGTGAGGAAATGTATATTAGACGTAAAGAATCAGTGATTGAAAACTCTTGGTAACATGACTGGAAATCAGTGACAATGGTGCAGATGTATTCACTCCTTGATATCTTCTACAGCTAGAATATTTGCATTAATCGCAATCTTCAGATTGTTTATTCTCCTACACAACCTCATCTACTTTGATTTTGTTCCCTTTCTATCCACTTGTTCTTCGTTTACTTCTTTGAAGTGTGGCAGCTTGAGCCGATGCATTTGTATGCGGGTTCCACGTTGATTTTGTCAGTCAGTCAATTTACTTACTTTGTAACAGTCTTTGTAAGAAATTGTCGATTTCATTTTGCACTTTCAGATTCACTTTGTGAAAGTGGTTTTTTCTGAAAGTAGTTTTCATCACAATTGACGCCAGTTGGAGAATTACAGCTGTTTCACCCCAGTATACAACGTCTCGGCAGTGTGTACTTGTGACTTCACGAAGTGTAACAAATGAGGATGAGACAGCTGTTTAGTACTCCCAAGTGTTCAATGGTTCTCACTCAATCTCGTCAGACCAATAAGTAAGATATTTTCTTGTTTCTTATGTTATTTCTTCCACCTTGATATTGTTTACCTAACCACAACGTACTAAGAATTATGGACCGACAAATATTGACACTTTTCAGAGATAAATATCCACAGCAACTGCATTTAAAATGCGATTGTACAGCTTCTGAGAGTGATATCATTGAAACAAATTTGTTCACTAAAGTCTTTCTTTTTTCTTTCTGACTGAAAGCAAATATACAAGTCTTTAAAATAATACAGAGATAAAATCGTAGTTTTTTTGAAAAACCAAAGTGTGATCTGTTTGACACAACCATTGACATTGATAATGCATTGTATGTGCTATTAGCTGGAGTTGTTTAAAACTGTCCCTGATAATTAGTAACATTTTTCAGCTAAATTGAAGTGATCAAAATGGTTGAATGCTATTTCATTTGTTCTTAAATCAGCTCATACATGGTAAGGCCAAACCAATTAAGTCCTAAAGAGACCTGACAATATTCAGAACCAATAATATGCACTGAATATTACTTTTGTATTGTTCTGGCAAGACAGTTGTGTATTCATTAGACAAATTAATAACTTCAGGAAACTGTGTTCGGAATGCATGTTGTATCCCATCCATCAAATGTTAACTTGTGCTACACATCTGGCTTGTACCGATAGTTTTTTTTTAAATATTAGGAGTTATATAGTTTCAGTAGTTTGACAAGTTCACTTATTCAGGTTTTTCATTCGAATATATTGTTCTACTTTTATTTTTTCTTGAACACATTTTAGTGTGTGAAAACTGGACCTGTTCAATTTCGTGTGAGTTTTTTTAAAAACATTATTTTGGAACATTATTGATGGGTAGTGACTAGCAGAGGACTCCAGAATGCGGGTTTTGTCCTATTTAGGAGTCGTCAGCTGGATGTACCTACCTGCCAGTGAACTTTGTTTTTCCCACCAAGGTTCGAACCCCGGGACCGATCGCTTTGAATGCTAGAGCGTTATTCGCTAAGCCACTGAGTCATGATAGTCACTTCTTTTGTGACGGGATAATACAAGTAACAACATTATTTTGGAATATTTTACATCACTTTATTGTCAAACTGTATTAAGGATAATACCGAGAGTGATATCGAAAGCATCGCCTGTGTAATCTTCTGCCGAAGCTTGGAAAACACTCATACTGTAAGGGCACAGTCTATAAATGAACATAAACATGCTGACTGGCGAGAATACTATTAGTCTGTAATCAATATAAACATGAAGCAAACTTAGCATTTTATATTATTGCTAACTGATCATATCAAGCTATCAGTTTTCCCATCACTTCACTGAGAATAGCCTCATATAAACAAGATGCAATAATGTACACTTGTGTTCAGACTCACCTTATCCACTTCCCACTCACTATCAACACCTTGATTGATCGGGTTCACTTCTAAACGTATTTTGTAAATTGAGCCAATATTTTCCAGTAAGATCTAAGGAAAATTCAATGTATATGATAACCGATAATACCAAGAGTTTTTGTGCATACAGTTTTTGGGATAAATATGAAATCTTCACCGCATATACTAGTTAGCTTAAAACATAGATCATCAACATAAGTGTACCAAGATTTTGATATCACTTAGTCTATTGGCTTCGCTGAATTCCTTGATCAATAGACTATGATTGGTACGTGAAATTCGACAACAGAATTAGTAGGACTCCACCTGTCTCTGCAATCTGGTTTGTTACATCTTCAGTGCCTGAGTGGGAATATGCTTTTGGTTTAAATTTATGAGAAACAATATTTTTTCCTAGATTGCGAGTACGCAGCTCTGATGGATGTCAAAAGCATATAACTTGAGTTCACAGCTACATACATTCCACCATCAAAGCACTAATAATACAGACACTCAGCGCAATCACCGAAGCTTTTGTAATTATTTACTGTGGGATGGAAACAAAGTTTAAACTATCCATCCTCAAGATTTACAGAAGCTTGTCAATTAAGAATGTATGAACCTTGATAACAGCTTCAAAGCCATCAGTATTCTGTGACAAGGATGGTCAGAGAATGTATTGTATGAAATGTATACATTGTGTTGGATGTTTGCCTCAAAATGAAAACTTATATACTGCCACCTTTTGGTCAAATATTGAGGTATTTTATTTGTTGTAACATTCATTCACATCCTTGATATTTACTGGCCTCACCACCGAGCTCAATTGTTTCACAACTTTTAACTGATTTAGTGGTAAATGGGTACTTATGTGAATGATATAAAGTTCAGTCAATATAAAGTATTCTTAATTCTCAGACCTGCAACACATGAATCTTCTTCCATCTATGTTACGAGTGTAAGAAATCCCAAGGATTTTACTTACTGTCACGCTGCAATGCTTCTGAGTCACTAGTTGCACAGGCTACTAAAATTATCAGCTTGGGCTGGTAAAATCGTTGTAATATCGTATCCTAGGAAAAGACAAGACGTGATTTTAGCGAAGAAAAACATTTTCTTTTCTTCTCGGATACTATTTGATCCCATAAGCAATAAAGTGTATTAATACTGCACAGTATCTAAACTATACTACACCGGTTTCACATTTAGTGGCTACATCGAGGCGTCCGCACAAAAGCCCATATCCCAGTAATGGCCGACCAATTCAGTCCAATCAACAATGAAGAAATTACAAGCCTAAATATATGAAGTTCATTATAATACCATTTATTCTCCGTTTTCCTGATATTTAGTCACAATATGTCCACCTACAGTTGAATGCCTGTGTTTGCTGTTCATAGAGGAGGTAGTGAAGATGAAAAGTACACCTAACTACTTCACTTTCATAAGTTTACACTATGATTAACACCTTACTAGCCAACATTATCAGTGGGGTCTAAATTATAACTGATAACTTTGTAACTTGCTTCTCTCATAACTGGTGATAAAATCTTGATTCTATGTGATTACTTCATTGTAATCATCAATCACTTGCATTACTATTTCTGTGCCTTACCCTGCCTCTCTTCCCTTCCACTCTCTCCTTCTCAAAGTCTTTATTTCAGTGACTACACATTAGACTTAGGCTTACAGATTCATCTTTCACTTGGAGTTAAAAGGCAAACAAGTTTACCTGGCACACAGTCGACACCATTAATTAACGTGTCTTTACACTGCTTACAGTCCTTTGTGTAAGTTGCCGTCAGGTATTTCCTGTCTCTTGGATTCAGATTTACGCAGTTTTGACTGACTGCTTGACTACTTTGAGTATGATTCTGTATACACAGTTTTAAATTGACATTTATCGAAATATATACACTTGGTTTTATGTGTGTAATGTACAAAGTTGAGGTTAGTACGATGCGCTGCTCAACAAATCACCAATCCCATTGTTAACCATACTAGACTTAAGCCTGAAATAAGAACTTTACCAAGCAGCCAATGCACCAAACAAAATAAAGTTACATTAGATGAGTTATTGAAAAATAACAGGGTGAAATCTTTTGTATATTATGCAGATGTTTATGAGGCCCTAAAACATGGTAATTCTATGCTACTTTTTTAATCCCTAATTAGGCAAAATATAACCATCACGTCACTATCCTCTAATTTGGTTCCACCATCAAACAATAGCGCTTTGCATGAGAATGGGAAGTTTAAAATATGCTCAAGCCGTTGTGGAAAGTGAATTCCTCTTATTATATATCATTTGTAAACCCATTCAAAGTGTACAAGTCACATGGTTAGTTAAATAAGAGTAGTTTTGGTTGTATTGTGTTCTCTGAGCTGGGTTGTTTAGTCGTTAAGCTTTCATCGTCTTTCTAGACGACACCATCAGCACTTAATTTAGTATGAAGACCATCCGCCTGGGCTAAAAATATTCTCCCCTATAAGAATAGTTTGTCAAAGTGTTATCCATTGGCGCATAAGATGTATGCAAGTGACTTTTAATTTTCATACACTGCCACTGTTGGTATAGACCTTCAAGACCACTCGTAGTTACTCATAGCTTCATCCAGTTCCCTCAACAACAAGTTACTCAAAAACTAAGCTGTCCCATGAATTAGTCATTTCTGTAAATGTGATTTAAATGTATATTTCTGGGTTAGCAGTTCACTAGACAGATTTATTTATTTATTTAAAAACGGCCTTCACTTAATTGATCTGGTCAGAGTGTAGCAGGTCAACAATTGAAATGCATCATCGCCATAGGAATCAAATACGAAAACTCAATCGGTTCTTTTATTGTGCTACTTACCATAAAATTATCAATTCTGTTTGTTTTAAATAATCCATTGTCATCATTCGATCTCCCGATCAGTATTGAACCAGAACTGCCACCTGTTCCATAAACAACTAGATAGATTTCACAATTTTGAGCTGATTTTTCTGTAGATATAGACAGTTTCCAGGTGGAATCTGGAAAATAGATATTTTTTGGTGAAAAATGGATTCATTTAGATAAAAATATTGTTTAATTTTATAGCTTGAAGTCACCTATCATTGGTTGAACTGAAATGATTGATCACCACTACTATATGGATTCCTCGGTGGATGCTTCGATACTATCGGTAACTTCATTATGATGATAACGATGAGGAAGTGGTTAGCAGTAGGATCTATGGTGTGCGTTTCATCCTGTTTCGGTTTCAGTTACACTTCGAAATGTGTAAATTTGAATAGTAAATAACTGAAATATTTGGATCAGAGTAGGAAAAGTTATGTTCAAGATGATCAATTTTTATCGGCAAGACTATAATTGCGGTATGGGAAAGGAATCTAGTAGGATCAACCCTACGGGTTGGTTTTGTGTCACTCATACGGTACGTTACACAAACTTGTTTTTGATTGATTGTTCACCTTCTCACTTATTCACACCTCCAAAGAATAAATGAAGAAAACTATTAATTAGACTACCTCGGATAATCTCAATCAAAAGACTGATTTTCATCTTGGGTAATAGTTCAAATTAGCAGGAAGTCAAGATTCAAGACCACAATCTCATGATTACCGGTGAGGTGCTTACTGGTTGAGCAGGCAGATAGATAAAGTCAATATAAGACCTGGAATTACTGCATAACGGCCCGATTCGCCACACTTCATATCAGCATCTCAAGTAACAAATTAATAAGATGGAAGGTAAAGAAATAAAAAAACGGCAATGAAAAGTGATAGAAAGTAGTGAAATGAAAGGAAGGAGGAATCAAGAAATCCTAAATTCACTACTACGACTAACATAGTGTAATAAAGTGTAGATACATCTGGGCCCATGAGATAGATTCTGAGCCATATCACTGGTTTCTGCAGTCATATGAAACCTATCCAGGAAGTGTACACGGATGAGACCAGAAACGAAAGACTTGATGAATTAGTGTTATGTTTTAATCTGTCCACCTCTAACCCTTTTCCAGCCTGAATCTATATCAGCTTACATTATGCGACGAGGAAGACGGGGACTTCCCATGTTTCAGCCGCCTGAGTTGATAAAGGTTCACAATATCAATGACTGATTTTCTTCTGCTCCCTAGAACTCTACACCTGACTTATACGTTACGCATGAGGTGATGTCACTATACTCGCATGGCCTATGCTTCGAATACCTGAAACCTTCTCTTGTCCTCCATCTGTAATCGCCATGTTTCACAACCATATAGTAGAACAGAGCGAACTGCGAAGCAGTACAATCAGCACTTGATAGACAGTTGGATATCGCTGCGGTGTAATTTGGCGAAAGCCAACGGAGCTCTTTGTATCCATGCAGAGGTTTCGTCGACCAGTGACCCATCATTGCTGATCTGACTTCCCAGGTGAGTGAAATGGTCAACAGAAATAACTACTTTCTCTATTGTTAGCCAGGGCACTGCTTCACCCAAATACCTAGTGATTATAGAACGTAGGGTTTTAGATACTTCATCAGGCTGATTCCGCTGTGGTTGTCACACGTTGATTCCTCGTCCTTCTTGAAGACTGGGATAATCAGTGTTCGCACACACTAGCCAACACTTCAGCTAACCTTGTCAATAATGCGCAAGCCTCGTACTTAAGTACCTCTGTTAGCAGTCAGCCTGGTCCTACTTCCTTTTCTTGTTTCACAATACTTACAGCTTTTTCATTTCTGGAAAGATGTACACCTCACCTTGATGTTACACGCAGGATCCGACAGGATAACGGGCAACGGAGTAGTAGCTGAGGGCTAATTCAACTGTTCCTCGAAGTGTTCCAGTCGTCTCCCCTGAGAGTGGATTACCAACCCGTTCTTCTCCATCGACTGCTTTTCCCGTTTCTTAAGCCTATGCTACCCACCACTGTTCACGGTCATAGCGTAGATTTACTGTCAATTTACATCTGAGTTTCTTTGGCTTCTCATGGTGCTCGAAGTCCGCAGTAGTGCTTTCGCGCACATCCATAAATTCAGAAGAAGCTGCTGAAATCCGCCGGTCTTTCGGAATCACTCAGTCAGACTCAGCTCCGGTCTTCAGCGCTGTTTTTATAGTAGACCAGAGGTGTTATCAGGATTTCTCTGGTTGACTGATGTTGCTGTATACAGACAACCGTCTAGCTGCTTGCTAAAAACAGCCATAGTATTCTCATCATCAAGCAGCATTCACAATGTTCTTGCTGCTGTAGTTTTCCCATGTTAATTCAGGTGCAGATATAACCGTGCTGGAATCAGTGCAAACTCGTTCTACTGAAGGAACAACAATCTTCCACCAGCACTCTCCAGTGATAGCTGATAGAAATATGGTCTGTCCGTTTTTACCACTGAGTTGAGATTGGTGACTGCCAAGTCAGAAAACTTCTCTCCTTATATCTAAAGTTCGTGCTGGCCAGAAATAGATTGTTCTGGAGTAAAGTTGTAGCAGGCAACGGCCGCGATCTGTTCGTTCGGTTGGGATTCCGAAAGTGTCACCTAAGTGTTTTTCTATCTGACTTGGCGAAACGTTTGCGCATTGAAATCACCTGCAGAAACCACGATGTCTGAACGTTTGGGTTGCAGTTGGCGGCTAGATAATTTTCGGTAGAACTCACTCCCCAATTCTTCGGAGTTGTAGTCGGTGGGTATGTAAATAGAGACGACGGGGAGTTCCATGATTCCTTTTATTCTTCATTTTACCGTTCAGTCGAACAGTGCATGCATGATTGTCAGCTGGAATTCAGTCGCGTAGTGAACTTTGTGCCTTGCTTCTCAAAGCTTTATCTACAACTGCAAGATGGCGAGAAATAGCCGTCGAATCTGCAGAAACTCCCTAGGTGGATTTCGCGGACTCACTGTAATGTGTGTTTAACTAAATAACCTCACTTCGGTCTTCTATGCATATCGGAAACAGCAAATATCTATAGACCAAGATACCAGAGTTTTGGCTAGGAAAACGTGTTAGTTGGTCTGACGGAGGGGTGGACATTGGAAGCCCCAATATGTAGCTTTCAGTGGAATTTCAAGAGATTAGATGTGCGATTTTATGAACTTAGATTGTCATCAAGGGCTGCAGAACTGGAAGAAATTAAAGAGAGTGTAGGAATATTGACTGAGAGGCGTGAAGGATTATTAAAAGGTAAGTATATGGAGAGTGGATAGTGATTTGAGTGAACTTGAGTGCTGACAGAGTTGTGAAGGCAGTTAACACTAATTAAGGTACTTCAGTCAGCTGTTATCCACTATAAATAATATAGTTTACAAAGTAACTTGGCAAACTAATGGTTGGTTGAAGCGACACTGAGATGTGATTGGCGTTTGGATGTCGTATTTCAATAATTAGTGATTCAGGGGCTTCTGGTATGAATATGTTCAAAATTTAGCTTTTCTATCAGGTTCATTCATCATCTTTGAATGACACAAAAAGATTATCAGCGGTTGGTAAGGATTTGTTGAATATAACTATTAGTTCTGTCTAGTAGGCGAAATATGTTGAGTGAACAACTTTTCTACATCACCAATGAAGTGATACCTTAATAGTTTAGTTTCAGTTATGTTAGTTTATAAACTATCTACTTCATAATAAGTATACTTGTGTACTTTATTTTATGTCAGGTTTTGCCAATTACTATGAAAGATTACTATATTTTCATTTGCTTGTTGAAGCAAAAAATAGGCTGTTTCTTAACTAACTTTTTTGTATACAAACACCTACACACTTCATCTGATGGATTCTCTAACCGATTCTTATTATATCAAACCAAAATACAGTTATCACAGATGTCTTCGAAGCACCGAAGTCAGGCGAAGGGTACCAGGAAAGATACACAAGTCGATTGATGAGGCTGTGAACCTTGGTTGATTAAGGCTACTTGGATATGTACTGTGCATGGAGACTCACCACCTACGTCAATGCACTATTCTAGGAGAAGTTGGGTTGAGTTGGAAGAGGGTTCAGGGTGACCCGACCAAGACCCAGCACCAGTCGATGGAGTTCCTAACTCCTAGTCTGAGCCATGTGAGGAAATGTAGACTACCTAGTCAGGGTTCTCGAGACGAAAGGAATCAGTGGTTGAGAACTCTTGGTAACATGACTGGAAATCAGTGACAATGGTGCAGATGTATTCACTCCTTGATATCTTCTACAGCTAGAATATTTGCATTAGTCGCTATCTTCAGATTGTTTATTCTCTCACACAACTTCTGATATCACTCTTTTTCTATCCACTTGTTCTTTGTTTACTACTTTGAATTGTGGTAACTTGAACCGACATATTTGTGTGAGAGGTTCTACGTGGATCTTGTCTGTCTGTTTGATATCCGCTGCTAGTTTTTTTTGTCCAAATCAGAAACATCTTCCCACTGGTACTTTCTGTTAAGCTTTGTCAAATTAAGTAAATAATTATGTAATAAAAGGAATTGAACTATTACATGTATTAGTCAACGAGGTCAGCCTTCTGAAGTGTATTTGATAACGTGTAAAAGGTGTGGATGGTTTATTTGGAGATAGTGGTTCAAGTTGGCATAAACCGAGAATTATGAGATGCTTCAAACCAGTAGTCTTCAAGTTTCTTACTACTTCTGAGCAAAGAATACCAATCACTTTACAAATTTTAACTTCACGTCTTTTGTCAGATGGTCTAAGCTGGTTGTCATAATGATAAGTAAGTAGGCAGGATAAGTTAAACCACTTTTGTTAGCATGATCAACTGACTTATTGACCTGTAATTCAGTAGCTTTTAGTTCGAGGCCTGCCATACATCAAAATTTCTGTCAACGGTTTGCTTATGAGGCTCCATGTGTCAGCAAAGCTTTCCTTAGTGTTGTTGCTTGTATTATCCCATCGTTGACTGGACAGAATTCATCGGTCTCGATTAGCGTATAGGGCCCCTGCGAGGATGCCTTGATATTACCTTTGTTTTAATGATATATTAGTTATGGATAGTGGCTGGCAGTGGATTCTAGGATGCGCGTTTCGTCCTATTCGGACTCGTCAGCTGGCTGTACCTGCCTCTCAGTGAATGTTGTCCCCACCGGTACTCGATCTCAGGACAGACAGCTTCAAACGCCAGAGCGTTATCCACTGGACGGCGTAGCCACGATAGCCACTTCTTGTATGACGGGTATAGTATAGTAAATTATCCCATCGTTGATTGGACCGAATTGTATTTAAAGAAAAGTGTGAGATTTACATTAACGAACTGTTTTCAATTGATGGGCTTTTCACTGTCAGCGCTATTGTGAAGTTTCAGGTCCATTGTCTGGTAGTCTTTAACTTTTAGTGATTGGTGAAGTGTCAACATCAATTTTTGGAGCAAGGATTACACCGTTGGAATGATATGATTGACAATCCACTGAATACTTTTAATTGCGTTTATTAGTGGTCTATATGTTGGCAAGTTTTAAGTCATGTCGTTTGTGGGAAATTTTTAGACAAATTTCCAATGTAAGTTTACATTTGATGGCAGAAGTAAATCTCAGCACTGAATGAGTGGTATTCATTATGTTAAGGCTGTATGTCTCAGTGGAGTAAAAACAATAGAGGATTGTTTTTGTTTGCATGCCGTTAGTTGTAGTGTTACTGGATATCTGTGCTTATAAACAATAGCTCAAAGTTCTTTTGTGTTTGCCAAGCGGTTATATAAATGACTCAGAACAATTACTGCAAATGGAATGGTGTGAATGTGTTGTCCAATAAAATAATCGATCGAAGACTTTGATTACAATTTATCATTCTTTTTAACTCTCAGACATAGAACCTCGCTCACAAATGTGTCGGTTCAAGTTACCACAATTCAAAGTAGTAAACAAAGAACAAGTGGATAGAAAAAGAGTGATATCAGAAGTTGTGTGAGAGAATAAACAATCTGAAGATAGCGACTAATGCAAATATTCTAGCTGTAGAAGATATCAAGGAGTGAATACATCTGCACCATTGTCACTGATTTCCAGTCATGTTACCAAGAGTTCTCAACCACTGATTCCTTTCGTCTCGAGAACCCTGACTAGGTAGTCTACATTTCCTCACATGGCTCAGACTAGGAGTTAGGAACTCCATCGACTGGTGCTGGGTCTTGGTCGGGTCACCCTGAACCCTCTTCGTCTCAGTCAGTCAATAGTATTCTTAATCCGTCAGTTTGTCTATGAGTGGACTTGTAGGTTTGAATGGAGCTCCAGTTCTTGTCCGATTGAGATTTCTATGTAGGATTTCTGTTGCCTCTTACTTAATATAGCAACACTGCAGAGGCGTTGAATTTATTCTTAGTTATATTGCAATCACTACTTTTCGTTCTTTACGAGGTCCTGTAAATTCTGAATGAAATTCTGAAGATGGTTACTAAGTAGTAATGAGGACCATTGTATTGAGTATTGTTGAGTGGATGGGTCGATACGGTTTAGAAACGTGGAGAATGTCTTTTTAACATGTTAGCATTCTAACAGCTCAATGGTTGTAACAGTTTGATCGCTAAAACGCTCGCTAACTGCGAAAAACTACTGATATTACGTGATCAAACTAATGTTCAAATTACTCAGGATTTATAAATTTAAGTTCTACTAGTTTCAGAGCAATAGACTGTTAATTGCGATTTTACATTTCTGTCACTTGAACTATGCGATTCGGGTTCAGCTGTGTTCAGATTTGAATTTCATCAGTTTCTTTGTAATGATACTGGGTGGTGACTTAAGGTGAAATGAAAATTTGGATCGCGGACGGATTCGAATCAGAGACCACCAGGTTTCCCGCCCGATGCTCTACTAACTGAGTTACGAGGTCCAACTGCTGACCAGATTTTTGTTTTTATTTCACTGGTTCAAATCCGGTCGCTGTCCAAATTTTCATTTCACCTTCAGTCATCACCAAGTATAGATACTAAACTGCCGAACAATGGTTATCTCAGATAGCCAAAATGATAAACAAATGTGTAATAAATTCGATAGATTTTCTCTTATCCAAAGACAAAAACCTTTTTGAATTTTTAAAAATATTTTAACAGTAACATTTGTCCAATACCATTTAATGAATATGCATGTAACATCAATGACTGCTTGAAAACAAACTATTCATCTCGTTTTAAACAACCTCTTGTTCATGTTCATTTAAAATGATAAAAATCGCATGCAACGTTTTGTACAATGAACAACTCATCTTGATGTCAACTATAAATGAACATACTAATGATGAGGAAATTGTAACGCCTCGTAACTGATAGTGTAAACTAATCTTTTCGAATGGTCACTGATTATTTTCACTACGTTTTTGTTTCAATTGTGAATGTATTACTTAATACATCATTAGTAGTATTTTACAAAGTGACCTAAAAAGGCATTAGGTTAGTTTTTTGCATTATGATCGAGAATTGCAATTTCTATTCATTAGACTGCATCGAAATGTTGAGCTGCCTTGTCTGGTGGCCAAAATACAAATTGATGGATAGAATTCGGTCGTCTCTTAGGACTAGATAAACATGATCTGTCTCTACTGGTACTCCTGCGTCGATGCCTCGATATTGCCTGGCGTTTTAATTTTGACGTTAATGGTCAGCAGTAGATAACGCTCAAGTCTTGGTGGGAACAACATTACTAGCTGAGAGACAGGTATATCCAGCTGATAAGTCCCAAGTAGAATGAAACGTGCCTCCCGGATTTCACTACTAGCCACGATCCATCATTAATTTTCATCATGGTTTTTGCATCATCTGCATAACTAGCCACAGTCCAGAAGCACTGAACTGCTATTTTACTTTATTTTGGGGCTCCTTAGCATTGAATATCCACCACCGTATGGGGATTGAGTCCGGGGCTGTTAGATCTCTCAGTGACCACTTTACTGTTCATCTACTGGATTGGAATCCAGTAGTCTATCCATCCAGTGTTGTCAATAGGCAGGTGTCCTCACTCCCAACCTGTTTGATTCTCTCCAGGTCAAGAATTAGTATTAAAGCTTTCGAAAATCTACCTTGAAGCAAGCCGCTATGATTGCGTTTTAGAAATTCATTTGGCGAAATGCTACAAGACGTAAAAGTCCTAGGCTGTCATGTATGCACATTGCTGAGAAGTTCAATAAGAGGACGAAACAACTGTCCAGTGCTCTTAGGTTTTTAATTGGTCTGCGGCGGATTTCAGTTCCTGATTTGAACTACTGTGAAATCACTCACTCCCTACAAAACAAACTAAAATATGAAATTTACAAGCTAGAATCAAACTGCTTACATATTGGCAACTAGTATCAGTGATAGTTACTTGGTCGAAACCAGTCAACCTCTGAAAATACTCTAATATGATCACACTTTCGTAGTTTCTACCAGTAAAATTCTACTCGTCGCCCTTGTATGTCAGAGATTTTTGGACAAAGACGAGTGGGCAAAAGCATTTAGGCGAATTCACAGTCCACAAATAAATCATAGATAACAATGTGCTTCTGACGTGTTCATGTGAGCAATCAAATTTACTGTATTACAGAAGTTATACTGAATCATTACACTCGCCATTTCACCATTGCTATTTTTTTTACTTGAGTATTACATTTTTTTTTCACTAGCATTTCCAAAATTGAATTCGTTTACATCTTTGTTTCACTCAGCTGCCTGTCATCATATGAAATTTCGATTGGTCTCTACCATTTGAAGCTGCGAAACAGTTATTTCTAAAAAGCTCTCTTATGATGTAATGTCTGATTCAACTTATGAATGAACAATGCTAATGCAATGTACATAGCGTTTATCAAATCTTCGTGTAGAGAAATTTCTACTCAATGATGCAATCTATTATTTTGACATCATCGTTATCTTTTAAGTCTGAAATATACCATTTTTGTCATCATTTTCAAATTTATGTTTAACTGTATCTTTCTTGCACTGAGCTTTGTATCACTGACTAAAATTCTGGTTTGTCTGCATTGTCTTCGATCGCCAAACAATTGGTTCCATAAAGCTGCTCTTTAGTTTGTTATTTGATACAACTCTTCTAAAACCCCATGTACCGTTTAGACTGGTTGCCTCCAACATTGAAACCTTGATGCGGATCGGACAACAGAAACGTTCGGTTAGGATTCAGGAAAGCCTAGTTGTTGATGAATGCTGTATTTCAAAACCCAGTATACAAATCCCAAATCCACAAATGTTTATCGGAATATGGGTGTAATAATGCTGCAGAAAACATGGCTTCATAACCTGTATGATGACGATTTAGCCTTCATAAATGGTTTCATATTATTTCAACAAGATCGAAACTTTTCCAAGAAGAAATGTGGTGGAGGTGTGACGACATTTATCAATTCAATCTGGTTCTCCTCTAACTATGTATGCTTTACCTTCTCTAACGAGGAAATTGAGTCCATTACCATTAAATATCATCCTAAACATTTGAGTTAATACAAACATATATACATTGCAAACGTTTACGTCACACCTGACTGCAGTTTATTAGATTTGTCTACTTTTGCTGATGAATTCACCAAATTCGCTCCTCTGATTCTGGGTAACTCCTTGTCTATGGTTTACAGAGATTTTAACTCATATGACTGCAGTTTCGTAGTACCATTGGGTCATGAAAATGTGATTAACTTTTCTTCTCGTCTTGACAACATCCTGGATTTAGTATTTACAAATGAACCTGGTATATATGAAGCCCGTAAACAGGCTCCGCTGATAAATTATGACCACTGTATTGTACCTGTTCTGCTTAAAGTGTACGGCAAATTAGACAAGAACGCTTTCGGATGCCTTTCCAAGAAAGTCTAGTACAGATGTTATTCACAAGAGAATATACTACTTTTAAGAGGCATGCTTAAAGAAACAGACTAGCATATATTTTCTGATGAAGTTTTAGGCAACACTACCATGAATGTTAAAAGCTATCTCATTCTGTTTCGATGTTTGCTGCCCCGCTGAAACAGTCTACATGAGATTTAACAGACTTTCTTCTCATCTCAAGAGGCTCCGGAGAGCAAAGGAAAGGTTGGATAAGACGAGAGATCACCCTGGCGTTGAATGATTTAACTGTCTAATTAAATCTGAAATATAACGCCTGAATACTATTTACAACCAGAAGTTTCTATCATGTAAGAGCTCTTCCAATATATGGAAATTATTGGAAGAGAAAGAAAACGTATGACAAAAGAAGCTTGTTCGTGCGTTAAACCAAGCTAATTTCAGCCTTCCTAACGTCCAAAGTCAAATGGACAGCTGCTTTCCTGGTTTTAATACACATGATGTATTTAAATGTCTTAAATCCTTGAATCCATCTGAATGCTTAGGTTCTTACAGTGTTTCGAGTATTATATTTCGAAAATGTGTCATCCTCCTGCAGATATTTTCAATGCATCATTTTCTAGAAACACCGTACCCGCTGCTCGGAAGGGGATCAAAGTTGTACCTGTGCCTAATTCATCTTCCGGATCAGATGTTACGTTTTGAACCATCGCTAAAACTTTCCCTTTTTCGAAAACTATAGGTGAATTACTTCTTCTTCTGCTTGAACTTTCCTCGATGATTTTCAAAGATCCAGAACAGTTTGCCTACAAACACAGATGCTGTCACTGTCTTGTATTATAATATTGTTTCTAGTCTAGACAAGGGTGTTAAGTATGTTCTTTGTGCCTTTTCAGACTACTCATCAGACTTTGACTATGTTCTTAGACCACTCGTGTTAATTAAGCTTTCTGTGGCTGACTCACCAACTGGATGAGTCCCGAAAAGGACGAAACACGCGTCCTGGAGTCCCTTGCTTGCCATAGTCAAGTAAATTTTAACTATTCAGGCAATATCGAAGCGTCCTTAAAGCAGCCCATATTCTGACACAAATCGAACAATTGATGCAGTATAACAACGGAGGATTACAAGTATGGATTCTAAAGCCTTTTTCTTCGAAAGTCCATAAATGTATTAGCAATTCACGCTAAATCGTTTTTACTAACTGGTAAACCGACGCAAAACTGTGATGAGGATTGCCTTTAAAACTTGTATTCTTATGTGAATAGCTCTAACAAGTTACATTTATTTACATAGCTTTCAAAATATGCAGTAATTGAAACAAAACAGAAGGGGAAGAAATCGGCGGCTTACCTTTCATGTTTTTGCTTTCATTCTGATTGTCTGAAACCTGTAACTGGCTCGAATCATTATCATTCGATTCCGCCTCATCTCCCAGTGTACTCTCAACTGAATCACCATCCTTTGCATTTGTTTGATATTCAGGCTGCGTTAGTATTAATAATCGCTCCTTGCAATGCTTCTGATTCTGTTTTTCCTGTCCTTGATTTAGCAACTCATTCATATCTCTGTGATTTTCAGAAGTGATTTGAGGATCGGTATCAGCGGTTTTTTGTTCGTAGGTGAACTAATCAATTTTGGTTGAGTACTACTACTAGCAAGTCCATCTAAATATTGTATATTGACAGAAAGGAGTAAAAGTTTGAAAGCGATTCTGTATTTGTGGGGGAATAATGGAGGGAAAAGGAAATATAAATGAAAGAGAAAAAGTACAATATTTTGCGAGGTATTACGTTTTCTGTTTTGGCATCATACCTGCCAGAATTAAAAATAAGTTTAGCAACAGTAGTTGTGGTTGGGGCTTAGCCGTCTCTATAGTCAATATCTAGTTTACACACTCGAAATTTCACTTTCTACTTTAAAAATTATAGACAACTAACATTGTTAGTTTATACGCAGCAAATTTAACGTTTGAAATGTTACGTTAGCTGGAACGTAGTTAAGTAGGGTTTACTTTAAAGGCCAAGATAGCGACTATTGTAATAACCAATCAGGTTCCCGCATTCCAACCAGAAATGTCATTTTTCACAAAATAGAGGAGCCTAATTGGTTGTCTCGGCATTTTCTAGGGTGGTCTTTAAGGTCTTTAGGTTACTAGATTGAAAGAATTTGATCGTGATGCGTGATTTTCAGCTGGAAGATTACTGATTTGTATAAATTTGGCGTTAAGTAGCCTTGTCATATGGATAAGAAAACGCTACACTGTTCAATTTACTGTTAATGAGAAGTGAATCAGAATTAATCCATACTCAGGTTAGAAGGTGGAATGTCCTCGTGCTTTGTGTCTCTTTTATCCACTTTATCTATATAAAAGTGTTTGCTTTCCTATGGTTCACAGTTATAGATTCGATGCAGCGTTTTATTGAATTTTATGTTTTCATTATTTGCGTAACAGATTGTTTTCTGAGTAAAGCCGAAAAGATGTTTAACAGTGATATTTTGGTGAGAAACTAATTTGGTTTGAGGTGAATCCTACTCAGTAATGAGATCAAATGGATAACTTCTTTACACCTAGGAGAACTGGATATATGATTCGTTGAGCAATTCATGTCTCTGTCTCTAAAATGGCTGAACTCGAAGTCTTCAGTCCTCATGATGAGCCAGTTATTGTGCGACTATTTGGTCATTAGTGGCTATTCATTAGTCCTTAGCATTATTCAGTTCATCATACAGCGTTACCACAGCTTTTATGTTCGGCTACAGTTTGTCTTAACTATCGACCTAGTTATAATTGTATGAATTGCAATCACTTTCGCGTGGTTCATAGGAAAATAACTGATTTGAAGAGTTCGTTTGTCTAGTATTCATGGGAAGCCTGGCTCAACCGCCAACATCGAAAACAGCGCTGCTATATGGGTCCGTCAAGGTAAGCTTAATCTGTTCAATGTAATATCAAAACTCTAGTAAGCACATGTTTGTTGATGAATAAGTCACCACATCTGTATGATATTATCCAAGCATACATAAAGAATATATCAAAAATTACGAGAAGATTACTGAGACCACTTGGAATTGGTGTGGCTCATAAACCAACAGTCCTCTCCAAACACTGTTATGCAGACCAAAGGATGCAGCAACCAAAGAAGACAAACAAAATATCATCACAAAATCAACTGCAATAACTGTAGTCAACACTACATTGAACAAAGTAGTCACCCTCTTCGCCTTCGTCTACATGAACACCAATTGGCCATTAAACGCCACGACATTTCGTCACTCATTTCAAGGCACGTAGATAATTATGGACATGAATTCAACTTCGACAATGTAGGAGTTTTGGACAGAGGAAACACAAAGAATATCAGAGAATTTCTAGAAGCTTGGCATTCAGGTCAGTCAGTCAGCAATCAATAGATGTATAGACATAGACCCGATCTATCAACCAATAAGGAAAATGATAAACGACAGAAAGGTTAGTCAGAGGTGAAGCAGAGGAACAGCCAACAGGAAAGTCTATACAGACACTGAGACAACAATCGAAGGAAACAACCAATCACAGACCACTTCGTTAAGGCAGGCTACTAAATCACTCACGGAGAGATATTGGCGGCTCACTTCATACTGAATTTAGTGCTGATGATGTCGTCTAGCAAGACGATTAAAGTTTCACGTTAAAACAACCCAGCTCAGAGAACATAGTACAACCGAGGTAGTTAAGATTCATTGGTCGTTTTAGGGGATTGGTTGGCTAAACGTACCATGGTTCCAGTGAGCCACTTAACCAGTGGTATCAATACTGGCAAACTTCTAGAGTTGTCCGTCGGAATTATAAAATGAATATGTATGTTCTTTGTTGAACAACCTATAATGTCGTTGTGATACCTGTTTCTCATAGAAGTACCTCTAATCAGTAGGAATTGTAGTCACCTAGGGAAGTCACAAGGTCAAACCGTCGGTTGACAAATAGTGTGGAAAGATGTGTCGACAGCAGTCTCATCGGAACGCTCCAAGAAGATGAGGATGAATACTCTTTACAACAAAGAAAGTTCAAAACAATTAGTTCCTTTTATAAACGGTGACAAAACAATAAGGAAGACGTAAATTGTCTGAACCGTGTAATGTATTTACGCAAACAGTCTGTTCACACATATACTTATCATAAGTATTTATATAAAAATTCGTAAAGATAAGGAGTGAGAATGCAAAAAGAGGTCAAAAAGGAAGGCTGAACTAAACCCCAAATAACAATGAAAGTCAATAGAGCGAAAGTAATAGTACATGAAACTTGGTTGCAGATTTGAATACACCAAGGAAAATTCAATGTGATAACAGATTGTTTTTGAACGGACAAAGTTGGCTTAAACTTCCGTATGGCTAAAGCCTCAACAAACTTAAGGGTCTATCCGCAACACGTTTATAAATAGGTCTAGGAGAAATAGCCACGTCATTCCTGTGACCTGTTTTTATGTTGTTTCACGGTCGAAGAATTTGGACATCTACTACCAACGTTTGATCGGTTCAGGTGATTCAGTTCGCTTTTGAGGCAACTTTGGAATATGCTCCGAAGCCCTTACTTGCATAGACGTATGAGTGCTCCCTATATATGCGTTACCTTATGTACATTTGAATTGGTAGATGTAATAGGATGTGATATTGTCGTTCACATTCTGTAAGGGTTTGGGAAATTATGTAGTCTTAATGGTTTCTGTCAATGGAAGCTTAGCTGTATAGTAAGTCCTAACAGCAGCGTCAAGTCTCCGCTTAGGGATTGCGCTATGAGAGTCACCTTTGTACGGGAGGCCGATGAAAATATCTTTCTTCGGGATAAAGTGTAGAGCTGGTTTTGGCGCTCTGGCTGTTTTCTGCTGCCTAGCCAATTTTGACAGACAGTTATTTTCAAACTATTTCAGTTAATGTTCTCTCATCTTTCAAAGTATCATCTGTGCGTATTTGTTGAATCCTAGTAAATAAGCAGCTATCAACTACTTGTACTAAACTGGATAAAAGCTATCATGGTTCAAATATTGCCCTGTCCATCAAGGTTTTCTGTAGATGGATCGTTTTATGGACCCATCTTACAGGTGATTAATTAATTTGTCCAAAAAGGCAGTCATTGTACTCTCCTACATGAGTCAAATACTGCTTGCCTTTCTCAAACATATTAACCAGTTGACTTAACGACGCTCTTACCAACTCACTGATCGCATTTGGTCGTTACGGAGGTTATGCTGTCTAGTCAGATTGTGAACAATTAGCCTACGATGCTTTGAAACTTCTTTCTGTAAAGTATTTTCAGTCGTTGGTGTCATTTAAATTTAAAATCAAAATTACGTATATATAACAGTTTGGTCTAAAAAGTGTCATGAGTAAACACGATATAACTCTAAAATGAAACACACAAACCTACATTTTATAACTTCTGGATAAAATCTAGAATTTTCTTCCATTGTTTGCTTATCATATAGAGTTATGGTTCCATCTTCATTCATCCCAATAATCTTATTGATATCCACAAGAGGTGACAGTTGAATAAAGCCTTACAACGAACACGGATGATTTTAAAGTAGCAGTCCATTCCACCACCACCCTGTAAATGTGACCCCGAAGAAAATGATTATATTACAACAATAATGTTAGTATTCTGAAAATTCAAGAATTACTATCAATATAAGTTTCTTGCATGCTGATATTATTGACTCTAAGCTTTTCACTAACACTCTAATCATCCTCCTGAGCCTAACAGTCAAGGTTTCCAGGTGTAACAACTGTTCAAATATGTGAATTCATTTATCTTGATTGTGACTGGCTGGGGAAAGCACTGCACTTGCTGAAACTTTGATCACTTAGCAGCTGTTCTCTGATTGGTTGACATGAATTATCGGAATACTTTATGCTATCCCACGCCTGATGACAAGTTAATTCATTTTATCCGAGCATGGTGCCGATCTATCAGTACACAGTCAGTTATTTTTCAAGCTATCCAAGAATGAAATTTGTTTATGAGAATGAAGGCGCCTTCCCTGTCCAGTTACATTCAAGACATGCAAAATAATGCAGAGGCTATAGGCATTTCTTCATCCTCATTCTCAATAGATAACAAGGTTTAGGGATGGTGTGTCCAAAATGATTCTTCTTCTAAACTTACAAGACAGTATAATCTCAAAAATACTGAATAATCCTAAACTGTGTCAGCCAGGTGGTTTGAATAATCTAAGTTATCTGTGACATCAATAAAACAAAGGACATTCAGCAAGGAGTCACTCATTCGTAAGCTGTAGAATCCCATATAAATTCTCTATCCACACTGTAATAGAAAAAAAGTGTTTCATTTGATCTAATTACAAATCAGATCGGAAAAAGAGTTACGTAATGTTTGAAACAGTTATAATAATAAGATTTATTAAGACCGAAGTAACATTTGGTTATTAAGTTAAATAATGCAATGTGGTGACTGTAGAGAGAAATCAGATATGTAGAAGTGGAGAAATGTAGTTTGTGAGGTGTGAATGAAAGGATTTCTTTTCACTTTCCTAACATTTTTACCTTCAACTATGTACTCCTATAGGCACTGGATGAATTTAATGATATTAACCCGTTAGGACTTGGAACCAATGAGTTTAGTTGGAATACAGTCTAATGAAAGTAAATATTTACAAAATAGCGGACACTGGATCTATCACAAAAAGACTATATGAAGTGTAAGTGGACACATGAAATTTCGGCACATATTGGATCAGTATCACATAACCTTAGGTTTAGCAAAACAAGTGATTTCGATTGGTTTTGCTAATGAATTTGCCAATTATTCACAAATTACACGGTTAACGTTGACATTTCTGATAGCCGAGTAGTCTTTTAGCATCTCAGATGTAGTCTGAAGATAGCTTTCGATGCAAACAGAAACCGCGTTAACATGCCTCAGTCATCGATAATATGTCAGGTTAGGGAAATAGTCCATATACATAAGTCACTGTTGATGGTTTGAAGTTCTTTGAGCTTTGATATTTTGTCGTGAACGTTTCATCATCAGGATTGGTGACATCTTCAGCGACAACTTCACAAAGAAGTCTTTATAAGGTCACGTATTTGTGACCTTGTTGTCTCTTGTGTTAAATACATTGTGGGCGCAAAAAAATATTGTTCTGTTGGATTCAGTTAGTATGATGGGTAATAGCGTAAAGGTGAACCTAAAATCAGGTCAATAGTTGTAGCTTCAAGGATCATAGCAAATTTACTCAAAATTTAGGCACCTGACTACTGAGATAAGAACACCTCTACCCATCCCCCATTAAATTTAAGTTATACGTCTCTACGGAAATTTATCCGTTCAGACGATACGATTGTTGGTGGAGTAAAGTCCAACCATGGTTATCCCTTGATAGTATTCACACATGAATGCAGTTATGAGCTCGCTGACTTTCCCTCTCAGAAGGTTTTCTTGTAAACATTTCAAGATGGCATTCATTACGGACTGAAATCAGTTGGAGAACCATCGACAACCCGGGATCACTGGACGGCTGTCACTTCTTAGTATGGAACTTTTCAGCAGTACTCACTCACTGATCAGGAGGACACAGAACCCAGGACCTTCAGGTCCCACGGTGGACCCATTAGTCATTCAGCATTCGGTTCTATAACTGATCTTAGTTCGTGATGAATACTAATTTGAAATAAATAAAATCTCCATAAACCTCAAAATGCATTACAGTAAATGTTCAGTTATATTTGTGCACATTCATATACAGACCGACAGTTCTTAGAGCTTTGAAGTTATTCATACCAGAGGAGAAAAACTATGATAAACACTTTGTTAAACAGTAGGCTTTTCATAGCCAATCAGGGTACGTACATCCATCTAAGTAAACCAATAAAGGTGATCAATTACAGCAAGAAACTGTGATAGTTAATCTAGAGCAGACCAGATGGACATGACGATGAGTACTCAACGATGACATTGGATGGAGGTCGCGCTATATCGTGAGCTGACAAGTAGGAAATATTGACCATTGCACTTCGACCCCGTGGCTCAAGCGTAACGTGCCTGCGGCAGAACGTGGTGGTCCTGGGTTTGATCCCTGGTGGGGGCATGGGTGGATACTGCTTAGGAGTCCCATACTAGGACAAACAGCTATCCAGTGCTCCCAGATTTCTAATGTTCCTCTAAATGATGTCAGTCCATGACGAATACCTACTTGTAATTCAGAAAAACCGGTCCATTATATAGAACATAGCTATTTCTTATTTGAAATTCAGTAATGTGTAAAGTTCGTAGAAAACGTATGCATGAATGTCAGCAGAACTTCTGAGTTTACGATATGCTAACTGAAACATGAAGCAATTTTACAGGATGAGAAATAAGAAGCGTTTTTTGTCTACAATGGCTTACTACTTACAGTACCTTCAAAACAAAAGGTTATCTTGTAAGGAATATGTATTCTGAGATCCATGTTTGTCAATAACTTTGAGTTCACTAACACTTTCAGTAACTCACCATAACATCTGCAACACCTGATGTTACTCGGATAAAGTGTCCTGGCCAAGCAATAGACTCAAATCGCCTTACATTCTTATCCACTCTATGCACTCTCCAGTAGGCTTCAGTAACTCGTTCGCCTGTTGCACGTATTTCAAATTTACAGTTATTGATTTTATCTTCTCGATCAAGTTGATTAGTTTCTCGAACTAGGAAAGGGATTAGTGTTTGTTGAATACCAGTGCACATCCACAATACAGTCTGGTCTCGTAAACAGCCCTATTTAGAAATGAAATGAAATCATGAAGATCAACAGTAAATAACGGAAAAACTATGCAAATTGTGAATTCAATTAATGGTAATAAGATTATAGAGAAAATGATGTAGATTTAGCCTTTTTTCATATGAAACCTCAGTCCTTTTCATGTGATACATTGCTTTACGACCGGTTTCAGTTCACCCTTGTGATTTGCGTGGTTCAATGAAGCCATTTCTACTGCCTAACAGTTTTTCAGCTAGTTAGTGGGAGTATGAATACTTTTATACACTAGAGTACGAGTTCATTCCTTTATTACGCTTTTTAAATATCTTCTAAATTAAGGTAGCTGCAGTGTAGATTTAATGTTCCAGCAATAGGCTTCATCATTAACTCCAGTCTATGCACTATTGACTCATATGGGTGGTCAGAAATGAAACTAACTAATTAGCAGTGCTGTTTGCTTGTCAAGTACAAATGATTTTGATCCAACTTATCACTTTTTTATCTGGGTTGATTTGGACAAGTTAATCACGATCTTCAAACTACCTCAAAAGGGGGCAGCTATTAGGAAGGATAATTAAATACTCAAAGTCGAGGCATGTGTTTGTAAGACCCAATCTATGAGTGAGATGATACAACCAGATTTGATCCAATCGTGAGACTATTGATATTGAGTAGATCATAATTTGTGGCCTGGAAGTTTCGATTCCCTAAGGAAGCCTAGTTTTTCATTCTCACCACTGATCAATAACCCTGTAAATACTCGCTCTGATACCAGCATCTGTCACTGGTCGGTATTCTTCATCTTCGTTAGTGAACAGCATTCCCATTATTGTGCATTCATGTTGACGAGTGGTCATATGAAAAGTAAGCAGATATAACGGCCCATTTTGGATGTATTAAAACAGCTAGCCGATAGTAAAGAAATATGGAGATATTAATCACACAAATACTGAATCGGGTCTATCACTTTCAAAGCCAACAAAGTAGGTTACCATACAACTTGTTAAACATGCTAGAAATGCAGTATCTACTTCTGAATTCTTGTCATTACCTTCCGCTCGACCTGACAATGGCGATTTCCCCCCTGAACCATTAAAATTAGAAAAAGAACATCCAGGACTAGTCAGGTAGACCACACTTCTTCATCACCATCTTAGAATGAGAGAATATTACTGCATTCATTGACGTGATTCTTTTGCGTGATACTTCGTGGTGCCCATGGACGGATTTTAGATATCTCCTTCAAACTAAATTCATAAATAGTGTTCTTCCTAAATCGACAGACCACTTCTATTTTAAAGTACCTGCCGAAAATTAAAAAAAGTCAATTGGCGAGAAGATTCACTGCAACTATGTTTTGTGTTCTCGGAACTCACTAATTCACATCACTTTAGGAATTTATTCTTTTATCGTTCAAAGCTTAATTCAAAAACGCTACTACTTAGCTGATCATGCTGCAGATCGTCTGCTAGATGGTAATCGACGCAGCTTTCGTATCTTAAGTGCTGGTCAGACATTATCGATAAAACTGAGAGTCCGTCTTACCGGAAATAGTGGGACCGAAATAAAGAATATGCTGCCAACTAATCCTAAATATCTAACACCGTGATTTGCCGCTTAACTCAGTGACTACAATTCAAGCAGCCACCTGGTGACGAATTTAAGTACTTGTAATAATTTGGCTTTGTTGCTATTAAAAATATGTTGTGAAGAGTCTTTAAGGTTATCTCAGTTAGCAAGTGATACATAGACGAAGACTAATATATTTATCTAAATTGCTGCAAATAATATGGCGTCAGATTTCTCGTACTTAATATTCTGATTAAAATGCAATACTAATTTCTAATCAGGTAGTCGTTTGGAACATATCTAGTTAATCACTAACGTTTACTGATGTTTATATTTCTTGTAAGTGCAAATTACACACAGTAGTTGTGATAATGCATTATTATATGGGACGATTGTGATTTGGGATGATGCTAAAGTGGGTTTGATGAACAGTCATAACTTCTGTGTACCTAATGTCTTGACCATACTCTATTTATTGCATAAAAGGCTGTTAATGGCAGTTCACCCTTACCCACAAAAAACTGCATTTGAGTGTTTACTGGAACCAACCAAGAACCCATTACCCAACAAGTATGCAGAAGAAAATGGAGATGGATTGGGCATACATACACTAAGAAGACCATTTGGGAATATCACGCATCAGGCCAGGCCCACGAGTGGGAGCTAAGTAGGAAACGATGAACTGGGCGTCCGAGGGTGACATGGAAGAGATCGTGTGAGGAAGAAATGAAAGGTTCTGGGCAGTCGTGAAGCCAGATTAAAAAGACTGCAGAGAACAGAGTGAAATGGAGACGTGCAACTGAATTCCCATGTTCCACTTGGAATCCAAAGGACAAATAATAATAATAATAATTTACTAGAAAAAGTTTACTGAAATCAGTCAGTTGATTAACTAATACTTAAAGCTTAACGCTATGTTGACTAAAATGAGGTTGGACAACTGGCTAAATAGTTCGTATTAGTGAAGGTTTAGGAGGACCAACTTGGTCAGTACCCTACTAATCATGCGTTTACAGCTCAAAATTAGTTGGTTGTAATTTATTTACCTTGATGACCACATACAAGCCCTACTCACATTATCATATAGCTGGATCGGATTATGTTAGTTTATCAATACCGTCTACTCTGTACAAATGGTTTTTAACAAACTTTATTTATGTATATATAAATGAATTATAACAGTATTTACCGGAAACTATTGGAGTGATTCCGATACAAGGTGTTGTAGTTTTTTCTTAGGACCTACAATACCTCAAAACAAACTGTCTTAGCTATTGCAAGGTCTGCCTGTCTGTGCGGAGCTGTTTGTGTCTTGATTTGATTGCTAAGCTCAGGCTGACGTGGTCGTTTCCTATCTTTCAGATTGTATTCATCTGTCGGGGAGTCACGGCCTTTCACTGTTGATCGAACATTAACAAAGGGACTTCGATGCACCTTATATTATACATATCAGTATTTAAAATTGAATCCGAGATAATTATTATCACCTAGGCAATGGATACTTTATTCAACTGAAAGAATTGAAAGAAAATAAGGACCTGATAAAGGTGCAGGCATTGTAATAATAAATCGACAGGACTATCTTAACAAATGTTGTATATTCCCTCAGGTGAAAACAGATTCCAGAAACCTGAACGTGAAAACAACAAAACACAAATGATTGAACAGCAAATTATGCAGGTCCTGAAAGGAATGAAAAATAACTTTCTAATGATTTTGAACCTATATTAAAAACTAGCAGCTACTTGATTGATAATTCTTCCGTTTTACGATTTACTTAGGATTCTTAAACCTAAACTACCGCATCACTCTAGTTTAGAGATGCTGAGTTTTCTCTGTCACTCTGTTGCCAACTGAAAAGATACAATGGTGTTATGACCAAGAACATTTTCGAAAAATTCCTAATATGACACTTTTGAATTTTTAGAAAGTTTACGAAAAACTTTTCTTTTTACCTAACCTCACTGAATTAAAAATGTTACACTTGAGAAAACATTGGGTTTTATATTCTATAACTGTCGATGTCTAGGCAGTCGGTCGTCGCACAGTAAGCGTGGCTGAATGTCTCGTGCAAGAAAATGACCATTGTTGCTTATTAGCACCTAATATTTGTCCGATATTACGTGGATATGGGATCACCAGTGTGCTACTTGAGGTAAATTATATCTGCATATACACTGAATGCCCAGCTGATGTTCAACAATAAGATTTACGAAAAAAGAGATGTTTTGACACCGAGATCGTCATCAAGTACTTTGCTGGTCAGTTTCTTTTTCTTAAAGTAATCTTGTGCTAATCATAATTTGACTAGACTTCGTTGACATGAAGATGTTTCTTATCATATGTGAGAGGACATGTGATTTACAGAAAGTCCTCAGAACATTCAGTGACTGTCATCTATCAATTCAGTTTTCCCTGAAGAAAGACTGGAAAACTTCATTGTTCTACACGCCACTGACAAAGAAAGTCGACAGATATTTTTAGATATCGATCTATATGGAATCCACATATTGTGTTAGACTAAGCAGTTCCTTGTGTAACCCCTATGGACAGAAAAAGCGTCTGGTTTGCTAGTCGTTTAATAAGCATTTAAAAAACATGTATAAAAGACAGCGTAGATCAGGGAATTAAAACAAAACTTTGTGAAAAATGGGTTTTTAGTACATTTTACTGAGTCACAGTGTTTATGATATTCAGGTATGGTCACTGTGTTAAGAGAAATGAAGTACCCAGATTTGGTACTTAGGACTGGTACTGCAAACAAATTTCTTCAGAACTCTTTCATGATCCACGATAAAAATTTTCATACCGCTTGTCTGTGAGCATGGTGTGAGAGGTAGTTCATAGGTGCTTGAGACAAGTTACCCTGATTGGACTGTTTGATTTTAGCTAGATATGTGAGGTGTTCACCAAGGAATATTCTTTGTCACATTCATTAGCACCCACCACCCCTCGAATGCCTAGACAAAAGACAACTGTGAACGATGTGTAAGAATAAGACCGCACAACGTTTAAAGTAATAGCTTATTACTGTTTATAAAGTCGAGCGTTCACTTGTACGTACTTGGCACTGCTGAAACCAGAATTGTCTGTATAAAAGCAGTTGCTTCAGTTGCCTTGTTAACCTGTGCTAATTTGTCGTAGTAATCCTACAGTTAAACGAACTTTATCCCTTTCTCAACATTTTTGTTGTACAGCACTAAGAAATTTCCATCAGAAATAACGGAGTACTCCTCTCTTTCCATCATTTTTCTTGTTTTATCTCACTGGATCTAACCCGTATTCATACTTATTGTTTCTTATACCTTTAAGTATACACTTTTAAATGAGATGAGACCAAATTTGTCAACTTGTTTGCCTTTTTCACCTTTGTTTTCTACTCAATTCGAGGACTTCTTTGATATGTATAACCCACATAGTTGTACTTTCGTCATCCCCTTTATTTTAAAATGTAACCATACACATAAACAAACAAACAACAAAATTGTACAGCTTTGAATATGATATCTTTTGGATCATTTTATTCTCTTAAATTGGTTCCAGTGCAATTTAATTGAAATAATTTCATCTCAGTTGATTTTCTTCATCTGTCTGCTATTTGGATAGAGGCAATCTGCAGGAAGACCCGGATCTACGGCCTAGAACCCTCCAGTAACTAATCAGTGTCATCTGTCTGCCTAACTAATATCAGTTTTAACTCCCGTTAAATATCCTACCCGATGAGTTTGTGTCGTCTACTGAGTTCCTTATTAATATCTTTGTATTCTTCATGAGTGTTACACTTTTTCTGTACATCCCTACAGCATTTGTGGTCCTTCTAAGGACTTATCTAGGGAATTAACTGTATATCGATTGGTCACGGGATTGCAGCCAATTTCATGTTGTCTAGTCCTGAGTGCAGATTGAATTCTATTGATCATATTTGCAATGTGGCAACCAAACTAGGAAGCTCAGCATCGCTGACTACAACACTGAATGACGCGGGTTCGAATCTCGGGGCGGGACATCAGTTCCGTTGAGGTTGCAGATACGCCTTGCTGACGAGTGTCGAAAAGCACGAAACCTAGGTCCAGGGCTTCCTGCCGATTGCCTCCAACCAACTAACAATTAACTGTATAACACGTCTTAGGATTTCATATTAGATCTGTTTATTGAATTTGTAATACACAGTGATATAGTATTATTTACTTGATGGCATTTCGAGCATAAATTATTGCTCATAATCATATCACATGTAATCACACAACTTTCGATATTTGATTTTTATAGTTACTTCACCTCATATGATTTGCTTTTATTGATAGTAAAAATTTCCATATCTTTGATATAGGTGTTGCGTCATTTCTATTGGGTGTTGATTCGATGACCAAAGATTCACTGACCAATCTCTCTCCACTTAATTATATTGGACTTAAGTACAGTGGCTTTGTCCCACCCTATTGTTTAGTTGTGTGTTGATGCATGCAATGCAATAGCCGAGTTTTTCTCGAGATTATTGATCTTATTGGGGTCTGTCATTCTATATTTAGCTAAATTCCTTTGTTCAGCTATTCTAACTGACCCCGACTATCTGGTTTGCCTATTTACTTGATCTCAAAGTCATTACATGGAATTTGGTAGATTGGATTATTTTGCTTAACTGATTCTATCGGATCCTAAAGCCGACAAAGCTTATCTGTGAGTGAATTTGTAAATTTGAATGCCACCCTATTTCCAGCTTTGTTGAGTATCCTACCTAAAGTTTCTGATGAGCCTTCCTTGTAGGGCAACACAACTGAGGCTGTGAACTCCTTTCCACTTGTGTTGTTATTATTATTCGTACTACTGTTCCTGTTGTTTTTTTCTTTTTTTGTGTGTTCGTACGAATTTCTTAATAAACTGCGGAGGATAATTATTAACCACTGGTGCTTCTTTACGTGTTTCAATTCCCTGTTTAGGTCTTTGCACTGACTAGTCAGTTTTCTGGCAGTTTCACTTAGACATTTGACTAAGCCTGCCTTAACTGACATTGGATGGGATGACTTGAAGTCTAGATACCTGTTGGAAAGTGTCAGTTTTCTGTAGTGTGATTACATTAATAGGATTATGAGCCATAATATATGCTGGGAACATCATCAAGCAAGTAATACTAGACCACTGTTTGTTATAAATCAAATAAACAAATCTAATATGAAATTAAATTCTACGATAGTGTCCAAGTTTTACACCTATATTAAGTCTTAGGATTCATTATTCCTCATGCTTTAGCCCAGATGTGTGAACGGGTTATTTATCGTAGGCAGAGAAAGAGCATACTTTAGTTGTATTTTCCCTTAGGTCTGTTCATTCTATTCGGTCGACAACCACCTTAGGCGGTCTCTACCTCTAATGAAGACCGTAAACGGATTATTTTCCCTTGATGATAACCATAAGTGGGGTCTGTTTTATCAATACTTTAGTTACACTTATATTTAAAGCCTCGCTTGTTGAACGGACCCTATCTTTGCATCGAAATTCTGATGTTTGAGTGGATCACATCTGCTTGATCTAGATGCTATTTTCCCCCTAAAATATTGTTTTACCTTTTTATCAATAAAGTAATGCATAATATAGCTTGTTTAAACTTGAAACTAGTTCTTCCTAATGCACTCTAAAAAGTAAGTCTGTGTGTTACAAGGAAGGCAAACGGATATTCAGTTCGGAAGCGGTTAGTTTGATCGTTGTATTCCGCTTAATTTCACATCACTAGCGACACCGCTCAGAACTGCACAGCCTGTTGTAGGATATACCTATAACTGACTTTCGTTCAAACTTGCATAGAAATTTTTAAATTTTTTTAGTGCGGGCGAAGTAATCCTTTTCCTATGAAATACAGTAAGCTGGCATAATAATACCACCAGCAACAGCAGAATTACTAGTGAACACAAACCCTCCGACAAAAGCAGAAGTGAATTCCTGAACGCCATAAAGTTGCTTGTATCCGTCAAAGCAGCAGGACCAGATGGAATTCCGCCAGAAGCACTAAAACATACGCAGAGATAACAGCGGACATCCTCACACAACTATTGCAGAAGGTTTGAAAGAAAGGAAGGAAAGGTACTTGCCGAGTGGACTAAGAGCTAGCTTGTCAAAACTACGACTGAAACAGGCTGGTTGGCTTCAGGAAAAACAAATCAAGTGCGAATGAAATTGCAACGTTACGATATGCATCAACATAGAACAGAGTACAGAATGGCAGTCAACTCTCTACCTCAACTCCATCGATTTTGAAAAGGCCTTCGACCGAGAAGTAATTTCGCAGTTACTTCAACACTACAGTTTTAGTTTCACAGACTTATCAACTTCATTCAACAGCTATGTGCTATACAATGCTAGATGCCAAGTGATTCACAATGGAAAGCTCAGTGAGTGACACCTTTGAAGTGAAGACAGGAAGGAGTAAGACAAGGTTGCTGCCTAATATCACCGATCATCTTCCTGGTTGTGGTCGACTCGACTGGATCATTCAACAAGCTGTGAGGAGAGAGAAGATAGGCATACTCTGGCTGGACCGATGAGAAGACCCCGAGAAGATTTGGATTTCTCCCCCGACGATGATGATTTATGTCTACTGTTTAATGTTGCACAAACTGGAAGATATACAGGCGAAAACTAACAGGTTGGCAGAAGAGGTGAGGCAGCGAAGACGAGACTTCCTTCAGGTGAATGTAGAGAAGACAGAGGTGATGAGGATACCCAACCACAACAACAACAGGCACCAGTCATCATGAACGTGAGAGATGTGAGGGAAGTTGTCTCTTTCACCTATCCACCTAGGTAGCATTGTTTCAACTACGGTGGTGGCTGTGGTGGTGGTGGTGGTGACAGTGGCGGTGGCGGCACAGACGAGGATGACAAAGCCAGTCAGGATCAGAAATACAGCAAGACAAGCCTTCCTGCATTAACCTGAAATCAGTGTGGAGATCTACTCCACTCCACTCCACTCCACTCCACCCCACTCAGTATAAAGCGTGAACAAGACCCCGATCTCCAACACCAATGTCAGTCAAGTGAGTCGTCAGTGCTTCTATGTGATGGTTGAGAGACTTGACGCGTTACGAAAAGCACTTGCAACAAACTGCAGACATACATGAACAGCTGGTGCCTACGCTCATTCGATACTGACACTGAAGATGAGATGGATGGCCAGCATGATGAGAATAAGCAAGGAGGAACTCTGACTGGCTGTCAACAAGTCGAGTAAGAACCTATCGTCCAACAAATATGTAGAAGAAAGTGTAGATGGATTGGATTGGATTGGATTGGATTGGATTGAGCATACACTGAGAAGACCATTTGGGGATATCACGCACGAGGTCAGGCCGTCGAGTTGAACGAAGCGAAATGTGGAACGACGAGTTGAGTGTCGCAGCTGAGGGTGACATGGAGGAGATGGTGTGAGGAAGAAATGGTTTTTGGGGAGTGGTGGAGTGGTGGGGCCGGGTTCAAATGCTGTGTAGAACAGAGTGAAACGGGATGTGCTACTGAAGTCCTATTTTCCACTAGGAACCCAAGCGACAAATAATTATTCAGCTCGTATAACAATCTTTGGAAAACAGAGGGTCGGTGTCCTACCGAGTGCTTCCAAGCATGTGACATTCAGCTCAATGTACCAGGGTCCTTTCATTTGTTTTAGTTGCCATATTGTAAAATTGATCAATCGATTTACATCAAAACCGAACACTCAAGAATTGGCACCT
>OX104134.1:38314631-38439120 GCA_944470555.2 Heterobilharzia americana
CTGTTTGCTGCATGATCCAGTCCAGTCGACCACAATCAGGAATATCATGGGGGATAGTAGGCAACCTTGTTTCACTCTTGTCTTCACTTCACTTCAGTGGCATCACTGAGCTTCCCATTGTGAATTACTTGGCTGGCATGTGGCGTCTTCATAAAGTTGTTGAATGAGGCGGATAAAGGTTTCTGGCACTGAAATCGTAGTGTTGAAGCAGTTTCCAAATCACTTCTCAGTCGACGCTGTCAAGGGCCTTCTCAAAGTCGATGAAGTGGAGGTAGAGTTGAGTTGACTGCCATTCTATACTCTGTTCTATGATGATGCGTGGTGCAGCGTTGCAATTTGGTCAGCACATGATTTGCACTTCCTGAATCCAGTCAGCCAGCCTGTTCTGATCATAGTTTTGAATCCAGTGCATCCTCTCCAGCCTCTCCAGGATGATGCGGCTTGATATTTTGCTTGATTTGGGTGGACAGTGGAGTGATTCCGCTCCAGTTCTTGCAAACACTGAGGTCTCCCTTCTTCGGCAGTTTGACAAGATGGCCCTTCTTCCAATCTTCATGTACCTTCTCTTCCTTCCACATCTTCTGCATTAGTGTTGTGAGCATATCCGCTATTGTCTCTGCGTCTGTTCTCAGTGCTTCTGGCGGGATCCCATCTGGCGCTGCTGCCTTCCCACATTTCAGTAGCTTTATGGCGTTGAGGACTTCCACTTTTGTTGGAGGATTTATGTTCACTTGTAGTTCTGTGGCTGGGCTGCAGGTGGTATTTCTGGACGAAGTGCAGGTGGTGGTGGTGGTCGATTCAAGAGTTTTTTGAAGTGGTCAGCCCATCCTTTCCTTTGTTTCTCTTCTTTCGTAATTAAATTTCACTCATCATCTTTTATTGGTTTCATGTGTGTTGTGATCTCTTCCATAACAGATAGTGACCTGGTTATTTGATACAATGTTGTCAGGTCTCTATCTCTCCTACCAGCAGCCTGTTCTGCTTCACTTGCCAATGTGTCGTAGAAGTGTCTTTTGTCTTTGCGTGCACTCTTCTTCACTTCTTTGTCCAGTGTAGTGTTTCATACATTGTACTCAGTTCCTCTTGTTGTTGAGCATCCTTGTACTGGTTTATCTTCTGCTCCACTATCCTCCTCTCCCTCCTCGATCAGCTTCCATGTGTCCATCGAGATCCATTCCTCAGCTTCTTTCTGCTTCCTGCGTAGCATAGCATTGTATAATTGTGACCTTCCTTCCTTTTGAGTTGAACCTTACTGTCATGATTCTGATCCTGCAGGAGGAGATTGGTTCCCACTGCATGAGAGAGAGCCTTCGATGCTGTTGGGGACATCATGATAGCCATTCCAATACTCAGTGTTCTTGTTGTTGTCGTCTGGGTGACAATATTGGGGTAGATTATTGATTCTCCAGTTGACAGTTTGGAGATTCCACTCCCATTCCATCTGCTTTCGCAAATTCCAAGCACTTGAATGAGATACCTTCTCATCTCGTTTGCAATCTGGGCTGCCTTGCTGGGCTCAAACGTGGTGCGGATATTCCATGTCCCCACGTTTACTTTCGCTTCTTGAAGGCTTTCACCAACTGACGTCATTTCGCCTCTCCGATTCCAGCGAGGAATAATTTTATTATTTTTTATATACATCGTTTGTGCTTTGAAGTTTGTTTAGAGGTTAGATTTGTTTTAGGGGGTAGGGTTGATAGCCCTATGCCCAACCTTCCCTCTTTACCCGGGCTTAGGACCGGCTAGTAACTAGTGAACTAGTTAACCAGGCGAGGTCGGGCGGATAATATGCTAACAGTCAATGTGAACTTTTTGAAGAAAGATTAAATATGATACGGTTGTGTCAAAATCAGGCCTTATAGACCTGTCTGTGTACTAGTTCTCCATCGATTGTCTACGTACTTTTGTCCCACTGATATCCGAATTGTGTTTTTTAGATATCATTATTATCCAGAATTTCCTCTCCCACCGAATGCAACGTCCACTTTGTAACTGGTTGATTTTCACACCTAAAGGTTGAATAACAGACTTTCGTAGAAACTTCATATATTTGTATAACCGCGGAAAAGATCCTAGAAGATCTGGATTTCGCCAGTGATGACTTGTGTCTGATGTCACACAAACTCGAAGATCTACAGGCAGAAGCTAACAAGTTGACAGAAGAGGCAGGGCAGCAAAGATGGGACTTCAAGTGAATATAGAGAAAACAGAGGTGATGAAGATGCCCAACCAACAACACCAACACCACCACCAACAACAAACTGAAATCACCATAAACGGGAGAAACCTAAAGGAAGTAGCCTTCTTCACCTATCTAGGCAGCACTGTCTCAACTACAGGCGCCACAGGCCCAGACGAGGACGTCAAAGTCAGGATCAGAAAGACAGCAAGACAAACGTTCATTAGACTGAAACCAGTGTGGAGATCGTCTGCACTCAGCATGTGGAACAACATCCGGATTTTCAACACCAACGTCAAGTCAGTGCTCCTGTATGGCTCAGAGACTTGGTGCGTTACGAAGGGGATTTCCAACAAACTACAGACATTCATCAACAACTGCCTACGCTGGCTCGTTACTGAAGATCAGATGGCCGGAAAGAATAATCGACAAGGAACTCTGGCTGGCTGGCTACGAACCGATCAAGAACCTATCGCTGGACAAATATGCACTGGAAGGAATTGGAGATGGATTGGATTGAGCATACACTGAGAAGGCCGACTGAGGACATCACGCGCCAGGCTAGTTGTCCAGTGGGACCCCGATGGGATGCGACGAGTTGGGCGTCCGTGGTGAGGGTGACATGGTGGAGATCGTGCGAGTAGGAAATGAGAGCTTGTGGGCTGTCGCGGAGCCAGGTTGAAAAGATTTCAGAGAAGAGAGTGGAATGGAGACGTGCTACTGAATCCCTTTTCTCCATTAGGTACCCATGGGACGAATAATAATAATAATAACTGTTATGGTTTTTATTCTCCGTTGTTTTACTGGATCAAATTGTTCGACCTCTATTTGTATATGGGCTCCTATACGGATGCCTCGATATTGCCTGAATATTAATTAAGGTACTTCACTTTGTTGTGCTAGCAGAATTCTCAGGTGCATTCAGCTGACAGGTCCACATTTGGACGGAAAGCGCATCCTGAATTCCTCTACTGGCCACAACCAAGTAAATTGCCACAAATTGTATATTTGTTTAAATACCCACATTACGGTCACTTGGTACCTACACACAGGTGTCCAGATGGTATGACAAGTCATGGTATACCTATAGGAGATTCAAGGCTAATGGAAAACACTGCGAAATATTGTGTTCATTTTTGGAAGATGAATACATTCACATTTGATAATACAGTTAAATCATTAGTAGGTTAGCTGCAAAACGTTTATTTCTCTGCAGAATCAGATGATATGAGAAAAAATGGCTTAATGAAACACTCAAAAAAGCGACAAGATTGACTTGAGCAGAGGAAGAATTGCAATAGTTTCTTCATTCAACTTACCTGGGGCTCTTTCTTCTTGATTAAATAATGTTGTAATATCTAAAGGATATACTTTAAGTATCCGTCCAAATGAAGGCCCTTGATCAGGTGTCTGTGTTCCAGGTGCAGCAATTTCACGCACCAAACTACCGTCTGCTTTGAAACGTGATAACCATCTCATACATGGGAATAAGATTTCATAAGCTGGAACATCTGGTGACGACAAATTGCTTTCTTCTTCATTATTTGATGGTTTATCCAAACATGAGGAGTTCTGAGCACACACTTTTAATGAACTATTTGTCGTGTTAGGAGTATTCGGTATTAGCCTTAAGCATATTTCTTCAGGTAGCCATTCAGGGTATTCCCCGTAACCATCGTGATTTAAGCGTATCTTGTCGATTTCACCGAAATCATTTAAAGGTATCTAAAAAGGAGGGTGTAAGAATAAGTTGCATTACTACTAATATTTTTTCAGTTCGAATGAACCATAAAATTTATTACAGTTCAAATCATCTTACTTTGTAGCTTATTTGATGTTTCAATTTTTCAACATGGAAAGTCTGTTCCACAGTTTTCACTTTACTTAAATTCTTAGACAAACTGTAGTAGAGTATTCCGAAACGTATCAGAATGTTTTTACGATGAAGATAAAGCATGTGAATAAGAAAAGAATTTCAGTGTAAATAATCCTTCATAGTACTTAGAAGAAAGGAAGTAGTGTTCAGCCTTTGAATTTTCAGTTCATCTCTCCAATCAAGTAGATGGTTGTATCTCGTAAAGTTGCGTATTCGAAATGTGCTATCCATGTTGGTTTTTTCCACAGCTAAGTAGCTTTCAAACTGTCCAACTGTGGTGTCAGTGAGGTTTACATTAAAAAACACCCAGCTGAAGTAGTATGAGTTCACCGCTGGGGAATTCGACTAAAATAAGTGAAACGGCCATACAGTTAGCGAAATGCAGCAGCATCAAGAACTTTCAACTACTCTTGTATTCCAGAAGTATATCATATCACTAATTCGAAAAAATAATAACTAGCTGCGTAGCGTATCTTTTTCATAATGACCAAATGCTTTTGGGTAAATAAATCACTTTAAACATCATTTCAGACTACTATGATAGCCATCTGTAACTTCTGCAGGACAGTACAGTTTACCAATGACGACTTCTTTCAAGAAAACAATTAGTCTGTAAGGGACTTAAATTAACAGCCTATGGTGGTGATGATGACTGTCTCGGTAAATGGAAAATAAGAACTACATTTTGTCACTTTGTGAAACAGTGTTATTGTGATGCAAATGAAAAAGTCATCTTACCATTGTTATTTTTCAGGTTCATTTTAACCTTGAGTTTCCCTACAAACTATGTTATTAAACCCTCTCATCTCTTCAAAAAGTTCCTATGTTGATTTTAATACCTGTCAACCCTTTTGAGCTACTCATGTCCATAAATCCAACCAGAAATTTTCACTCTTCATATGTTTTAATAGTGAATACAATAATCACTACCACTCTATAATTGGCAGCGCAACTAAGAAAAAGGAATACTCTTAAAGAACAAAAGTGCCAAGATATACACGAGAGTTTATCAAACATAGGTTCGAAACCTCATCCAAAAAATGATTTAATTGAAGAATGTAAATCGTTATTCTAGTCAGATGCACACAAGTAATTCTAATATGTACAAAGTGCTTCACGTGCACTCGGGAAAATGTTGACTGCTATCTTCAAACAGAGTTTAACACAACAAACAGTTTTATCGGTTTTATGCTAGCTTGTGAATAATACATTTTTTTCGTCATACTAACCGTTTCATAACCGTTTATTTACTCTACCAATAAATTTGTGCTTCTTGCCCGTAGAATCAGTAACTGGATATGAAGTGCGTAAGATGATGTGATAACTGATGAGAAAATGAAATCACAAGAACTGAACAGATTTTGCTTCATACCAGTGTTTCACTTACCGCGCTTTTTATCCAGAAAGTGTAGTACTTCGAACTCATATGTAGCTTCATCGGAGCCTTTCGTCTAACAAGTGGAGCACACACAGTCTTTGTGATCGAATACTGCTGCAAAATGGGGAGAGCAAGTGACATAGTCCAGATAACCACTAGAAAAGGCATACCTAAAGCTGAATTACTCTAATTTAAGCTGCCTTGGCATCAGGCACTCGAAAACCGCTGAAACAAGTATTATCCACATCAGCCCAAAGTAATATTCGACGGCGTACAACTTGTTACTTATGAGTAGTAAACTAATATAACAGGAAAAACTACAAACTTACTTCAAAATAATCGATACTCCCTGCACAAAACGGCCCAGGTAATGTTTTGCTTGTTGCATTAGATCCATTTGTTTCATTATTTTGTTCAATTGGTGGGCTACCGTTGTTCGGACTTAATGTACAAATATATGCCGATCTCAGTAATATAGGCTGTGTGGATTGATGTTTATTACAGATTGTAATTGTTGGATTTGCTGTACAAGTATTTGAATACACTTCACCTGTCTGTGGGTCATGCTGACCAGATTTTATGAATACCTGACAAACTGAATTACCAAAGGTAAAATTACGATGTCACTAGGATGTAACTATAGGAAAATGTGAATATCATATAAATAAACTACAAAGAAAATAGTGTTCATCATGTAACGGGATAAATGAAATCCGAAGACTGGTCTTAAATTACTGCTGGAAAAACAGTATGCAGGTGAGTGAACATAAGGTTTTGTGAGCCAAGAGACCAAGATTTCAGAACCAACAGTTATAGTCACTGAAAAAAAATTTCTAAGGTTGATTTTTGAAAATGTTTCGACAACATCGTCTGTATAGACTATGTGACTGAATGTTGATTCCTGTTTTGTCTTATGACATGTTTGAACTGCGTTTCGATCGGTGAGAGTTTCATTGTCCAACGGGACAGCATGACAGGCATAAGTTCACTACCTGGGTTACTACTACTGGTTACCATTCTTTGATCTTTCATTGGTATTCGACATTTTTAAAATTTATCCCAGATACAATTTAGTCAAGTTCAATATATAACTAGCAGTTGAAAAAACTCATGTTTAAAGCGAACGGGATTTGTCAAGGAAAATCAGTAATGCTTACTGGAAAAATGCAGTTCTTCTAACCATCTAGTTTTGCTATGTAAACATAACTATTCTCTTCAATTTCACATCAAAAGTTATGCACACAAACAATCACTTCTTCGAAAATGTATATGTTCACTCGTGCGTTTAATGTAAGGTTCTTGTGAAGGCGATGTTACTTAGGAATACTTCCCTATCGAACCGTATTGAAATGGCAAAAAGAAACACCTGACAACCCGGGTTTGAATCTGAAGTATAACACAGACTCCCGTCACAAACAATTCCTCTCTTGTATCACAAATAACACTAGAAATGATTTACCATTATTGTCCCTATAATCCCTTTTACTGCACTTGTATCACAGAGCTTTCTCGCAATCTTTTTACTTTCTTTATTTCCAGAGTTTGTATCATATCCTTCTTTTCGTGTGATTTTTAGTCAACTATTTATTTGTTGAACGCATTAAAACATTACTGGTATCAAGGCGTTTTCCCTCTTACAAGGGTGTTAACACTGTAGATATGTAGAATTGTTTTACTTTCAAAAAAGGTATAAGTATATTAACAGCAGTTAATAATGTGGGTTTTTTGAGAGTTAGTGGGTTTTCATTTTTGGTTATCCGAATGTATCATTCTATCTTATGAACAAACTGTCTAATTTCGCTGTCAGAATAATTCCTGAACCAAAGGACTCACTTTGAAGCTACACTTTTGAAACTGAGCAATGATGTCAGTCAATTTTGCCCATGCCCATTTGATTTCACAATATCTCACTCACTAGATGGAAATAAAATGAATAGTAAGCTTTTTGGTTGCTTGGATCTAGAGAGTTACTAGTCACCAGAAGAATTTATGGACTATGATTCAAGCGTGTAAAAGTTGTCTGGACACACCTTGACAATTTGAATGCATTCGATTCACGAAACTCTGTAGTCCACTTCATGTGTTTCACTTGACTCTTGAGTACCGCCAGCAGTAGGGGTAGGTGGAACAGTAGCTTGGAGATTAATTTTACTTCGATGATTCATAAGAATATATCCACTGATGAGTTTTATGTTATATATTAGGCGCAAGCACTTTTAAATCCACGATAAATCTACTAGTATCCCGAAGTGAACTTCGTCTACAGGCGGTTACTAACAGATGATTTAAAGTGCTCCTTGATTTAGCCTTAAATATTTGACATGTACGGAGAGCGAGAGTAGACAAACCTTTATTCAGTCAAATACCGTTATAGCTGAAGATTACGGTACTGCTGCATGCAGCCATAAAATAACTAAAAATTAAATGGTACTTCTTAGGCAAAATCAGCAAGAATTAACCACATTGGACTGCAGTAAACACCACCAAAACATAAGATAGCCAAAAACAGAGTGGAAAGTAATTGTTGAAAGGGGGAAGAAAATCAAAATAGATTATAATGTTTCTCGGAAATCTTACTGATAAATACATTTACTGTTGGATTATCGTGTCTGCAAAAGCGAATTGAAAAAACAAACATGATAACTCCATTTCTGTTGTTGGAAAACTTTGAAAATATATTATCACTATGTATTTATTTATTCCATTATGTAAACAGCGATCATTATCGATTATTAAAGCAAATGATTCCTTTTGGAAATGTTTTTCCTGTTTTTAAGATAACAAAACATATCCTAACTACTTACCCATGCATGAACCAAATAAATACCTTTGTTACATTCTTTGTAAAATTATCAGTCTGTCCGTACAAGTAGGCGGATACAAAGGAGGCAAACAATGCATGCATGTAAGTAGACACACAGACTACGTGATGAAAAACGTTATTTATCGTTCATTTATCAGTGTCATGTGAGTGAATAAGCGATCAATATTAACTGGAGGGAAAGGAAGTAAAGCAGAGCTTCTAGTAAAAGTACACCATTAAGTGGTTTATCATCACAAGCTGAACACATTTGAGTAGGCTGTAAAAGTTAAGTTCGACTTGTAAATAGTTTTTTACGTCAAATACTAAGGAAGTACTATTAGACGGTAGTTTCATTTTTCATGACACGGTTACATTGTTGGCTTATGGAGTGCTAAATCTTGAGAAGGTGAAAACGAGTTTAGGTAATCATTGAAGTATTACAGTCGTTCTGCTGTTATGATACAGTAATCCTACACCATTCCTAAGCAAAGTGTCTTTTTAGATAGAAATACTCCCTTACACAGGTTAGTTAGAAATCAATGGCTGTTAAGTGATTTACCAAGTATAAATAACTGTCGAATAATCTGAGGAAATCAATCCGTCTGCAAGATAAATGTGGCTTTCAGGATTCCCTAGGTGATTTGTGTTGCTGAAACATAGTAAGGTATCTAAATAAAAGTCACCAGATCATGATTTAGTTAAGTGTGAAAATATTAAGTATTGGTATTAGATTATTGTTTGATTCAAGAAATTAAGTTGTGACTGTCGAAAAACGTCACTTAGTTTACTAGCCGGTCCTAAGCCCGGAAAAAGAGGGAAAGTTGTGCATACGCCTAGCAACCCTACCCCGAAAAACCAATCCAATCGCTAAAGAAACTTCAAAGCATAGACGAAATATAAAAAACAAACTTATTCTTCGCTGGAATCGGGGAGACAAAATGACGCCGATTGGTGAAAGTCTACGGGAAGCCAATTGACGATGTGTCTTCTCTTCTCTCGTTGAAGGCAAAAGTAAGCATGGGGATGTGGAACGTAAACTCAATGTTTGAAGCTGCCTGTCAAGGCTGTCCAGATTGCAAAAGAAATTAGAAGATATGGCATTAAAGTGCTAGGAATCTGCGAAAGCAGATGGAATTGAAGTAGACCCACCAAACCATTAGCTGGAGTGTCAATAGACTACCCTGGTCACCAAGACGACAACCACGAGCACACTGAGTTTTGAAATGGCTATCATAATGTCCCCAGCAGAATCTAAGACTCACATGGAGCAGGAACTAGTCTCCTCTGAGATCTTGACATCAAGATTCAACTCAAAAGGAAAAAAATGTTACAAACATACAATGCCACACACCTACAAAAAGCAAATATTAAGAGAATCGGATAGCCTTCATTTCAATGTGAAGAAAGTGCAGACACAGCCCACTGGACACAAGATCAAAAAGAGGAGCAGATGTAGGTTCACCACATTCACTATCTAGTGCAATGAACCTTCAAAATCAGGTTGGAAACCTTCACAGAAGCTGGTGATAGACGAGCAAAGTTCAAGTTGAACACCCAGAACAGAAAGTGAACTGAAAGACGAAACTACAAAGAACATCTTCACATCCGACAGTCATCAGGAAAACATGGGAGACATTAAGCACCTTCTTCGAGGAAACACACTGGAACTGTGTGGAAGCGACGTGGAAGGAAATTTGGATAACCGTGTTAGGAAGGAAGGAGAGAGAAGACAAGGGAATGAATCCCCACGAACGCATGGAAGCTGATAGAGGAGGGAGAGGGAGAGGGAGATGGTGAAGGAGAAGGAGAAGATGAACGAGTGCAGTGCAGTGCAGTGCAGGGATGAACAACGAAAAGAGAAACTCACTACAATCTACGAAAGACTACACTGGACAAGGAAGAGAAGATTGAGTGCAAAGACAAAGAGCACTTCTACGAACCGATTGTAAGTGAAGCAGAACAGGCTGCAGGTAGGAGAGACAGAGGTCTGACAATAGTATATCAAATAACCAGGTTACTATTTGGGAGAGAAGAGATCAACGCACATGAATCCAATGAAAGTTGGTGAAGGAAACTTAGTTCCGAAAGAGAGACGATAAACAAAATAAAAGATGGGCTGACCACTTCTAAAAGCTCTTGAATCGACTACCACCTGCCACTCGTCCAAAATTTCCACCAGCAGATCAGCTACAGATGTGTCAGTTAACACAAGTCCTCCAACAAGAGCATCAGTGAAGTCTTGAACGCCATAAAGTTGCTGGAAGCCGAGAATGCAGCAGGTTCAAATGGGATTCCTCCCGAAGCACTGAGAACAGACGCAGAGACGTCAGCAGCGGACATGCTGACACCACTACTACAGAAGTTTTGGAAGGAAGGGAGGAAGTGAATGGAAGGTACCTGGTGGCTGGAGGAAGGATTGCCTTGTCAAACTCCCAGGGAAGGGTGACCTAAGATTTTGCAAGAATAGAATTGGCACGGAATAACGCTACACTCCTTGTCCACACCACGCAAGCAGAAGATTAAGTTACATCATCCTGTAGAGACTAAAACATGCTCTGCATTCAACATTACGACGAGAACAGGCTGACTGACTGACTGACTGACTGGCTTCAGGAAGAGCAAATCATGTGCGGATCAAATTGAAACGCTACGCTGCGCTGCGCATCATCATGGAACAGAGTGTAGAATGGCAGTCAACTCAACTCTACCTCAACTTCATCGGTTTTGAAAAGGCCCTCGACAGCGTCGACCGAGAGGTGATTTGTCAGACAGCTGCTTCAACACTACAGTTCCACTTCCACAAACCTTTATCAACCTCGTTCAACAGCTGTATAGTATGCTATATACTGCTACACGCCAAGTGATTCACAATGGAAAGCTCAGTGAGTGACACCTTTGAAGTGAAGACAGGAAGGAGTAAGACAAGGTTGCTGCCTAATATCACCGATCATCTTCCTGGTTGTGGTCGACTCGACTGGATCATTCAACAAGCTGTGAGGAGAGAGAAGATAGGCATACACTGGCTGGACCGATGAGAAGACCCCGAGAAGATTTGGATTTCTCCCCCGACGATGATGATTTATGTCTACTGTCTAATGTTGCACAAACTGGAAGATGTACAGGCGAAAACTAACAAGTTGGCAGAAGAGGTGAGGCAGCGAAGACGAGACTTCCTTCAGGTGAATGTAGAGAAGACAGAGGTGATGAGGATACCCAACCACAACAACCACAACAACAACAGGCGCCTGTCATCATGAACGTGAGAGATGTGAGGGAAGTTGTCTCTTTCACCTATCCACCTAGGTAGCACCGTCAAAGCCAACAGGGATCAGAAAGACAGCAAGACAGGCCTTCCTTCATTAACCTGAAATCAGTGTGGAGATCTACTCCACTCCACTCCACTCCACTCCACTCAGTATAAAGCGTGAACAAGACCCCGATCTCCAACACCATTGTCAGTCAAGTGAGTCGTCAGTGCTTCTATGTGATGGTTGAGAGACTTGACGCGTTACGAAAAGCACTTGCAACAAACTGCAGACATACATGAACAGCTGGTGCCTACGCTCATTCGATACTGACACTGAAGATGAGATGGATGGCCAGCATGATGAGAATAAGCAAGGAGGGACTCTGGCTGGCTGTCAACAAGTCGAGTAAGAACCTATCGTCCAACAAATATGTAGAAGAAAGTGTAGACGGATTGGATTGGATTGGATTGGATTGAGCATACACTGAGAAGACCATTTGGGGATATCACGCACGAGGTCAGGCCGTCGAGTTGAACGAAGCGAAATGGGGAACGACGAGTTGGGTGTGGCAGCTGAGGGTGACATGGGGGAGATGGTGTGAGGAAGAAATGGTTTTTGGGGAGTGGTTGAGTGGCGTGGCCGGGTTCAAAAGACTGTATAGAACAGAGTGAAACGGGGATGTGCTACTGAAGCCCTACTTTCCACTAGGAACTGAAGGCATAAATAATAAAATAATAATGACTGTCAAATTAGTAGTTGAGTCGCCTTATAGTGGGCGTCCATTTTGAAATTCACATTGGTCAAGTAGTTCTCTATACTCAAACTTCAACCCCCCTGTACGTGTGTATATATTACTCTACCGACTACTGCTATCCCACATAATCTAATCTAGTGTAAAGTTTGTCTTGAACTCCCAATCTTTAAATCGGAATAATAACTTGGTTTTTATCTTAATAATGGTACATGTTCCTGCGTGGCTCATACAGTTCTCGTAGCTCATACAAACCAAGGTTAACTCAAAAAGTCACTTCAGCAAGCTATGGGATAATCAGTTTAGACTCTTTATTCTAAGACAAAGACAACCTTTTCGGCGAAACAGAGAAACTGAATGACTATTTCAGAAGTTGCTTAGATGATATCACGGTCATCCCAACTTAATTTATTAGATTTAAAGCACATTCAGACTCGTATTTTTCAAGAAAACAATAATGTCGGGCAATATAATTACTACCCTGACTGCTTATACCTTATACATAATTTACTCCAGTCCCCTGAACAGTTGGTGTGAATCTAATCTGACATTTAATAAGGTCACACTAGTTCGGATAAAATTCTTGTCCAGCCTGTAATCAATCGAAACAGTGTTTAATCTAACGACTGGACGTAATTTCTCAACTCCCCAAGTTTAGATACTGAATTCTCAAAAAAAACTTCCCCAGATCTTTTATAATTTGATATGCAACTATTACCCTGTTATATAATACCATCTCCATTCGATTAAAATATAGCCTCTCATGCAATTCTCTATCGTAACAGGAATCTGTTCAGGAAATGTGTTTTAATATTTAAAAGCGTACTGAAATTATTAGGGTATACGGAGATCGGCTGTGTAATACACCTATAGTACTTCTGAACCATTTAGCCGAATATCAAGTTTTTTTGCTAAATAACTATAAGCTTGATTTCTTTTCTTTGGGATTCATCGAAAATCTATATGTTGATCGTTGCAGAAAACCTTGAGCTGATGAATAAATGAATAAACATTGTATATCTTTTAAAGGAGCGTCACACCGGTATCCGGAAGGCATTGATCCGAATCCTGTCGCAACTTAGGTTTTCATCTCCCCTTCAGTCATCACTACGTATTTATAATTTAGCTATTAATAGATGTAAAGTGTTCCATTTCATTCTTCAATGTAGTCTCCATACAAAATTTGCGGTGAATAACTTCAAATTTTGTTCATTTTCCATTGAACATGCGTGTGGTCATGAACATACCACTCTTACTAAGGTTGTTTTAAAACTAAGAGTTGAAGATTACATCTAATGAAATCTGTCAACAGCTGAAGTAAATGTGTTATCATTAACAGTTTTATGTTAGCTTGTGGTACTAAACGTTGCCTACTCTTTCCATCCTCAACAGAATGGTAATTGAATAGATGCCATGCCTAAATGAAGTACGACATTCTGCTCTACTCATTTAAAAGAATTCAGATCTTGGATATATGATTAGACTAGAAGTCTGTGAAGAGAAAGCTTGTATGGAACAATTCTGCTGTGCGAGGAGAATTTGTCCGGGTACACCGATGATATGCTGAATCCCATTCAAGCGAAACAGCTGTCCGTGAAGATCAAACATATTTGGCTGAAACGAAAAAGAACTCTGGTGAACCTGGTGATTAGAAACAAACGTTGTCAGCGTTCACAGGGTGTATTAAACTTGTTAGTTCTTTGAAATATAAGGTGTGAGATGGAACAGTTTATATTTGCTATTTCACTAACAAAATGAGACGAGTTAGCTATTAGTATCATTTAATCAGTTTGACTTTATTCGTTCAGTCAAGGATTAGCTGCACAACTGTATGCGTCGCTATTTTTATAACGCGTTTATTCCGTTCATAATGTACAAAACACACCGTTACACATATTTCTCTCAAAAAAATCATTTGATTTCAAACAGTCACAAATATTCCGTATAAATCTTACCGACGTATCCACCATCTGAACTACAGACTTTACTGAACTGTTCATAGGGTTGTTTTAAGGGATGTAATACCGAACTATTTGGTGATCTGGTTGAATGCCTCGTACGACTTGCACTGCGGCTGCAGTATTTACTCTGCTGTTTTATTGAGTCGATTGGACGAAAACGTTCTAGGCCAGCTGCTACAAACTCACTAGGACCATCTAGTATTTCTCCCAAAGTCTCAATCTAGAAATGAACACAATAACAGGGAAAGAAATTGTAGATGTTAGAAAAGAGAAGTATACATTAGATGCAAAGAAGATACGGGAAAACCACCAGTTAAAGCATTTGAATAGTATAAGTTCTTATGAAAGCGTAGGAAGTAATATTAGTTCTTAATATGGCTGTTTCAATGGATGTTTTCTCTCACTCACGACTGTTAGTCACAAGCATCTTACTAAAAAAAGTGACATGCAATAAAAACTCTTCTAAGAAAGCTGACTGTACTTACAACTAATAAGTATTTCAGGTTGATATTAATCATGTACTGACACCAGCGAATTGATAGAAGTAGGAAAGTGCGAACCGATGGATTCTGACCCATTGGCCTAACCGTAACGTATTCATCATAAAATCCAAAGGTCGTGGGTTTAGTCTCTGATAAGGTGATGGGTGCTCATTGTTTAGGGGTCCCATACTAGGAAGAAACAACTGTCCAATGCTCTCAGGTTTTCAGTGGTTCTCCAGTTGATATCAGTTCGTTATGAATATCAACTTGAAGTCGATAAAATCCCCACAAACCTCCAAACTGAGTAACAAATATTTATTTAAGCCAAAAGGATGACGATAGAGCATTCTACTATAAAAAGATTACTAAAAAAGTCAGACTGAAAACAGGTGTTACATGGAAAGTGAGAAAATGCCCCAGACGACTCAAAAATTGCAAAACCCTAAGCGGTAAAAAAGAAAATAAATATTTATAATCAAGCAGAAGGATACTAATGTATTTTGCCTTGACTAGGTTGATAAGTGTTTACAATGTTTCTGTGCAAACATTCAGGTTTCAGCTTATGAATGATTAGTGAGTTGACAGTTTATACGTGGCTTAGAGTCAGGTGTTCAAGAACAGATTCCTTGACGTTCTTCCTTCTTGATGTTGATGGTAAAACTCAAATATGTTAAGCGTTTGGTACTGAGCATAGTCTATGTGGGCTGTTCTACAGTAAAATGGAGTGGTAAATGTACGCTGGGAGCAGCATACACTGTTTGTAGTTCGACTGCACAGAATTCCCTGTGGAAATAATGTGGAGAAATCCTTTTCGGATTTGCATCTCACTATTGTTCTTGGATTCTAAATCCATGTAAATGAGTTTTCTACAGTCTGTTTGGATTTTGTTCCAATGAAATGTGATGTCACCGAAAAGAAAAGTCTCCTATTTCGCTAGCCACCAAGTAAACCACAGTACACTGACCTGGATTGTTTCGTATCTATCAACAAACTTTAACCTGACGTATTCCTTATTATTCATTTAATGCCCATATTTGTTACTTTATTATTCGAATCAAAGTGGCTTCGTTTCATTCTTGAAAAGTTTTTCATAGTCTGTGTACCACGTACTTATTATATGATCTATGGATAGGAAATCCCTTTATCGAATAGCCAGACTAGTACACACTGTCTCATATTTGAGCGATATGCCTGTTTTATCTCGATAAACTCTTGAGTCTCAGGAGACAAGTACACTATTACAGAAGAAGGAATTCCTAAGTCTTATGTCACCTAGTATTAAATCATCAGATGCAGTCAATGGGCACATTAAATATCATGTGCATATAAACTGCTTTACAGCACAAAAATAGACAAACATGACGCTTTAACATCCTTCACTGTATAATATTTATGGTTTCATATTGCATAACTGTACTAAACAGTAGTTGGAAAAGATGTGTGTACATTTAGTGCATCTGAGCTGTAGACATCTATTTTCAATATTGGTTTATTCAAAGTAGAGTTTGGAATCTGCACCTTATCAGTTATGCAACAATTAAGACAACAGATGTTTTACAATAAAGTAAAATATGGAGGGCAAGTTAAATGCAAACAACCATTTGGCTGATTGGCAATGGCGCCAAATAATTGTTGATCTCCTTTTATGTTACTTTTTTCGAAACTTGAAGAAAAATTGTCTCAAGTGCATGCTACTGGAATCAGTGTTTCGTATCATCACTGTGTACGTGCATGAAAGAGCCAGAAATCTCTGGACAGATTCTAGCTTAATTACTGCAATTATCTACATAAAACAAGAAAGAATTGTTCAATAGTCTCCATTTATTCTGTACGCTACTCATCAGCATACGTCCATTATTTATGCTAGAATTTAAATTAAAAACTTCAAATCGTAACTTCTTGAATGAGTCTTCTCTGTCTACTTGTTTATTCACTTCAAAATGTTATGTTGTATCATGTGAATCCAAATGCTTAGCAAGTAATAAAAAGTGTTTATTTCTATGCATAAAGACAGAAACGAAAAAAATGATGGTCAATGAGTTATTTGCTTTTAATGTGCATCCGATTAGGGACACCTGTCTATCCCTTGTGGAATCGTAAATGTTTGTGATTTTTTCTCTCACCTATAGTAATGAAACGAAATTTTCGAATACCCGTAATCCTGTTTATCACCTAACTGATCTCCATTATTATTATTATCATCAGTTTTGTGACTCGGATGGATTGTCAGAAAAATTGCCCCATAAGGATTAAATACATTAGAAATAATTTGCCACTATTCAGTATAATGTAAGAAAGATTATCCTTTTTGCCATAGGTCCTTTTGAAGCAATGTTGACGAAATAGGTAGTATGCTTAGTCACCAGGGAAAACGATTCGTGTTTATTTCGCTTGCAAAAATGTCTGAGAGCATTGTTGTATTCTGTTTATATATAGTCGAATATAGTCACTATTGTTATATACACTGATGCTGATCTTCAGATTTGTTCGATCAGATTAGACTGATCTGAACAGTGAACTGCTATTTCCCTCATTTAAGCAGAAAGGTTGCTCATCACTGATGTACGTGGACGAATTTGACTCTCAGAGGAATCAGACTGCTCAAATTTGTTGGACTCTGGACTTTGATTTCGATTAAATGGTTAAATGTAAAGTAGGACACTTTGTAAGAGCTTTATATTTCAGGTTAATATTTCCCACAGTTAATTTTCCAACAATCTTTGCTGAAAACCACTTGGCAACAGTCAAAACCATAATGTCTGAAACAAAAGTATCTGTTGTCAAATTTCACATTACATTATTTGTTGTGTTTAAAATCACTGGAGGTTGATAATAGATTGGAATAGCTTCACTGAAGTGATGTTGAGGAGGGTAACGGGAACAGGGTTCAGAAATGAAAACAACTTCCTAATGGTCTGTCATGTAGTGATGTGAATAGTGAAGGATTTTACTTAACTGGGTGTTAACTGTTTCCAGATGTAAAATATCCCTGTTATTTGACTAATGAACAAGTGAGAAGAAGGCGAATGAAGAACGTTATAATCATGAAACTACCATCGCTGATGAAATCAGGAACGAATAAAGGAGCATATTAATACAAAATATCATGTAGATTGTATGTGCTTCTTTTACCAGCAAAGATCAGTCTTTAAGTGATGAATGACCAATGTTTCTATCATGCACATCTTTTGAAAGTGTACACCTTTTGAAATCTTTGAGGCATGACACCTACTTCTTGTGCAACAGGTACCAGTTATTATTTATTGATACTTGTGATTTTCCGTTGTTATGCTGGGTCAGAGTGGCATATAGTCTACTATGCAGATGTCCCGATAATGTCTGACTATTCACCATGTTATAACTTGAATGGTGATGGACAAAAAACCTGTCCTGGATTCCAATGTTAAACGCCATCATCATAGTGAATATTCGAGTAATGCCAAGGCAACCGCATAGGAGTCAAAATGCCAGCAATGACCCAACATCTCAACCAAATTTAATAACGAGAAATCACGAGTATCATTCAATAAAAAAAAACAGAATAACGCTCAGAATTGGATTTGGAAAAAAACATGCTAATATACAGCTAATTTAAACAATGCACTTTTGAGGTTTGTGGGGATTTATTTATTAATTTCAGGACGGTACTTATCATGGAATGACATCAGTTGGAGAAACATTGAAAACCTGGGAGAACTGGAAGGGTGTTTCGTCCTAGTATGGAATTCCTGAACATTGGGCACCCTGATCTCAGCAGGGATAGGACCCAGGACAATCAGGTTCCTCTGCAAGCACGTTGCCAATGAGTCACTGGTTCGGAATCCATACAACTTCATAAGAATAAGTAGTCTCGAGGGTAAACTCTGTAATGACTCAAAGAGACAGTTTGTCGTTTATGCATCCACTCATCAGTCATCGACTTAAAAGGTGGTCTGAGATTTGATAGTGAGGAATGTCTTTCGGGACTCAGTGACTTTTCGCTCCACTAGTATCCTCTTAACACTACAATCTCAGTCTATCATTCACCAGTGAACTGCCGTTTATCTCCAGCAATGTTTAGAACGTTAATACAGCTTCACGAACAGTAAATGAAAAGTATCTCATCATAACTAAGGTTGATCTTATTGCTGACAGCATCTCATTGTTTGGGTTTTCTCGTCGAATTTTGTAATCAGAACTATCATGTTCACCGTCACATAAGTTTTAATTCCCCAGGTTACTTTAGTGGATTGTCTTATTTTTAAACAGACAGTTTTCATTGACACTTTATACGAGTGAAAATTTGCTTTACTCTGCTGATCGTAATCAACAAGCTTTATGTTGTTTCACTTGCGATTAACAACAATAATACTGATAATGAAATAACTTTAGTTCCCATGATACGTTTTGAAAGTAGCAATATAATTTTTATGCTATCTGCCTTTTATTAATGTCATGGTTCATAGAGTGCATTACATTAACATCCATGTAAAGTTGTACTTCACGATTTTCTCAATGATAAATGTTTACATTTGTGGAAAGTGTATCTATATTTCCTCAGAAAAAAGAAAGGGAACATGGTTTTTAGCTTTGATCATAAATTTTTCAGGTAATAAAAGTGAAATAGCTACTTTTTTGTAAATGAAATATTGCTTTTAATGCAATTATATACTAATAAATTAAAATATAAGACTAGCTTAATTTGTAGGCTGCTTGACATTTTATCTTTATTGTTTGGTTAAAAAGTCGGTGTTCCATTTTCAGAGGCTACTTATATCAAGACAGAAATATCTACTGGATAAAATACTATCTCAAAAAGATACTCATCTTCCAATATACGGGCTGCAAGTCACAAGTATTTCCTATTGATTACTACATCAAAAGCACTTGAGAATTTGATTGAGATACTCCTTTTTTATCCCTACTTTACGAAGTTTAGTTTATAGGTTCTGCCACTGAATGCATCATGAATAGATAAGAAGTGAATCTGTGGTTAAAAATGGTATGGTAAAATGTGGGTCGCTTATAGGTTGACTACGATTTAATAAAGAGATGGAGACGACCTATCAGCCAGTATACTGGCTTCTCCTCTTTGTAACAGAAGTTTTATCACAATTTAATTAGGATATCACTTCATATTTTTTTTGTTTTGCAGTGTTGTTTTTAAAAAATGAATTATTAATTTAGCCTGAAAAACCCTTACTATACATTAAACATCTGGAAGGCATTCTAAACTACGATACATTTCAAATTTTCCTCCTTAATTTCATTATTTTGTTTATGAGAATATCATCTTGGACTTCTTTTCCAAGGACTTAGAGTTTCTGAACAACTTCATTATGCAAAATCACATATCTTAAGTACACCTTAACCAAAACTCATCACTTTAACCGCTTGGATTATCGAAGACTTTGAACATATCCTTTGTATATTATCCTCATTTTCTGCACATGTTCCGTTACAGATGAAGGTGTGGTTCCTTCACCTTATTGCCTGTGTTAATATTCATGTGCTATGTTGCAGAGGAGGAAAATTAATTCCTTTAGTGAAAAATGCTGTGTTCGTAGTTATCGCAATTACTGTAGGACACAAGTCGGTGAGTGACACACTACCATCTTGTTTTTGTTCATATCAAAATCAAGCTTGGTTATATGAAAGGTAAATTTTCAAGTTTGTTCACATCCTTGATGTATTAATCATCAGCATACAACTATTTGGGAACAACTCCTAGCACAAGTATCTCTCATCAACATCTTGGTTTAGTTGTTCGGCAACTTTATGTTGTACCACTATATTCTATAATGTACATGAAAAAGTTGGATTACTTGGAACAATTTGATGTTCTAGGCTGCAAAATACCCCTTTGATATGCAGGTTCGAACTAAAAGACATTTCCTGGAAGTGAATCAGGTACACTATTTCCGGATATTTGACCAACTTTCGGCACTGAGTAAAAAACATAACCGTAACATGTCTTTTTCTACTAATACAAGAATCAAACGAGTTAAAACTACTAAGTTTTCTCTAGTATTGTTTTGTACTTTAATAATGAGAGATAATTATTAAATTTTTTCATATTTTATAAATTCTTATTTCTATGGTAAGGTCAGTGTTTGGCTGATCCCAAACAACATACGGATTATATTGACAAGATATCACCTATCTGAGTTTAATTAAGTTTGGGCGTTTAAAAAAATAATGCACGTTTATACATTCGAAGATTAGCTGAGGTCAAACAAATAAATATAAATCTTACCTAAAAAAACAAAATAGGAAATGAAAATGCCTATTTAAAAACGTCTATATTATGTTCACACCCAAAAAGCAAAAGTGAATCAGTGAGATGCAAATAATACTGATAAAATTTTGAGGGGTTGTGGAGATTTGGAAATATTTCAAGTTGTTATTCATCGAAGACTGACATCAGTTGGAGGAACAAAGGAAACCTGGGAGCACTGGACAGCTGTTTCGTCCTAGTATGGGACTCCTCAGCAGTGCGCACCCACGACCCCACCAGCAGGGATCGAACCCGCGACCTTCAGGCTCCGCGACCAGTGCGTTACCATTGAGCCACTGGGTCAGAATCCAATGCTCCATATTTCCAACTTCTGTTAGCTCACGATATAGCGCGAACCGCCACCTAATGTCATCGTTGAGTATTTGTCCTCACGGCCATCAGGCTTGACTCCACCGGTCACGACTTGTCATTGGAACTTCGGGAATACTTCTCGAAGCTAGTCACCAATGGAGCATTGGATTCTGACCCAGTGGCTCAATGGTAACGCACTGGTCGCGGAACCTGAAGCTCGCGGGTTCGATCTCTGCTGGTGGGGTCGTGGGTGCGCACTGCTGAGGAGTCCCATACTAGGACGAAACAGCTGTCCAGTGCTCCTAGGTTTCCTTTGTTCCTCCAACTGATGTCAGTCTTCGATGAATAACAAGTTGAAATACTGATAAAAATTAAAAGATGAACAGAGAGCAGATTGGACAGTTTTTCGCTTCTTAGAATGCTACAGTAAGTGTTGATGGTTAGGACAATGTTGCGTTGACTAGATTGATAGAAACTATGGTGAAGTGTCTCAGTAATTCTAATTTTAGCAAGATAAAAACACCGTCAAAACAACTGCTTACTGTACTTATATTCTCTTTGTAGTTGCCAGCTATCTTATTACAGTTAAGTCACTAGTATAAACTGAATCTTCCGGGACTATATGTAAAACAGTAAAGAGTGAAATAACTTGAAAGTGAGCTTCCTCAGAAATAAATACTCTCTGAAGAAAGAGTAAAATTCAGGCAGCAGTTGACAATTGTTATATCTTTTATGAGAAATAAAAAGTCCCACTTTTACCCCGATACATCTTTTTTCATATCATACGAAGAAAAGTATTTATTTTAAGAGATGACTTTGAAAAATATATGCAGTCTAGGTAGTAGTTGCGAAAGTGAGTTCGTGTCACAAAGCCGATAGGTGACATGATGACTGTCTGTCTATTCAATATACACAGTTTACTTTCCATAACTTATTCAGTGTTTTAAAAAAGTGCAAAACACTGAAAATAAAGTTAAGAATTAAATGCTGAATGGTGCTTAAAGGATAAACACGAGCTGTCTTTTCTGTTGCGCATCTGAAATAAGTGATTGAAATCTCCATGGTTGCCAATTACACACTACGATTAATAACGTAGTCTGAAGTTGTTTGAAGCTTTTAAGAAACCTACCACCGGTATTTAGTGTTTAATATTGGGTTATTATCAGTGGGAATCCCTACAGCTATCTTTTGTTACCACTAAAATATATATTATTAACGAAACTCTACTTTGCACACGTCAGTAGAAACAAGTAATATTCAGTAATTGGTAACTAGAAGATAAATGGTGCCATTACTTCTGTAACAATTTACGTTTTCTGTGTCATGAAATAACGCTTAGTCAGTAGCTATTTGTGGGGTGAAGTCGTTTTAGGTTAAGGTAAATCTAGACTACAGTTTGGCTCGAAGAACCAGACTAATGGTCCCATAACTTATCGGTTAAGGCAGGACACCCAAATACCCGCTAGGTCGCACTTTCACTTTCTATTTTAAGGGGTTTTAACTGACAGTCAAATGAATAAGTGATGATTGACTTGCATCTTCCGTCACACTGGCTACCCTACAACATCTTGCAAAAGTGTAAATTAATTTGATTCAGAAGCATGAGTGACATTGATAAGTAAGCTTGATTGAATGTGCAAGATGGAACCAATGTCTGAGTATCCATTATAATAAAGAATGATGAGTTAGTTACTACTCATCTATATGACAGACAGGGAAAGTCTTCTGTCAATTGGAATGAAGTGAAAATTTTTGTACGTTTCATAACTTAGTCAGTAGAGCATCTCGTATTAGCTCAAAAATCCCTCTTTGGAATCTTCCACAACTCATGTTTCCTTTCAATTTCAAATATCGTTTAGCACTTAAATTAGCCAGACACCCGAAGCTATTTCCATTTGTAAAATCAATGCACTCATCTTTGTACATTGTGAAACATTCATAGAGTGTTCACTGTTAGGAGTTTAATGCTCGTAGAGGTATGTAGATTAGCTCAGGAATGTAAATACATAAACCATATGTAGCTAAGTGTTTGAGCTTTTCAGATACTTTTAGTTAACAGACTTGGTGAAAGTAGAAGACATGAAGAGTTTTAACATTATAATTGTGAACAGAATACATCAGATACACTCCGAATTCGGTTATTTGTACAGTCAAATAACAAACCTTAAAAGTCACCAAGGGTTAAAAACTTAATGTATCACATCCTGCCCGAAACAGTGGCAATTTTTAAAAACCACTTGTTATTTAATATTACAGAGAATCACAGGTCACTGTTATTTCAAACCAACTCTTTGCAACTAAGATGTAGGCTTCCTCTCAACTTTACTCATCAATCGTATACACATTAAACAGTGCTACACTGAATTATTGGACTAGAATTTCAACATATGCAAGTCCATGACATTCGCCTATTATATGTAAATCAAATTCATCGAATGTAATCTCATCTTCTCACTAGTCTTATTTCCTAACATTTCAAGTCTTGAAAAACAGATTACCTAAATGATACATAAAGAATTTCAACAGCATTTTTTTTCGATATAAATCTTTCAACTACTACACTTCTCTTAATTCACTTACACATTTTAAGAAAGAAACAAACGAATTATGTACTTTTACAAAGTTGATTTCAAGTAAAAGTTTTACTTACTAATTTATGTTTATGACATGCCTACAATTCAAGTTTATGGGGGTTATATACTACTTAACATTAACCATAGAAGTAAGATTAAGAATCCATAAATTGTAGTCTGTTTCACTATAAACGTATTTCGAAGTATATATATATATATATATATATATATATATATATATATATATATATATATATATATATATTCCTAAATTTTGGTTATGTGGTATGGAGATCAAAACGGAGTACTGAGTGGTATTTTTTTATCTAAAGGATTCAACTACATGGGTAGTAGTAATAAGACGCGAAGTAATTCACCTGTCAGAAAAGAAAATTTCAATGCTCACTTCGTGTATTTTACTTTTATAATAGAAGAAGAGAATATGTGAAGAATAAGGAGGCAAATTTTTTACAAAGTTGAAAGCTATGAAACACAATATGTTTCTAGCAACCAAAGTCCCCATCAAAAATCACTGAAAAATATTTTGTTCCTACTGTTAGTTAGTATAAAGCTAACACCTAGAATATGAGAAAGTAATAGGTATTTACAGATTTCTCATGCACGTCGATTAATTCAGAAGTCAAGGGTGTTTACGTCACACTACCTCTGGCCTTTAAATAACCTTGTTTAACCAGTTTACTTGAACATATCGACTAATCTTTCATGATATTGGGTAGTCAACAAGAAAATAATCACCATCAGGTGTATCAATGAATAAAAACAAGATCACTTAAACGAATATTTTTTCAATGATTTCAGGCAATTTACAAATGTTACTTACCTAAATGACTAAGTACACTACTTACTCAGGCAATGCATAGTAATCAAGTGGTCAGTCATAACATCTATAACATGAAACTTTGACATTGCAACGAAAATACATTAGAAGTTTGAAAAAAAATAGTATGACAGTATTATGCTATCATTGTGCAAAATGAACTCAAATCATGGATATTCCTTGCTGAAACAATAAAAAACTAGACAGGCGGCTGATTTGGGTAGTGCATACTGTACCTTGTGAGTCAATATCTGTTCTTCAACATAGGAAAGAAAATTACATCAGTAATCAGTAGTATCTCAGTGAAAGATTGAAGCATTTGCTTTGTTATTCAGTTACCTTGTTTCACATACAAATGATTGATTCGACGTTTAATTGATTATGGGGGTTTAGAGCTGAAATAAAGAAGGAATGCCTAATCAAAAGAGGCTTGGTTAATTTCAACAGTAGTGTCATAACACATGGTGGAACGGGAATGCCAGTGAATTTATATTAATTACTGACTGATTTGTATGAATTCAGTAAAAGTAACGGAGATGGAATTTGTATGTAAATTGTGAGAAGTCACTCTTTATTCTACCTCACTATAATAGTGACAAACAAATTCACAGAAGACTATTGAACACACCATTTACTTCTCAGGGAATGCAAACTTCCGCTTCAAACACCAACAGTTTGGATTATTACACACGTAGTCAACCCAGACGGGTGAAGGACAGAGTATTAGCTCTTTTTTAAATCCGTCTGAAAAGATTGAGGTTGATATACTTTCATTCGTGGATGAGGAACAAAAATTGTATAGGAAAATAGAAGGAAATATAGCAAGCTGCAAAGGTGATATTTAATGAAATGATAAGCTCACCTTTTCATCTTAAAATCTTATGCGCACTGTTTGATAAGTAATAATTCTGTTTTAGTTGATTTATTAAAGGTGACAGCGGAATAGTGTCATTTACTGTATAGACTGTCAGATACAAATTACTGTCCATAGTCATATCGCTTTGATATGCTCACCTCCCTGAATTAACTGAAATGAAATTACATTCTACCATAGTACGCCAGTTTTAGTAAGTCATTAGTAAATTAAATTGACATGAAGAGTATTGATGTTGTTACGTTGCGATAGAATGAGGAAATTAGAAAGCGAACCAGTAATATGGTAGGTGTATTATTAATTCCTATGGTTTAACGAGACACTGTGGAACCAGTATTCAACGAAAATTTTACTCCAGCCCTAATTAGAGGTCCCAGTGCAAAGAATAATTTCAAATCTTTTAACATGATAATATACTTTCTTACTAACAAGGTAAATTTTGGGGTGTCCGGTTGAAATTCAATGCCTTGTACTATATATACAACTTTAGGAAATTAATGACGTCGAAAAGTTGTAGTCAGCATGTTTGACTATGGATAAAAATACCAGAAAATAAAAAATATCTGCTAGGTGACTAAGGATGAAAAACGTCAACTAATGAATTCATAGTCTTTAACCTCAAAGGGCAAAACCTTCTTAAGACTTCCTAAGACGACCTTCGCTTAGTAGACTAGTCCTAATGCAACAAGATATTGACTATTCAGTAGTTGGACTCAAAATAACAACATGCTATTTCAAGTCATGTATTGACCTAGGCTACGTTTTAACTCTGGTCGTCACTACTGCAAGAAGACATATGATTACTTATACCATTTCTGGCCCAGAAGTAGTCACTTAAAGTACACTCAACTGTGATGTAACTTATAAACAAGATCCTACATCAGTTAAACATGTAATAGCCCTAAGTGGGGAGATAGTATTTAAAAGAATTGCAAGTTAAAAAAATCTAAAGCAACTGACAATTCGGTCTACTTTCTGTCAGCAGTGTTCGTTGACATTCAGATTTCCAATACTCAGATACAGAGATAAACAGACAAACGGATAAAATCAAGGCAGAACCTCGCATGCAAGTGCATCTATTCAATCTGCCTCGCTTCACAATAGTATACAAACAACAGGTCAATAAAAAGAGATATCAAGGTAGACGAAGTTGTATACAAGAATAAATAAACACGAAAATTAGCGCAAATATCCAAGCTTTAGAAGATGTTAGAGAGTGAACACATGTACACCATTTTGACCGATTTTTAGCCATGTCACAAACAGTCAGTCCTCAACCACTGATTTGTATCGTCTCAGATAACCCAGTCAAGTAGTCTACACGTCACACGGCTCAGACCAAGGGTCAAAGACTTCATAGACTGGTGTCACGTCTTGGTCCGTCCACCGTAAACACTCTTCCAATCTAATCTAGAATCTTGTAGCATTGCACTCTGAGGTGAGTGGTGACTTGGCATTCAAGGTACATGACCAACTTATCTCAGTCATTGAAGGTTCAAAATGTCGAGTGGCTTGTCTGTCTTGCCTAGTACTCTTCGCCTGACCGCAACGTTACTCAAACAGTGATTCCAATATTAGGAAACCTATGACTCTGATAAAACTAAATAAATTGCCGACTCGACAAATTGTCTTGTTCCGTCAAATAATAATATGCTTGATGTGTTAGTAATTTAGTTCCGTATATTTGTTTACGAACCATTTCAACTTATGTTGTAATAAATCAACTGACATCTGACAACGAACTGACACTATACAACTATTAATCTATGCTCACTTTCATGTGATAATTTTTCAAGTGTGCAGAAGTAAACGATAAAAAATGTCTCTTCATTTTTGCAGCTGATTATAAAGACGAAAACTCAAGTTTCAGACTGAAGTAGCTTACTAGCTTTGAACACAGGATTTTCATAATCATAAGTAAAAAAAATGAGGCTGAATCATATTCAGCTTATACGAGGACAAATAGTTAGGTTCTGAGCTTTTAATACCCCTCAGTTAGGGATATTTGCTAAATCAAGATGGTTATCACCAGTTTAGAGATATAAATCAGCATTTGATGTCAGTTACTTTATTGTCATCAACTAATGTATGTGGTTCATCTATACATGATGTTAGACATAACCCAAATAGGTGAAGCACTCAGTGACATAAGTTGGGATCTGTGAAGGATTCTCAGGTTTTGTCACGTTGCAAATACACCTTATTAATGTGTGTGAACAACTGCGAAGCCAATGTTTACTACCTCTTATCGACCTCTTTCAAGCAACTAAAATCGTATAAGGTATATGACGAGAACAAATCAAGTAGCACACTGCAATTGCAGACTAAATGACATGATATTTATGATCCCGTTGTGGCTACCGAAGATATATTTGAAACAGTGGAACAAAATGTAACTCAGAATACATTTCATTTTTCAGGGGAATTGTTTTATGCAACTGAATTATTCATTTTCTTTAACATGCCATACACTGTTGAAGATCAGAGAATAGAACAGTTTTACCAGTCATAGGCATCTTTTTCAACAAGTTTTTCACCGCTGTCACTTTCAAAAGCATCAGATAGGTAGAAATGATAAAAAGTATCTCACATGATATCATCCCAGGCTCTTCTTTATTTTTAAGTAAGACTTTATGCCAGCAAAATATAGTGGACCCAGTTGTGCTTTTCAAGACTCAAACAGTACAGTCATCAGTGTTGAGGGATGTCTCCCGCAAGGTTACCTGAATACAATTAAATTTCTTGGTTTTTGTAGGGTTATGTGAATCATAATCAGGGAAGGGAACATAAATGGATTGATTTATGAGTTTAGCCCTGTTAAGCAGGAGTGACTGGTGTTTTGTGATGTGCAAAATGTAATATGCTAAAGGATATAAATTGCTTTTCGGTTAGGTTGTAGATTTTTTCATTGAGTATCTGTTTCAAACGTTTCATACTTCTAATGTCGACTGGGCAATTTTTAGGTTTGAATGAAGTGGTAACAGCCTAAATAGATGAGGAAGTTGAAAAGTTGTTTAGTAAACAGATTAAAAGCAAAATCTTTATGTCCCATCCGGTTGCAAATATCATATCAATGTATCAAATATTATACTTCATTATGTGTTATGATGTCGCAAATTATTATCGTGAAAAAAGGATTTACCGGCTTATCTATGGATGAGGAAGCAAGCAAGCAGGAAATACCAAGGAAGCACTGCCTGCCAGGACTCTTGAAGATGCACCAGATAGTCTATATCTCAGAGCTTCAAGTTCCTTCATCACTGTAATAGCCTGCCAAACAGTTGATATATACATAAATACACTTACAAATAATCCAGATCAAGAGAAGAAGGAGATATGCTATAGACAACTGCAATCAGTAATGGACAAGACCCCACTTCAGATGGCGACATCAAAGTTTTAATGAGTGAGATGAATGCCAAACTTGGAGCAGATAACACATGAAGAGAACTCATAATGGGTCGTAAAGCACTTGTTGAAATGAACGCGAATGGGAAACTGTTTACGGGTTTCTAAGCATTTCATGATTTGGTGACTGGAGGAAGCGTATACAAACACAGAGAAATTCACAAAGCGACATGGTCTTTATCGAATGGATACACTGACAATCTGATCAACTTCATTTCAATGTGAAGAAAGTGCAGACACAGCCCACTGGACACAAGATCAAAAAGAGGAGCAGATGTAGGTTCACCACATTCACTATCTAGTGCAATGAACCTTCAAAATCAGGTTGGAAACCTTCACAGAAGCTGGTGATAGACGAGCAAAGTTCAAGTTGAACACCCAGAACAGAAAGTGAACTGAAAGGCGAAACTACAAAGAACATCTTCACATCCGACAGTCATCAGGAAAACATGGGAGACATTAAGCACCTTCTTCGAGGAAACACACTGGAACTGTGTGGAAGCGACGTGGAAGGAAATTTGGATAACCGTGTTAGGAAGGAAGGAGAGAGAAGACAAGGGAATGAATCCCCACGAACGCATGGAAGCTGATAGAGGAGGGAGAGGGAGAGGGAGATGGTGAAGGAGAAGGAGAAGATGAACGAGTGCAGTGCAGTGCAGTGCAGTGCAGTGCAGGGATGAACAACGAAAAGAGAAACTCACTACAATCTACGAAAGACTACACTGGACAAGGAAGAGAAGATTGAGTGCAAAGACAAAGAGCACTTCTACGAACCGATTGTAAGTGAAGCAGAACAGGCTGCAGGTAGGAGAGACAGAGGTCTGACAATAGTATATCAAATAACCAGGTTACTATTTGGGAGAGAAGAGATCAACGCACATGAATCCAATGAAAGTTGGTGAAGGAAACTTAGTTCCGAAAGAGAGACGATAAACAAAATAAAAGATGGGCTGACCACTTCTAAAAGCTCTTGAATCGACTACCACCTGCCACTCGTCCAAAATTTCCACCAGCAGATCAGCTACAGAAGTGTCAGTTAACACAAGTCCTCCAACAAGAGCATCAGTGAAGTCTTGAACGCCATAAAGTTGCTGGAAGCCGAGAATGCAGCAGGTTCAAATGGGATTCCTCCCGAAGCACTGAGAACAGACGCAGAGACGTCAGCAGCGGACATGCTGACACCACTACTACAGAAGTTTTGGAAGGAAGGGAGGAAGGGAATGGAAGGTACCTGGTGGCTGGAGGAAGGATTGCCTTGTCAAACTCCCAGGGAAGGGTGACCTAAGATTTTGCAAGAATAAGAATCGGCACGGAATAACGCTACACTCCTTGTCCACACCACGCAAGCAGAAGATTAAGTTACATCATCCTGTAGAGACTAAAACATGCTCTGCATTCAACATTACGACGAGAACAGGCTGACTGACTGACTGACTGACTGGCTTCAGGAAGAGCAAATCATGTGCGGATCAAATTGAAACGCTACGCTGCGCTGCTCATTATCATGGAACAGAGTGTAGAATGGCAGTCAACTCTCTACCTCAACTCCATCGATTTTGAAAAGGCCTTCGACAGCGTCGACCGAGAAGTGATTTGTCAGACAGCTGCTTCAACACCACAGTTCCACTTCCACAAACCTTTATCAACCTCGTTCAACAGCTGTATAGTATGCTATATACTGCTACACGCCAAGTGATTCACAATGGAAAGCTCAGTGAGTGACACCTTTGAAGTGAAGACAGGAAGGAGTAAGACAAGGTTGCTGCCTAATATCACCGATCATCTTCCTGGTTGTGGTCGACTCGACTGGATCATTCAACAAGCTGTGAGGAGAGAGAAGATGGCATACACTGGTTGGACCGATGAGAAGACCCCGAGAAGATTTGGATTTCTCCTCCGACGATGATGATTTATGTCTACTGTCTAATGTTGCACAAACTGGAAGATGTACAGGCGAAAACTAACAAGTTGGCAGCAGAGGTGAGGCAGCGAAGACGAGACTTCCTTCAGGTGAATGTAGAGAAGACAGAGGTGATGAGGATACCCAACCACAACAACCACAACAACAACAAGCACCAGTCATCATGAACGTGAGAGATGTGAGGGAAGTTGTCTGTTTCACCTATCCACCTAGGTAGCATTGTTTCAACTACGGCGGTGGTGGTGGTGGTGGCGGTGGCGGTGGTGGTGGTGACAGTGGCGGTGGCGGCACAGATGAGGATGACAAAGCCAGTCAGGATCAGAAAGACAGCAAGACAGGCCTTCCTGCATTAACCTGAAATCAGTGTGGAGATCTACTCCACTCCACTCCACTCCACTCCACTCCACTCGACTCCACTCCACCCCGCCCCACTCAGTATAAAGCGTGAACAAGACCCCGATCTCCAACACCATTGTCAGTCAAGTGAGTCGTCAGTGCTTCTATGTGATGGTTGAGAGACTTGACGCGTTACGAAAAGCACTTGCAACAAACTGCAGACATACATGAACAGCTGGTGCCTACGCTCATTCGATACTGACACTGAAGATGAGATGGATGGCCAGCATGATGAGAATAAGCAAGGAGGGACTCTGGCTGGCTGTCAACAAGTCGAGTAAGAACCTATCGTCGAACAAATATGTAGAAGAAAGTGTAGATGGATTGGATTGGATTGGATTGGATTGGATTGAGCATACACTGAGAAGACCATTTGGGGATATCACGCACGAGGTCAGGCCGTCGAGTTGAACGAAGCGAAATGGGGAACGATGAGTTAGGTGTGGCAGCTGAGGGTGACATGGGGGAGATGGTGTGAGGAAGAAATGGTTTTTGGGGAGTGGTTGAGTGGCGTGGCCGGGTTCAAAAGACTGTATAGAACAGAGTGAAACGGGAATGTGCTACTGAAGCCCTATGTTCCACTAGGAACCCAGGGGAAAAATAATAATAATTATTTGTACACGCTGTGATATTTTGCAACAATGAATAGACAAGAGAGTATATTCACTTCTTTGTGCTCAAGCCATTGATGTTCAATGAATCTGAAACCACTTAGGTTTTTGAATGAATGCTTCTATCTGCTCTGATATCAAAATGTTTAGATTGTTAACCTAAAGAGTTCATTCCCATGTGCTCTTTTACTTGTGAATGTTTATTTTCTGACACCGTATCAGTTGACTAGAATTTGTCACACTTTTTGGCAAACACTGTGAACGTTGTTCTGATAAATAACTCACCTACTGTTTCCTGACGAATAACAATTATTTATTAGTTTTTCTAGAAATTTCCCCGCTTCATTCCTAATGATACACTCTATTGGTTACTTTTATTTCACTCCAGTTTGGTTATCTTATTGTCATTACCATATCACACTTTTTTGACAGAACCCAACTCATCTTTCACCTCAAGAGATACATTATTTGCTTACTTATTTACTTATGCATTTTGTCGACCTGAGGAAACTCTCAACTGCCACCTTTTCCCTCATATATATTCTGATCGGGTAATTTTTATCAGTTACGAAACAGCTTGATCATGAAGTCGCTGAACTGAAATATTTCTTCCTTAAAGAATTTTGATCAAAAGATCACATACTGAAATATGGATCATAAAATACTATATAATCAGTGGTTGACAATGGCAACCGAATTATGCTCTTGTGCCGGAGTAAAGGAACTTACTGTTCAAAAGCTAGACTGACAGCTGAAAGAAGCTCATCAATTATTTTTTTACCTTTCTGACCAGAAAGTTAGCTCATATCTGTTTAATATCAGCAACCTGAGAACTTGAAACAAGATAATTAACTGACCATTCTGACCTATACTTTAAAATACAAGGTAAAGCTTCAACATTTTTTGATCCGATTAGTATTGTCTGTTATTCTTTGTCTGGAGCAAACAAATGTACCAAATGTGTTGCATGCAATCTAGAGATTAAATCACTGATCGTAACGTGGATTTTTCGTAGCTATCCAAGTTTTACAGGTCAGTAATAGTGTTGCCTGAGCTATCTGCGTAGATGATGCGCAAAAACAGGTTTTCTTAACGAAATCAAAGATGTATACTACCTACTAAGCAATAAGCGTATTCGTGTGCGGATAAATCCAAAGTTGGATAGAATCTTTTCAGAGTTTAATGTTAGTCCATTCGCCTATTTCACAGACACTAAATAGCCAAGTAATAAAATACTGAATTGCATTTCTAGGTAGTGCGTGCTCAGACGTCTGAAAAAGTTTGTTCTTATCATGTTTGACGTATATTTTGTTAGTTAGTGCAAGCGTGCACTTAAATCCAGGTTCAGTGGTTTTGCAGACTGCCTCCAACCAGTTAGTATCACAAATATAAGACGATTGTAAGTTTGGCAGCTAAGCGAGTGTATTGAAGATATGATCTACGAAACTTAGTCAGCTGTTGCAATCAGATACACGATATTACTAAATCTTTAAAAAGGGGTAGGTTTGTCTCAAAAAATTAAATGCAATACCATCGTTTATTGGCAGTCTCACTCTGAAAATTGAAGGAATGTAGAAAATTGATATACCTAAAGATGCAATTTAATTCTAAAAGAGATACCCTTTTAGATGAGATTTTAAGGTAGAAGTTTAACAAAATATTTCTTATATATGTTGGTAAAACTCCCAGTCATCTGTTCTATAGCTTCCTAGCAACACTGTGTAAAAGTGTTACAGTATTAACCACTGACAATTATCTTGAAAGGTAGGTGCTTCGTCATACTGTCATAATATGGCCTGCTAAACTATATATATGATTTCCGGATGAGCAGTATGGAGCTATGTTATGAAGGATTATAAGGACACTCAATGCATCTGATTCAACTGAAATAAAGTGAAACAGAAGTGACTGAAATATAACGAAAATTAAAGTAGTATTACCTTATCATTCACATAGAGAATGAGTTATTGCTAAAAGAATAGGAAAAAAATATTTGCTGAGATGTTCAAGCTACAAAGTTATTCTTTTGAATTCGTTATCTACTGACTATGTTACTATTTCAAAGAAACAAATCAAATAACTGGTTTCGTTACCTAGACTCATGCAACCTAAATGCTATCAGACGAATTTTTGATTCATATCTTTAAAGACAGTGATTTTCCAGTTTACAGAATTCCATTACAGCAAGCCAACGAGTACCTTCATGAAACATTTTCCCATGATTACCATGACTAAATATATGTAGTCAGGTGGACAAAGATTTTCCTGGATGTTCATAATTAGTACAACATCGTCTGATTCAATTCACACAGTTAAAATACATGAACAGACATCTCACCGTACTGAATTCGATGCACAGTCTTCAGATCTTTCTGATAGTGCGCCTAAAAACAAGATCACTTGCCAATAGAAAGTCACTATAAAAAGTTCGAAATGACCATTTTCGAAATACATATCTTTGACATTCAATTCTCCAGTATCCGCAAGTTAAACTGTTCACTTATTCCGAATATGACTAACTGCCACTAATAAACTACTCTATAGCACCGAAAACAGCAATATCATTCCTAGATATTTTAAAATTTTTTTGTGAATATTTTTCTGCTTTAGTGTATTTATTATGAGAAAGAGTTGGCTGTGTACTACAGATCTAATACTTGAAAAAACACTTTCAAATACTGACAACAACCAATCAAAGCGAATATAGACAGTTCTTGGTAAAAACTGGACCCAACGACAACTTCCTGTAAAGAGCGTCACGAACTTCAAGAACCTAATGTTCTCTGACGTAGTTTCGAAGGTAATTATTGGTAGGTTGGCTAGCTCATCACTGATGCTTTGGTAAATGATACTATATCAAATATCCTAATGAACACAACTTTCTTTCAGGTTGTTAATGAGCCTACCGTTTCATTGCCAACTGACTGTAGACAGTTTTCTAAGGTTTGTTGAAAAGGTTGTTTGCACCCTTCTATAGAATAAAATAAATGTGTTTTCGAAATACAGTTGGATATATTGTCGTAAAATAAAACATAATTCTCACTAAGTTGAATGGTTGTATAGTTGAGTAAGACATGTAACTAAAGTGCAGCACAAAGTCCTTTGTAAATAAATGTACACGAGATCAAAATGTAGTCCTTCGGTATGGCACGACGAAAAACAGAGAAGATACACCAAGCTACTCTAAAAAAGCTAGTCACTTCTGTGTGATAAAACCTGGTAAATATGATTTCATATGATCTACTATATGTTGAGTGAAAGTCAAGGAGAATGTTAGAACTTGCTTTTGTTTGAATCAACCAACGGGAGTGGATAGACAAGAATAAACTGGGAATCAGAGGGGAGCTACACTTTTCTATTATTTTTCCAGCTGTCTTTTTGTACTAGTCAAAAATCGCTGCTCTGATGTAGAAGTAATCGAATTGCTGGTAGATGTGGAAGTCAGTCAAATATAAGGAGGGAAATCGTAATGAAAGCCTGCACTGCCTGATATCTCAATGAAAATGGTAAAATGTACTAAGTACATTAAGAATAAGCTTCATAGCAACTTCAAATTAACGAAAGAGAATAATTGCAGTCGAAGTGATAAATAAACAATAAACCTTATTCAGAAGGCAGCATTTCAGTCCGCGGAACCTATTCAGTATAATTCGGGTTGGTTCAACATTAGGAACCCGGAAGCACTGGACAGCTGTTTTGTCCTAGAATATGATTCCTCAGCACTGAGCATCCGTGACCCCACCAGGGATCGACCTCAGGACCTACAGGTTCCTTGGCCAGCACGTTACTATTGAGCCACTGTGTCTGAATCTAATGGTCCATATTTCCTATTGCTGTCAGTTCAGTATATCTTGGCTTCAAATTTATTCTTCATTCATTCCCAGTTTCATAATCGTCTCCTGTTGCATTTCGATTTCAGTCACAAGATATTTATTGCATATTATTCTTATTGTATTGCTGCAAGTTTTATCGTATTCCTTCTGATTTCAATAGAACCAACAGGTTTAGGCCACACATTTTAGAATGACCTTGAGATTTCCTCCATCAAACAACCAAGAAATCTCTAACTGTAAAGAAATGCTATGGAATTATTTATGCATTTTAATCATTTTGCCACTTTATGTTGATTAAGTTGAAAGATAGATAGTAAACAAAAACAACAGGTACTATATCTATATTAAGGAATATACGACCCACCTAAAAAAGATTATTTATAAAACAGATTACCATAAAAATAGTAATAATGGATTATTTTTAAGATCAGTCAATTACTGACAAAAAATATAACGATGAGCACGGGAAGTGAGTACCTAGTGGCGGCTAAAAAGTACCACTATATGACACAAGATAAACCTGTAGCGTCATACACCAGTTGGAATTATAACGAACTGGTGGCTTGCACATTTTTGCTATTCAGGATGCGTTATCAGGATTTCTTGCAGTTGAGTAAGTAGTAGCATCATCATCTAAAATTTAAAGTCAGCACTCAGAGTTCCAAGCACTACGTTGCCTTGCGACCCATACTTGACGGATGTGATATCGAGGCTTTTATAAGAACAACCGTTGCACCAACAGAAACTGTCTTACCCAGTGGTTTCAGACAATATAGGGAAGCAATTAAAATTCCTATCCCATTTTTGAACAGTAGCAATGACAGCACTGAGAAAACCCATAGCGGTTTCACAACCTAATAACAGATGAATGGTATGCGAAATACTGAAAATAACTCTCAACTATAACCATATAACAAAAGGAAGCCTAATATGTAGAGTAGAAAAAACAGATTAATATAATGGCAAATAATAATGGCAATGTACCTTTTAGATGCCACTATCTGACAATTAATTGTAAGCACAGTTGTATCATTAACACTGTAACTATAAATTTTTCAAATACTTTCTCTCATCAAAAAGAAATAAGCATTATTTGAAGTTTTATTCTTCTAACATTCATACTAAAATGTCAGTGAGACAAAAACTTAGTATCACATAACCTGTCTGGCCATTAGTTGATGTATTCTTATACCTTTAGTTTTCCCTTGTTTGCTGTACAGAACCAAGTAAACAGTGATAAAGCCGAGATTAAATTCAAGACAATGTTCAGGTTTCGGTCCACGGAACTAATGTGCCAATGACTTGGGTTAAATAAAAAAAATGCATACTGGTAATGCAAATATTTATTTACCTATTGGATCAAATACTAAGTTTTATGTATGGGAAGATACGATCGAAATGGTATCTGTTGTAGGAAACAAGGAATTACCAATAGCTGTTTTTATCATCTTTCAGACTCTTCATCTGTTTTTACGATCTCCTGGCAAAGCTCAATCTTAAATCTAGTCAACAATAATAAACCTGAAGAGAATAAAACATTTCATTATTAATTTGACGGTTTGGGATATTTTTGTGCATGAGTATAAATAAAATGGAAATGGTTGAATCACACCTGCAACCAACCAGAAAGCTACACAAGTGACACCTAAACAAATAAATTTTCATTCTTGATCTAAAGGAAATGTACCAAGTTGACCGATATGAAGATGATGTTTCATGGCAAACAGAGATGAAGCACTGGGTAGTTGTTCCGTCCTACCAACAGAATCCTTACCCAAGTCTTAATGTTTCTAGAGTAATGTCATTGCATAGGTGGTAAAAGACGTACACTGTTTAAGAGTTTTACGCAGACCACTGCCTGGATTTGATCACTCGCATATTTCTCTTCTTGTTTTCCTTATCATTAGTACAACTAACACGATAAAGCAGTCCATTCAAAAGAAATCAGAAACAGCAGACTGTATACTTCATTCAGTACCTACTTTCACTTATTAATGTTAAACTGATATTTATGTATAATTCTGATAGACTGCTTTTAGTAGTTCATGTTTATTTACCATTTTTCTTCAGGTATTCTTTGATACAAATTTAGATCAGGCATTGTGATGAACAAACCTGGTTATAAAAATAAAATGTTACCCATCTTCAGTGATGAAAGCTAATTCATAACTGATGTCCCAGTAGAAAATATTAGAAAACTGATTGCGAAAGTAACCGTCAATTTAGTATAACTTTGGAATATTAATGTTATTAGCAAACAGGAATTCAGTCCTTTGAAACCTATGGGAAATAAATTTCCAAATTTATTTGGATTACCTTAGATTCATAAAACTAAGAATCCTTTACGCCTTATATCGTCTGTGTTGTTCCTCCACACATAAACTGACGAAATGGTTGGCAAAATTGTTAAACCCAATTCGAAACAAATTCTGTAATTTTTTATTGAAAGATACTTTTCAACTTGCTGATTGTCTTAGTAACGTAAATATCAAAAACAGACTATGTATTCTTTTGACATAAATTCTTTATTCACTGACGAGCCGTTGTCCAGGACTATTAACATTCTCTATGACTACCTATCTTCCAGTAACCCCTCACTTCCTACTATTTCAACTTTTTTGAGGAAACTAATATTGGTATGTACCGATAAAGTTCATTTCACATTTGAAGTTGTACGCTTTAAGCAAGTTGACTATGTAGCTATGGGTAGTCCCTTAAGACCGTAATTAACTAATTTTTATGCGCCATATATCGAAATCCTGGCGGGTGTTCTTATTGCTAAATTTTCTATTTACAAGAGATATATCGATGACATCATAGCGATTTGTGAGAGGCATGAGGATATGGTTTGTCTGCTAAAAAGACAACACTTTACAAATTCATATCAGCCTGACTTGCGAGAAAGAGGATAATAATCATATGTTATTCTTAGACGTACTCCCGAGATAATGAAAAGATGGTTCAGTAAGACGGCCAGTTTACAGAAAGCCTGCATAGACAGGACAATGCATGAATTTTCACAGTTTTGTCCGATTCAATGCAAGCGAGATCTGGCAAAATGTCCGTTTGATGTGATCTGTACTATCTGTACATCAGATACGATGAATGAAGATGTCAAATTACTGAACAGAACACTTATGGGAAGCGGACGTTTAAGTTTATAAACCGTTGAAGTCAGGTGGTAGCAAAGCCAACAGTCCACACGATTCCTAAGAAAGGCGTCCATATCACTCTACCATACGGAGGGAATTGAATATTATAATTTTGAGATGTAGGCTAATGTCGACCATTCCGAAAACATATTATGTAGCTAATCTTAGTATTGTGGAAAAAAACATCCTTCATCACAAACCTAAACACTGCATCAGTGATTACGTTACATCCCACTGTGTTTATCAACTTGCATTGATAGGAGAAGTAGAGCCATGGAGTTGAGAGTGGGATAATATGTACTTAAACGGCTTTAAAAACAGATGGACTGCGAAACTTTGATAAAGGCAAGTGGGAGATGACCTTCTTCATCTATAGCTAAACAAGTTGCAGAAGCAGGTCACAAAGTCAGTGTTACAACAGCCTTCAAAGTTTTATATAGAAATAGTCAGCGACACATACTGAGGTTTGAGGAAGCGATAACCATACACAAATTGGAACCAACTTTATTTACACAAAAACAACTTGCTTTTACATTGCACTGGCCTTGGTAAACTTTGTTTTCTTACCAAGATTAGAATCAACTATGTCACTTTTCCTGTTTGTTCTCATCTTAATTTCAACCCCTTATTATCTTAACTGTTATAATTGTCCACCCCCTCTTCGGTTTTATATAAACTCTCTTGACAAGTAAATATATGATCAAATTGTTCGAGATGTACTGCACAAATACATCACATTGTTCAGATAAACTTATAATAAAAGGGACTGACTGTTTCAAATTTAGTAAAGCCTTGCAACGAGTTGGTGAACTTGGTAGTTTTAAATATCTTTTACCTAGTTTCAATGTTTCACAAGAAATAGTTTCAGTAATCCAGAAGCCACAGGATACGACTCATCCACGGTCTAGGCCTGTGTTTTATCTGCAGTCAACACGTAAATACAATACAACTATCTTGGCTTACCATTGTATATTTACTTGTTGTTTCCTAAAATATACCTTTTTCGTAGGAGCTTCTGAATACTCAAACTGGTATATCAGCTGGACATGCATTTTCTGCATGTTTATAGTTTATAGGTTCGGATCCTACTACACCTTCCGAGGTTTTGAAAACTAGATGGAATCACTAACTATTATACAATAGGTACAGTTAACTGCCTGGTGTAAGATACTTGACTTGGTTTCTCATTCTTTAGGAAGTTGGTATAGCTTAGAAATTCTCAGCACCTACTCACAGTTTTGTTCAATTTGCTTAGTGTTGTTCGGAATTCATGGTTCCTCTTGTAGCGCTTTGGAACAAAAGATACCTAAAAAACGTTGAGCTTAGTGAATTTCAAGGCTCTAAAAAGCCTAAAGACCATTTCCGCAAAACAAGCGATGTCATCTAATAGCAAGTTGGTTCAAGGGGCACTGAATATTTGTTTCCATCTGCCCATGGGGTATTTTAAGCATAAAAGCCAATCGATTTACTTTGACTAGTCCAAGGACAGATAATAAAGTTCAGTGTTTGGTTACTTTAGCCTAATCAGTGACATATCTCTTTATCAATGTTTTTCTACTTTATGAAAAGTAGGCATTTAGATAACCCAGGGTCAATAAATTTTCAACTATTTCTCCACATTTTCAGCTATAAGACTTGTTTAGCTTTAGACGGTTCATACTGTACTTGAAATAATCAAGCCAATATGTTAGAGAAAATACTTTTTCTTTATTGTACGAACTGTCAAGTAATTATCATTTAACATTATCAAGACTATAAATAGGACAGTTTTGTTTTGCTATCTGTCAGTGCTATTTACCAATATTGTTTATCTACACAGTAAGCCGCATGTCTCAAGCAAGTTTGATTTAAGTGACAATCAAAAAAGCTTTTATTGGGCTTTATCTTGGTAATACGTATTGGGCATTTATAAATTTATGAATTAATATAAACATTTATGCTTCTCTCTTTTCAATCTGTAAACTTTGTAATGATTTTTTTCACATATTATGATAGTTTATTTATTATTCGCATGCAGAAATTATAACTTCACGATGTTTATTTTTAAATCAAAGATCAAACCTCTTGGAACTCCTTACCCTTTTACACTAGACCAGTTTACAGCTATTAGTTGAATACCATGGGGCCGTCGACGACTGTTTCACTATCATAAACGATATCTGAGTGGCCAAAAGACAGTAGATTAGGCCATCAGTCAGTGAGGTTTGAGGACTGAATTAAAACCTTGCTGTTCTCCCTTCAGTCTTGATTATTACTTAAAAATGCTGGTAACTGTTTCACTTTAGCCAAATTGTGTGAACACAAGAATTAGATACAGAAATAAGAAGTACTCTTTAGTAATATGAATAACTATCAAATAGAAGATAGCATTCATCATGGACTGCCACTAGCTGGGGAACCATTGAGAACCTGGGAGCACTGAGCAGCTGTTTCGCCCTAGTATGGGACTCACAAGCCTAACATACCCAAGACCCGGCTGGGAATTCGACTCAGGACCTTCAGGTATCACGGCTAACCCGATAACCACTCAGCCACTGGGTCAGAGTCAAGTCACAGTTTCTCATTAAAACTTCAGGATATCCATCTGGAAGCACGTCACTAATAAGCACTATACAGTAGTGTATTTTGAGGTTAATGGGGATTTGTTCATAAGCTAGCATTCGATCCCTAGCTGGGTTGTAAATGCGTACTGCTGAAAGGTTCCATACTGGGACAAAATAACTGTCCAGGGTTCCAAGGTTTTCAATGGTTCTCCTACTGATGTTAGCGGATAATGAATGCTACCCTGAGAAGATCCTCACTGACCTTTAAATATGTTAAATAAAAGGTTAAAAGGGCATTAAAATGAATGAATTTGCGGAACGAAAATCTATGCATTTATTATAAATTTCCAGAAGAAAAATCTGCCAAGATCTTTTAACTTGCATGATTCGACTTTTAACAAGTCTTGCTGAATTTCCACCTAGATTTTTAAGTACATTGCGGTTGACATTTCTACTGAAAATCAAACACAAAGCCTATCCTTCCAAGCAGTATAAGGTAATTTAGTAATCAAAATATCAACGTAGCCTAACCTATTTAATTTGCAGATAACAACAAAAAGAAGTGACAGAGTCTCAAAAGCAGTTATTCACTGCTATTTAATAGGCAGAGTTAATCTACTCATAACATAGCTCATCGTATTATTGGCATCAAGAAATGGGTTTCAGCCTCATCAGTGACAACGGTGGCTGATAGCTTTTATGCCATTTCAGTTGATGAGTTCTAAGGAGAAAGACAGATAAGTCCTAGACTTAAAAATAGTTACTAAAATGCAAACAGTATGAAGTGTCAGCTGTCGACAACCGTTCCTCAAGAAGTAGTCCTAAATAGGGTGAAACGAGCTTTCTGAATCCCACTGCTAGTCACCAAGATAAATACAACAGAACGATAACTTGTTGTCAACGAAACGGCCATTTTTCATGATACATTTCGGGATGGTGAGGTTGCATTAACTGTGAACCACAAAACAGTTGGATTTGTTTACTCATATCTCGCAACTTCATGCATGCGTTCAAATAAGCCCCTCTCAAATAAAAAGCTAATATGTCGTCATCATAAATTAATCTCAAATTCACATTCCATATGGAATTCATTTCCTAGCTGTGGAATAGTGAGATAAAACTCTCCTAACAGCTGGTCAGATAGTATAGGCAGCAGGATAAACATCAATAGTATTCATAATTGTGGGCATTCATGAAATGTCAGGATGGCATTTTAGCCTTAAGGTCCCAGTAACATATTTTGGTTCATCTAAGAAATTTATCATGCTTGATCAAAATAAAGACCATATGCATAGAATTAAAGATACTTTTTTGAAGGAATAAAAAGGTAATAACAGTGTTATTCACTAAATTCCAGTTTTCTAAAGGTTTGCAGTTTACAGTGTGTATTTTGTAATCAAACAATTTTACAAAAACTTAAGTAATTGTTCGCTAGTTGCAGAAGTGTATGACTGAAAAACTGTGGTTGATTTCAACATAGCTGAAATAAAAGTCAAAAGATAAAAAGTATTCAATGAAAAGTAAAGAGCATTAAGGAAAGAGGAATAAATAAGTTCAAAATGGGAAATTTCTATGCCTACTAGTAAGATAAAGTGTGAATATTTTTTCTACATTGTGGTCTACCTTTAGCCAGAGGGTATTCATATAATAATTTTAAACATTTCCAAGGTGAATGAAGCAAACTCAGTAACTTCAATTACTGGTCCGGATACCATTAGTTGTTGCGTGGCCTAGTTCTACTTGATACGCCATTACAAATCATGTTGAACAGAAGCTGTGCATTAGCTGTACGCACCTTATTCACTTCATTTACGAAAGGCTGAAGCTGAAGCTCAACGCAACTAATCTAGTGACCTGTTTGCGAATCAGTACTACATAAAAGATGTTGATGATCCAACACCTGTAAACTACTTGTTCACATTCATGAATCTTGCCTCAAGACCTTCGGGTTTTTCACACGGGGTCGCTTCACAGTATGCTCAAACACTAGCTGAAAGACAAAAATATTGCCATTAGTTAGGAAATATAACACGTAACTCTGAGATTTTCATAGCTAACAACTCTGCCAATTTTATCTAATATCCCCAATATGTGACTTAATCCATCTGAACAATATAAATTTTAACAGTGTGACTAAACAAATACGTTGGGATCAATGCCCGTAGCAATGAACCATAAGTATTCTGTGAAGTTTGGTTGTACTAAGCAAGGGAACAAGATACGAACCCGTAATCTACTAACTCACATTTGATCGTTTGAACCAATGAACCACACTAATCACGTGTCAGTTACAATGAGATAATAATCATGTTACCTAGAATGGCTTTAATTGATAGGACCAAGTAGCATACATTAATAAAGAAGGACTGAAAAAGGAAGCGAGAGTTTTATTTTGTGACACCCAATCTGTGAAAAATGCATGATGACTGAAGGTGAATGATATGAGAAATTTAGATATATCTGAACAGGGATATTTTTGAGACGTTTTCGTGTGGCAAAACCACCAAATAAGCAGCACCTTGTGCGGAGTTTTAGATAAGCCCGATTTATCAGTCAGTTGGTGCGTAGATCTTCGACTGGAGTCGATGAGATGTTTTGTAAACAGTTAATTGCTGTAATTTATCATCAGTACACAACGCTATCCAAAATAGGATTTTGCAAGTAGTGAAACCGAAATGTTGAACCTACTCCTGAAGTTATTGACTTTTAAACGAATGTAACTTCCTCCCCCCACCCCCAAGGTGAGGATTTTGGGACATTATGAGTCATTAGTTAGCAGACCCTTCATGAATGGCTCGACATAGTTCAAAACTACCCAATTACATTCATTCTTAATCCCGATTTTTGATTTGTTCCCATTTCATTTCGAATCCACGGAAAATAGGATAACGTAAATTGATAAACTTCTCTGTTAATCCACTGGGATTATATATAATTTGTTGAATCTACACAGTTGACCTTGAGCTTTGTAAACAATATACACTGAGCAGGATGAAATTTTAAATTCCATGGACCACAGATCCTGTCATGTGACATGGATATACAGAAAGTGATTTGTGACCTTGTTTATTTGCTCGTTTCAAATCTTTGTTTCGCATATGCATTTTGTAGCATATTTAATATGCGGTTCACCAATGAACTGGAAAGACTCTACTGTATTTTTTACTTTTTTCCCTAAGGTCGAAACAAAAAATAGTTTAATTGACCACTGAAGCGTGAGCGAAGCCTTATTATTTAGTTTATTCGAAGCTGTTTATATGTTAGTTGAAATAAAGTTATTCACTTGGAGCCTGCGAGTAAAATTTAGCCGTTGTTACAAATCTTTGCAATGTACAGTGAAGCTTAAATACTTTAGGTAGTTCTGTCCACTTATGAACTTGAAGAGATCAGGAACAACAAAAGAAGCTGAACATTAAGAGCTCATCATTGTTGCTCAAACTTCAAATGGCTGCTTGCAATCTGTGTAATATATACACTGCCATAAGAAGTCCACATACTTTTACCGAGTTGGCGAATAGTTGCTAATGGAAACAAGAAGTTGCATAGATTCAGAATTGAGTAAATCGGCTGTAAAAGCGAAAGTTGTAAGCATTTTAAGGAGGTTAACCATTTATAGCAATAATTAGGAGAATATTCTTGAAAGTAATTAAGAAATGGATGGAAAAAAACAAATTACTAGCCACAGAAAATAAACATAATAGATAGCATAACTGTAAGGAATTGACAAATTCACTGCGGCTTCAAGAGAAACATGAATAGCGTTCAGATAACAAAAGTATGTTCTGAAGTGAAACAGAGGAGAAGAGATATAAAAATGACGGAACCAAAATTTTTAAAATCTGTTCTTCAGAAATTATACTGACTTGGAAAATGAGACATTAATAACCATGTACTGTTGAGCACATAAACTAAGCTTCACCCTTTCGATGGTAAAGGCTTCAGTAAACTGTTATATTATATTATACTTATGTGTAAGTGCTGATCACTAAACATAATGAATTAAATATGTCTGTTGTGTGGAACGCCATCATCAATATAAGGATTCCTTTGTAAGACACGTCAGTGAATACATAATCATAAGAAAACATAAAATAATGTATGATTATGTATCCCTCTAAATTATTGCACTTCGTAAAATGGTGTTCAGGAATTAGGGGAAATAAAAGAAGAATTTGTCGATTTTACACTCACCAATTCTAATATTTACCACCTAAAACCCCAAAATATTGTTTTTGACTCTCCTAAAATGTGAAAACAGCCAGCTTATGGTTTCTTTACAGTCTAGACTAACCCTGCATATTTTAATAACACGGCGTCATACTGTGATAACGGCATACAGTGGTTTCGTATAGATTTTTAGCAATAAATATAAATGTATAGAGGCACTTTGGATTGCAGTTTGTCATCTTAATTCGTCTGACTGAAATAATTTTAGAATGTAGATTGAATGCAGGTGGTTATGTGGAGAACAAATATTGTAATATTATAGCGAAAAAGTAACAATTAAAGTCAAGACAAACGTGAACATAAGCTGTCTAACGCTTAGGCAGATAATAAGCGCACAAGTTCCACTGAAACCTGCTCATACTGAAATTAAATCATAGATAAAATATACTTGAAGACTGCCTTGCCAGAAACTGTCCACACCAAAAATGAATAGATGATGCAGGACATTTGTAGCTCGGGAGTTTATCAAGTTTGTGCTGATGGTATCTAGAATGACATTAGAAACTTCAAAATTTAAGTAGGTGGAAGCAAAATTTTTTAACTCACAAAGATTAACTTTGATATAAGTTTCAGGATTAATAAAGAGCACACAGTGAAACAGTATTATTTACTTAATATCAGTTCCATTCTACGACCAACACATATACTAAGAATGACTCAATACCTATGTCACAGATGTGAGAAATTTTACTACCACTGAAAATAGAGACTATGAATTGATAAGACTATAGAAAACAGGTACCGAAAGATATGTAATAACTTTGATATGATTATGAGCAATAACTATTTTCTGGAAACATCATCGAGTAGATAGTACTGTCATCATTTTGTGCTATATGAAAAAAACAAATCTAGTATGGAACACAATATCTATGTTCTAAATTCCCTGATCTTTAGTCCACTTTGATTGACTCTGTTTTGCATCAATCTCCGGAGTTATTACTTTTATTCTAATCTATGTTTTTCTTTCGTTGCCTTAATTTATCCATGACATGTCACGAGAGTGCGCATTCATTAGTGAACACCTACTGATGACGTAATACTTCTTTTACTGAATACTAATCGACTCTAAGAGGTTATTATTTTTGAAGATGTGTACACTAAAGTATTGCTTAAGTGTCAAATTATTACAAGCCCTTGGCGTCAGTCAGTAATCTCTGTTCCTAGATTATTTTTAAATTTCAGAAGGGAAGGTAAGTGATTTATGGCGATACATTTTACAGGAATAAAATCTATCGAAACCCTACGTAATACTTAAATAACATCCTTAGTAGTATTTCTTTTTATTTAAATGTAAAGCATTAACATCACAAGCACACAAGCTATTTAGAAAAATAGGTTTTCTAATCGAATCTGAGTATCCATATACCATTCACATGTTAAGTGAGTACGCTAACGGTACACTTGACCTGGCAGTGTAAACACATGTAGAATGCAGTATCCACCTTCTAAATGTGAAATGCCTAATGTCCAGCGCACAGTGCGGTCAATGTGTTCTGTAACCACTTAGCCCAATTCAGATCACATCATATGTAACAAGTTTGTGTAGATGTAGAGAAATGGTGATATCATTTTTCTGGTTTCTCTAAGCTTACACTGAATACAAGGTTGATGATTAGTAGACAGACTGTGGTCTACAAGAATGCTATCACATACCACAATATATGACCTTTAGCTGCTCGAACTAAAAGATGTTCAGTTATAATGCATATCTGATCATTGATAAACGTGAAACATTACTTGTGCATATAATCACTATATAAAGTGTTAAATTTAGGCATACAGCGCTAGACAGTGGGGTGGGTGAACCGATTGACTAGAAACTGATCTGATTGGGATGTATTCATCCATGTCATGGTGTTTCTTAATCTTGAACACCATTTTGGTTCTACGTCACTAGTCTCTTGTCTTACACTTTGTCTCCGAAAGGCTATTGGTCTATGAACTTAAGTTTGAAGGTTTTCTGCTTATCTTGTTTTGTTTTTGAAAGATAGATTATGCTCAGAAAGTCACTGTAGCTATACCAAATAGATAATCTATTACAGAATTGTAGTATTCCTATCTTATGCTCATACAAGCCGACCCTACGTTTATACGCACTGATATAATTATTATTCATTCTGTTGACCACTGTCCATTGATCTGATATGTAACAACTAGCATCACGACACAGCCGACTCAGGTTCTCATTCAGATCATTCTGTCCATTTCACTAGGATTAGCTCGTCGAGATTAAAGTCCTGACGAAAATTCACACAAACTTTGAATTCTTATTATTCTAACCATCTGCTCCTCGAAAAAGTTGTACTTAATGGTACTTAATGGTGTTACACAGTCCAAATTTCAGACTAAAAGTTGGGAAGGAGCATGAAGGTCAACAGGAGGAACAAAAATACTAGAACAAAACAGAAGCATATTAGAAGACAAAAATCAGTTACTAAGTACACTGAAGAGGCAAAGTAAAATGGTGATGAAATTCTTCTTCACAACTGATTATACAAAAGGTTACTTAAACGGATTCAACAATTAGAACATTCTACCTTCCCTTGTTATTCAATTATGAGATTACAAGACCACAAAACGTGTGTCAGCAGCTCCTGACTACTCATCTTCTTTTATCCTAGTCGAAAATGAAAACAGCACCGCAAGGAAGTAGTAGGCGAATCAATCAATATAAGCTGAACAAAAATATCTATCTCTTAGTCTACACCACAAAATGTCTAACTGACTACACAGACGCACTTGGCTTCAAAATGACTTATTGTGTGGCTTGATAAAATTCAAGGAATTCTTTGAAGGTAATATTGATAAAGGATCTAAAGCATGAATACTTGTTGGGCCTTCATCGACTGGTTCACGGAGTATGGTGTTGAAAAGCAGCACACTGTTTTATGTGCACATTGTGAATGCGAAAACCTCTGCCATTTGGTTTATACGTTAAAGTTTTCAATAATGTGTGCAAATAATTAGTTAATATTGGTGAGCAGGGACGAAAACAGAAACTGCGTAAATAATAAGTCTCTAATTCTGGGGTATTAAAATGAATATGGTGCAGTTATACCTGAGCTATTTAAGAAAACCCTTCATCTGTTGATAGGTCACTGGACAGTAACCAACTTCACGTTCCCTAGTCCTAAGTGCAAACCGAATTCTGCTATTAATCTTGCAATGTGTTGAGCCAGCTAGGAAATTCAGCATCACGGTGCACTATACTTTAGGCTGTAGTAGACAACCAACAGGAAGTGCTTTATTACTCAGGTTTCCTGTTTGATCAATCACTATCCAAGTGGTAACATTTCTGACTGCAGTACTGTATTATATTACTTTGGTCCTCTAAGGGAATATCGACTTTTTTAGGTTGCAAAAAGCAGATTGTCTCCAACCAACTAATATTGAACTTTTATCATAAGATGAATAGTTGAGAAGTAGAGAAAGGCATCAAAGTATTTCGTTTACCTATGCGAAATCTTGTATGGGCATGCACCCAAGACTACAGGAATTCGAACCTTGCACTTCTTCGTTCTGTTGAAAGTACTTCAATTTCCAGCCACTGGATAGCATTTTCAATTCGACTGATTCACGAACGTTTAAAACTAAGAAATATTCATTGTTTGTACGTTCAATTTCATCCTGACTTATGGTTAACACTTTCAAGGATTTTCAAAATATGATGGAAGATTTGTTGAATATCTTCTGCTTTCCAACACCTTTCGAAGGACTATTACCTTGTCGTAAAGATCATCTACAATTCCATCAGTAGTTCAACTACGTACTTTTATGATATGTAAAAGCATTATTCTGTCTTTCTAGTTATACGGCATCATAATGCAGAGCTTCTTACTTTTGGCAAAGCAGAGTAGCCTAAAGTAAACTAAATTTTCTCTAACCCCTGAAGTGGTGTCCATCTAGCTACTTCTCATCTCGCCGTTCAGCTAACTTCTGTCAGTTTATGTGAAAATCTGTTCACTGACGTTTAATCAATTGACATAAACAAGCGAGAAATACTTCTATATGAAAATGTGAATAACGAATAGTCATCTCTTCTATGAGTGTCAGAGAAAAGATACTATTGTAAGCTTTAGGTGTTCAGACTATTATATATGAATATCAGGTATCAAAAACATATGAAAATCTATTCAGTGGTGTGTTTCCAAATTCATGTTTATGTGACAACCCTTGACTCATACATTAGCATCACTTGGTCTATCATGAAATTTCTAATTCAGAATGAAAGGCGGATGTCCATCGAAGACACTGTGTGATGGTCAAGCTATTTTGCAAGTTGCCTGGGGTTGAAAATAGTGAAAGATAAGATTCTAGCATAGTGGCCGAGTGGTAAGTTACCATGAAACCTGATGCGAGGATGTCAGAGGAGGAAATTAAGGAGTCCCTAACTACGACGAAACGTCTGTTCAATGCTTCCAGTTTTCTCATAGCTTTCCAGATGAAATCCCTTCATGATAACAACCACGCTTAAATCAGTCATTTATCACAAAATCCTAAAATGAATATTTATATCCTGTTAAAAACCTTGTTTTTGTGTAGTTATGTGTTTCATATGATATTTACATTCATCCCTAGGTTTTTGACATGAGTAACTGCTCCAGCTTCTCAAATGGTTAAGTAAAACAGAAAATCCACTTAATTTTATCCAGCATATGTTCTTAACATCAAGGTTAAGCAAATGTCGATTAACTTTATATATCTCCTACCTCTTTTTTGAAATTAGAGGGCGTGAACGTTTGAGAAAGAGACCGAATGAAAAGATAAACCTACCCTTTCATTCAGTTTCCTTCTTGAAACTAGTCATTTATAGTTGAACTATAAAAAAAGATCAATGCAAAGGTAAACGATGTTCAAGATAAGATTTATTTATAAGGTCACTACTTTCTAATATAGGGGTTTTCTGACAGATAGTAAAACCTTTCAGTATAGAGAATATGTCAAATAACTAGTGGTTTTCCAGAACAAGTTATATCTTGGATAAACTGCTGACCCTTTGTACTCAAGTTTGAATTCTATGCTCTCGATTTTCCACGAAATAATTCGCTACATTCACAGAGAATTGTGAAAAAAGTGTAAGACTTAGGACAACTCATATTGAAATGTCTAAATTTCAGTTTTTCATACTTTATCAAGTTGATCGTGGAATAAGAACAACTGGTATTCGTCAAATTTATTTTACGGTGAACATTGGTACATATGCCTTGGAAGAAGAAGAAGCTAAAAACAGATAATACCTTGCAGTCTTGTGTAGAATGCTAAACAGAAGAGTAAGCGACGACACACAGTCACAGAAAAAGGATACTAAAACAGTGAAGAGAAAATTTGGTACATCACTGTACACAAGGTGATTTTATAGATGATATGCGCAGTTGTGTACACCTGTGACTTTTAACGTTCATAAGAAGTTAGTCACAAAGCTCATATATCTATACGTCATTTAAGACACAGAAAACACGGTAATTTCACACATTCCTATGGTCGTGTAACTCTCATTAAATGTGTGCAAAATATTCTGCTTCTTCGTTTGACAGAACTGTATCATCTGAGTACCTTGAGCTTATTGAGTATTTGTATACAAGTAATTAAATTCTGAGAGGTTGAATTTAGGCACATTCACTATCAGTGGATAACTCTAGTGAAAAGCTTCAGTTGTAGTCTTTCATGAATGAATACATTTGTCCGTAATTCATATAGCTTTACCAATCGTGGATGAAATTTTACCAAGTGATGCTCAAAAAAAATGTAGTGGATTTTCAATTGGCAAATATCAGGCTTTATTATAGTCAGTAGTAAATTTGCTTTTAGCATAAGGTTAGGAACCTCGCCTGGTTAACTAGATCACTGGTTACTAGCCGAGCCTAAGCCCGGGTAAAGAGGGAAGGTTGAGCATAGGGCTAGTAACCCTACCCCCTAAAACAAATCAAATGACGCCAGTTGGTGAAAGCCTTCAAGAAGCCAATTGGCCGATGTGTCTTCACTTCTCTCGATGAAAGCGAAAGTAAACGTGGGGACATGGAATATCCGCACCACGTTTGAGCCCAGCAAGGCAGCCCAGATTGCAAACGAGATGAGAAGGTATCACATTGAAGTGCTTGGAATTTGTGAGGTGTAAGCAGATGGAATGGGAGTGGAATCTCCAAACTGTCAACTGGAGAATCAATAATCTACCCCAATATTGTCACCCAGACGACAACAACAAGAACACTGAGTATTGGAATGGCTATCATGATGTCCCCAACAGCATCAAAGGCTCTCTCTCATGCAGTGGGAACCAATCACCTCCAGCATCAGAATCATGACAGCAAGACTCAACTCAAAAGGAAGGAAGGTCACAATCATACAAAGCTATGCTACGCACCTAGAAATAATGCAGAGAGAGAGAAGAAGGAGGAATTCTACAGACAACTTCAATCAACACTGGACAAGACACCACTCAAGTTGGCGATATCAAAACTCATTCTGACGGGTGGGGTGACATGAATGCCAAACTGGGAGCAGACAACACAAGAAGGGAACTAACCATGGGTCGAGAAGCACTCGGTGAGGTGATGAGCGAGAATGGAGAATTGATTGCAGGATTCTGTGCATTCAACGATTTGGTGATTGCAGTGAGGCAGTGTGTTCAAGCACAAGGATATCCACAAAGCTAGCGACATGGATTTCACCAGACACCAGATAGACACACTAAAAATCAAATCAACTTTATCTCAATCTCAAGAAAATGGAGACGCAGTCTACTTGACACAAGGTGAAGAAGAGGAGCAGATGTAGGTTCACACCACTCACTATCTAGTGCAAGGAACCTGCCAAATCAAGTTGGAAGCCTTCAAGGAAGCTGGTGATAGACCTCAATTCAAGTACAACACTCGGAAACAGAAGGACGAAACTACAAAGGAAATCTTCACACCAGTCAGCCATCAAGACAAGATGGGAGATATCGAGGAACATCCCTGAAGAAACCTGCGTGGAAGAACACTGGAAGATTTTGAAAGAGATGTGAGAAGAAACCTGCACAACCGTATTAGGAAGGAAGAAGAAAGAAGATCAGGAATGGATCTCGACGAATAAATGGAAGCTGATAGAGGAGGGTGAGGAGGAGAGTGGAGGAGAAGATAAACCAATGAAAGGATGCTCAACGACAAGACGAACTGAGTACAATGTATGAAACACTACACTGGACAAAGAAGTGAAGAAGAGTGCACGGAAAGACAAAAGACACTTCTACGACACATTGGCAAGTGAAGCACAACAGGCTGCAGGTAGGAGAGACAGAGACCTGACAACATTGTATCAAATAACCAGGTTACTATCTGTTATCGAAGAGATCACAACACACATGAAACCAATAAAAGATGATGAGTGAAAATTAATTACGAAAGAAGAGAAACAAAGGAAAGGATGGGCTGACCACTTCAAAAAACTCTTGAATCGACCACCACCACCACCTGCACTTCGTCCAGAAATACCACCTGCAGCCCAGCCACAGAACTACAAGTGAACATAAATCCTCCAACAAAAGTGGAAGTCCTCAACGCCATAAAGCTACTGAAATGTGGGAAGGCAGCAGCGCCAGATGGGATCCCGCCAGAAGCACTGAGAACAGACGCAGAGACAACAGCGGATATGCTCACAACACTAATGCAGAAGGTGTGGAAGGAAGAGAAGGTACATGAAGATTGGAAGAAGGGCCATCTTGTCAAACTGACGAAGAAGGGAGACCTCAGTGTTTGCAAGAACTGGAGCGGAATCACTCCACTGTCCACCCAAATCAAGCAAAATATTAAGCCGCATCATCCTGGAGAGGCTGGAGAGGATGCACTGGATTCAAAACTACGACCAGAACAGGCTGGCTGACTGGATTCAGGAAGTACAAATCATGTGCTGACCAAATTGCAACGCTGAGCCACGCATCATCATAGAACAGAGTATAGAATGGCAGTCAACTCAACTCTACCTCCACTTCATCGACTTTGAGAAGGCCCTTGACAGCGTCGACTGAGAAGTGATTTGGAAACTGCTTCAACACTACGATTTCAGTGCCAGAAACCTTTATCCGCCTCATTCAACAACTATATGAAGACGCCACATGCCAGCCAAGTAATTCACAATGGGAAGCTCAGTGATGCCACTGAAGTGAAGTGAAGACAGGAGTGAAACAAGGTTGCCTACTATCCCCCACGATATTCCTGATTGTTGTCGACTGGACTGGATCATGCAGCAAACAGTGGGGAGCTGTGAGAAGAGGGGGATAGGCTGGCTGGACTGCGGAAAAGAACCTAGAAGATCTGGATTTCGCCAGTGATGACTTGTCTCTGATGTCACACAAACTTGAAGATCTACAGGCAGAAGCTAACAAGTTGACAGAAGAGGCAGGGCAGAGAAGATGGGTCTTCAAGTGAATATAGACAAAACAGAAGTGATGAAGATACTGCATCAACAACTCCAACAACAACAACGAACTCCAGTCACCATCAACGGGAGAAACTTAAAGGAAGTAGCCTTCTTCACTTATCTAGGCAGCACTGTCTCAAATACAGGCGCCACAGGCACAGACGAGGACGTCAAAGTCAGGATCGGAAAGACAGCAAGACAGGTGTTCATTAGCCTGAAACCAGTGTGGAGATCGTCTGCACTCAGCATGTGGAACGAGATCTGGATTTTCAACACCAACCCAGTCAAGTCAGTGCTCCTGTATGGCAGAGAGACTTGGCACGTTACGAAGGGGATTTCGAGTAAACTACAGACATTCATCAACAACTGCTTACGCTGGCTCGCCACTGTAGATCAGATGGCCAGAATACTAAGAATAAGCAACAAGGATCTCTGGCTGGGTAACGAACCAACCAAGAATCTATCGCTGAACAAATATGCACTGGAAGGAAGTGGAGATGGATTGGATTGAGCATACACTGAGAAAGCCGACTGGGGACATCACGCGTCAGGCCAGTTCCTCGAGTGGAATCCCCATGGGAAGCGACGAGTTGGGCGTCCGTGGTGAGGGTGACATGAAGGAGATCGTGTGAGGAGGAAATGAGAGCTTGTGGGCTGTCGTGAAGCCAGGTCCAAAAGGTTTCATAGAAGAGAGTGGAATGGAGACGTGCTACTGAAGCCCCATGTTCCATTAGGAACCCAAGGGACTAATGATAAATAATAATAATAATAACGTTAGGATGATTTTTCATATCAGAGTGAACTATATCCAGAGTGTATTTGTAGGTGATCGACGTAGATTAATCTTTTTCTTCGTAGAAACTTTGTTCATATGGTATGATGGATTACATAAAGCAATACACAAGTTGGTTACCATTAGGTGACCAATGTAGCTTTTTTATATTAAGCGCTACGTACTGAACGATGCCTGTCGATGAAGTTTGGAAGGTGGCCATATAGCTAAGTAATGCGATACGCCCTTGCAACAAGATACAGAAGTGTTAGAAACTACTCTGTTAATCTATTCAAATGCATCGCTCAGCCTAAATGACTCATATCAAATCTATTTTATTACGATGGAAACAACCCGTTTTTTCAAATATTTATTTGGTGGTAGTTGGTTAAGTACGTTCTGGATATACACCATTGTTGATCTATCATTGAAAGACCGTCGTTTTCAAGGTTTGCGCTGTTGTTGCAGTTACTCTGTTCACTGTATGAAAATGAAGTAAGCGTATGAAATCCTAGAAAAACAGCAATAACAACAAAACGAATGAAGCACTTACTAATACACCTTCTAATGTATAAACTTTGTGTATCGGGATTTTGAATAATTCGCTTAATTCTTGTAATACTTGATCAAGCGTTTTAATGTACCTTCTTCTAATCAACACTGGTTTATATGTACGTGGTTGTCCATTCAAACGTACATATATACGCTTAACTTGCTTCAACTGTCTCCAGAAAGTAGCGTCATCTGAGTCCACAATAAGTGTGTCTAATGTTGGTAGATGAATGAAGTTGGCTGTTTTGTTTAATACGGTACTGCTACTATTGAGGTTATTCAGCTCCAACTTTGATGAATATGATGAACAGTTATGCAGTGCTAATTTGTTATATGATGTTGAGGAAGATAGTGGCGTTGGTTTATAGTCCGTCACACGATTAGTTTTATTCGTTGATCTTCGGTCCAATGAAATACCCCTTGATTTCAATGTATAGTCAGATGATCCAGGATAACTACTTTGGTGTATGTCATTCATCGAGTTCACCTTATTCATCAGTTTTGGTGCATACATCCACTGACCGTTACATGCAACTTTCGACATTTTACCCGTCAATTCTTCTAGAAGTGCCTCTACACTTCGATAGTGATTCGGTTGAATAGCTAGACGTATACCACTGTTTCTGTTGTCCAAATCGTTGTCTTGATAAAAGTAAACTGTTCTCACAATTGGTAATATCCTATGTTGTGAATTGTATGTAGTTCCAGGTGTACAAGGTGATGTATTTTTCAATTCACCCATTTTTATATTTTGATGGCTCTTACTATTATTAGTATTGTTATTGCAGAATGAATACGGTGAATGAGAATTTGACTTGATAATCTTTCTGCTACTGAAACTACCAGTAACAATATGGTTACGATTATTATTAGTATTCTTATTCATTGTGATTCGTAAATTTTCTTTAAATAATTGATCAGTATTTAAATAGAAAAAAATATTTGTAATAAAGACTTAAGATTTAGAAAAATACATCCAAGAATATTTTTTCTGCGTATAATCTGGTGGTGTTTGATGCAGTAACTTTGAGCATAGTAGCTAGCTTATAATTCCATGACTGTTTCCAGAGTAGATCAAATTATGTTCTGTAAGTGGTTGACTGCTCATCTGCTTGCTCATTGGAAAAATATTTGTTTTAAATTTTAATGCAAGTAGGTATTACTTTGATAGTTAGTTGAAATGAGGTATTCCTTGTGAGGGTGTTTTCTAGCTTCTCTGACAGAGAAAACTGTTTGACCCAGATAATTTAGACAACCTCGAAAATATTCAAACAGCTATTTATCCGTTTGAAAATCCTATCAAACTCATCCTATGTGCATATTTACCTACTGATGGCATGTGTAAGCATTGCAATACACTCAATTCTAACATTTTGATTGGAGAGGAATTTAGTCGAACGCGTATTAAATACAGGCTCTTTAATTATATATATATATATATATATATATATATATATATATATATATATATATATATATATATATATATATATATATCCGTTGTGATTATTTCTGTTATGTTTCCGTTTATGAATGTCAGTGTTTACGAATAGGTAGCATGGCAACCTAAATGCCCTACTATAACTAGATTTCTCTATTTATCCTTACTTATAAGTATATATAACAATTAGCAGAGACAAATAATAACTGGGATTTTTTGATGGCTCAGTTATTTGTTATGGGCGAAACACTTTTATTATAAAATTAATGAAACTTGATTTCATCGTCCATGAATAAAGGCTGATGAACAGTGAAGCATCCTATTAATCTAACAGCTTCCCAGTAAACAAGGCCTATAATTGAATGTTGAACCGACTGCTAAAATTAGGCTTGGCTGGTCAATCAGTCTTCGTGCATAAAGATGATAATCGTCGTCGTGCATAAACTCACAAGTGAAGTTACGTTCATAGAAGACTATAAAAATTTAGACAAAAGGCTGAACAAGTATTATACACTTAACTCTGAGAAAAAACATAAAATATCCTGCCCTTTCCTTCCTTTATAATATATTTCACTCACTAAATCAGTATGCATTTAGGTATAGAATGGAATGATCCTCTGACATATGATATCAGTCTTGAGTTGGTGAGGTTTTCGTCTTATCACTTAGTTCAGCCTGAGCTGAAGTTTTCATGGCCAAGCTAGCTGATGGTCGCCTTAACTTAGCAGTCAGTCAGTCGGAATTTCACTGGTGCTGCACTACTAACATGTTTATTGTTCTCAGAGGTGAAGTTAGTAAGAAGGGTAAAGTGGAACAATAGAAGAAGAAGGAAAGGACTGTATTCCTATCATGTATGTTCTATGAATAAGGTCAGTTAGAAGGATAAAAACATAGTTTGATTAATATAAATGTAACACTTGAGGAGGATGCAATTCCATATTAGATTTGTTTATCAGATGTATAACATATGGTGACACATTATAATTATTTTGCTTTATAATAAATAAAAATGTATCGTATTAACAAATTTAATGTGAAAAAAAGGTGTTTAAACGAAGCACGAATGAACTAGCCAATTTATTCACTGCCTTATTTCCCTACCACCCACATAAATATGAAGCTTAGTGAAGGGTTTGACTCACAGAACCAAAATTATAGCCTTGATACCACTAAAAGACAACTCAGGTGAAATGAGTAAACAATCTAGCATTCATTCAACTACATGAATGAGATAACATCTAAACCAAGATGGATAAGACTTTCCACAAGACGAGACTTCCTTCAGGTGAATGTAGAGAAGACAGAGGTGATGAGGATACCCAACCACAACAACCACAACAACAACAAGCACCAGTCATCATGAACGTGAGAGATGTGAGGGAAGTTGTCTCTTTCACCTATCCACCTAGGTAGCATTGTTTCAACTACGGCGGTGGCGGTGGTGGTGGCAGTGGCGGTGGCGGCACAGATGAGGATGACAAAGCCAGTCAGGATCAGAAAGACAGCAAGACAGGCCTTCCTGCATTAACCTGAAATCAGTGTGGAGATCTACTCCACTCCACTCCACTCCACTCCACTCCACTCAGTATAAAGCGTGAACAAGACCCCGATCTCCAACACCATTGTCAGTCAAGCGAGTCGTCAGTGCTTCTATGTGATGGTTGAGAGACTTGACGCGTTACGAAAAGCACTTGCAACAAACTGCAGACATACATGAACAGCTGGTGCCTACGCTCATTCGATACTGACACTGAAGATGAGATGGATGGCCAGCATGATGAGAATAAGCAAGGAGGGACTCTGGCTGGCTGTCAACAAGTCGAGTAAGAACCTATCGTCGAACAAATATGTAGAAGAAAGTGTAGATGGATTGGATTGGATTGAGCATACACTGAGAAGACCATTTGGGGATATCACACACGAGGTCAGGCCGTCGAGTTGAACGAAGCGAAATGTGGAACGACGAGTTGGGTGTCGCAGCTGAGGGTGACATGGAGGAGATGGTGTGAGGAAGAAAATAAGGTTTGTGAGGAGTGGTGGAGTGGTGGGGCCGGGTTCAAATGCTGTGTAGAACAGAGTGAAACGGGGATGTGCTACTGAAGTCCTATTTTCCACTAGGAACTCAAGGAACAAAGAATAATATTAAAAATTATATATATATATATATATATATATATATATATATATATATATATATATATATATATATAATTCTAAATTACGCTCAAAACTGGAGGGTTTGTGAAAGAGCATAAACTTGAATGAGCACCGGATATTTAAAATGACTATGATTCATATAAGCAACCAAAACTGTGGCTGCAAATGTATAATCAGGAAGGGACAGAAATTTAAATGATGATCGCCAGTGTTTTTCTTTCATGGCTAGAAGCTGGGAGTTTGTTGGAGCAGAATGTTCTTTCTTCTCACTTGTTCGGAGGGAAATGGTTAAAGCATCATGCAGTATGATAACAACAGTGTGACAAAGCTGTGGTTACATGTTAATTACTAGTATTTATTTTATGCAGGAGAACTGGACCAATAAATTGAGTTTTTAGCCTTTTTGACAAAAAGACCTCAACGCAAAACGTGAATACATTCTATTTGATCTGGATATGTGATTTTGAAACCGATACTTGATAGTAAGTTGCTATCCTTTAGGATGAGTTTACCATTTTAATGAAAGTCAAAGAACAGTTGACTGAAGACGTACGACACGAGCTGAAAACTCCAAAATTTTGTTGAGACTTATCACTTAGCGGACTTCTAGTTGCTAGAAGTACTTCTAGCCTAAATATTCACTAGTATTTTCGCGATTCTGAATGATTATTTTTAGTCTCATTAGAAAGGGTTTAATAGTTTTGGCTATGCTTATTTTATAATGGTGTAAATGTAGCTCCTGCAGATTAACGTCCTCCATACCCCCTATTTTTAAGTATATTTTTCAAATCAAATTTCACCGATTAAACCATTTCACATTGTGGTAGGCTACCTATATCTGAAGTGAGCCTATCAATGGTTCTAATATCAAGTGAAAAATTCATAACAATGGTAAACTTTTTTCATTCTTCTAACGCTGATTATGCAGCACATAAATCTCTTCTGACTTTCTATTCAACTCCTAGGTGTCAGTTAAAAATATATGATATGAGAATGTTACAGATTACTTAATATGAGTTTTTTTTCGGCTTACTGTTTGCCTGCCTGGCTGAGCCATCCTCAATTTAGATAAAATGTTCTAGCCTAAGGAAAAATGTTGAACAGTGTTGTCACAGCTGATGTGCATAGGTCTAATTCTGTACTCACTGACCATCCACCCGGCCTAATATGTAGAAAATTTACTTCTGCACTGCTGAACTTCTTGAAATATGAGAAATAAGTAGTTTCATATCTTATGTGACAACTTTCATTAGTGATTCCAATGGTACTGATACACTGAAACATTTCATTTCATTAAAAGTACATAGTTTATTAATCTTTATTGTTATTTATTCCCGCCCCAATTATTACCTTCCGACCCATTCGCATTGATTTTCACTTTTTACCTTTATTAAATCCGGAGACTTGAACTAATACACTTTGTGATACACACTACACAATTGTCTCTGTCTATATATTATTTACTGACCTTTATGCAAAAAACCACAGTCTATCCAAGCAAAGTAATATAAAGTACCAGTATTCCTTATAAATGTGTTAGAGTCAACCATTTTCATATCACTCATGTAGTAACAATTAGACGCACTGCCTAAGCGGTGGCTTAGCAGTCCTCGTAATCAGCTTTTGACTTCATATAATAAATATTACAGCCTCATGAACAGAACTACACAGGCTTTGCGAAATGCATTCATTTTTCCTTGTCATAGAATATGATTGAAAGATTCACTATCAGATAGTTACTACTTTAAAGATTTCATAACTTTATTTATCAGCGCTCTCATATCTAGGCTAATTATCCTTGATCTAACAGTAAATTTAGAATTCCATTACTGCTGTGTATTCATAGGGGTGTTGTTGACGTTGTTTTTGTTCCACGAACAAATAAAAGATATGAGGTAACGCCCTTACTTTATCCCTGAAATGTGAAATAACTTTTATGATTGATAGATGATTGGCCTCTTATTAGTTTCTTTTCACATAATAGTTCATCCAAAACTTCTGTTGTAGTTCGTATATGCAGGTATTCTTTCAATGTTTACTTTGAAAGCGACTAGCTTTGTGTTTAGGAAATTCCCTTCGATTTCAACTGATAAATTGACACGTATTTCTAAGCATCGAAAATAAATTAAGTTAAAGTAAATCTGGATTAGGGCGGTATTCTCGAATTACATACTCACCTTTACTCATCATTTATCGCTAAGTGTCCTGCTTGCTTCCGAATAATTGTTTAAATGCAGGGTAACTTTTGGATTAAACCTATCCCTGTTTTGTTCAGCAAGTTTAAAGTAGGAGGAATAGGCTGATGACATCCTAATGCCTCTAGAGACCAAATTAGATGAAATTCTGTCCAATTTTTCAGTCTGACCAATATGAAAGCCTTGTAGAGGAATCCAGTTGAAAGTCATACTACTTGGACATCATGTTTAACAATGTTTTATTTCCTCACTGCTTAGTATATCTATAATAATACATTTGTTTACAAGACAGATTTTATTAGTGTTATATGATTCGACCAAACCCAGTAAAACAACTCAGATCTCATGTACCTTAACAGGCAAACGGAGAACGTTTTCACCCCAAGTACGACTCTGTAATATAGATTCAACTACCACCAAGGAATTACAACTTCAACTCTTAAAGACGATATTTCATCTTGTCAATAGATAGGTCTTGAGATGACTTCCAAAAACGTCAGCACCTGAAACAATTATTACCGCACTCAATCGAATATTGAGAGTTATATCAACATCTTATACCTGGCCATCCAATAGGATAGCTATTTCTGATAGTTCTCGTTGTAGATAACCATCACATTTGTGTCTAAATTCAACACGCATATGTTTTTGGTGGTATCATGTATTTTCTGTGTCATTGCGGGAAATAGTCCTGTTTCTAAGTACTGTGTAATGAATTTTGAACACTCTGAAGATATGATTCTATGTGAGGAAAAGTAAACAATGTACAGTCTTCTGAATATGAGGAGTGACACTGTAATAGAAGGATTTAAATAAGTTACGTATATGCCCTATACATTGTGTCAGTACTATCCATTAATGGGGTGAGTACAATACAGCACAAGATCAGACCATATAGGCTATTACAATAAAGTGTCCATAATGCGTGTTGATGAAGGACTATGAAAGTCTGACGTTAACCTTAAACGTCAACCAAAGTAACAGTAGGATATCAGAAATCCATAGCTGGTAACATCAAGATGTCGCAATATTATATGCCAAGGGAATAAATTAAGGAATCTAAAGTATATTCATCACTACTATTCTTTGTTCCTTGAGTTCCTAGTGGAAAATAGGACTTCAGTAGCACATCCCCGTTTCACTCTGTTCTACACAGCATTTGAACCCGGCCCCACCACTCCACCACTCCTCACAAACCTTATTTTCTTCCTCACACCATCTCCTCCATGTCACCCTCAGCTGCGACACCCAACTCGTCGTTCCACATTTCGCTTCGTTCAACTCGACGGCCTGACCTCGTGTGTGATATCCCCAAATGGTCTTCTCAGTGTATGCTCAATCCAATCCAATCCATCTACACTTTCTTCTACATATTTGTTCGACGATAGGTTCTTACTCGACTTGTTGACAGCCAGCCAGAGTCCCTCCTTGCTTATTCTCATCATGCTGGCCATCCATCTCATCTTCAGTGTCAGTATCGATTGAGCGTAGGCAGCAGCCATTCGTGTTTGTCTGCAGTTTGTTGCAAGTGCTTTTCGTAACGCGTCAAGTCTCTCAACCATCACATAGAAGCACTGACGACTCGCTTGACTGACAATGGTGTTGGAGATCGGGGTCTTGTTCACGCTTTATACTGAGTGGAGTGGAGTGGAGTGGAGTGGAGTGGAGTAGATCTCCACACTGATTTCAGGTTAATGCAGGAAGGCCTGTCTTGCTGTCTTTCTGATCCTGACTGGCTTTGTCATCCTCATCTGTGCCGCCACCGCCACTGCCACCACCACCGCCACCGCCGTAGTTGAAACAATGCTACCTAGGTGGATAGGTGAAAGAGACAACTTCCCTCACATCTCTCACGTTCATGATGACTGGTGCTTGTTGTTGTTGTGGTTGTTGTGGTTGGGTATCCTCATCACCTCTGTCTTCTTTACATTCACCTGAAGGAAGTCTCGTCTTCACTGCCTCACCTCTTCTGCCAACTTGTTAGTTTTCGCCTGTACATCTTCCAGTTTGTGCAACATTAGACAGTAGACATAAATCATCATCGTCGGAGGAGAAATCCAAATCTTCTCGGGGTCTTCTCATCGGTCCAACCAGTGTATGCCCATCTTCTCTCTCCTCACAGCTTGTTGAATGATCCAGTCGAGTCGACCACAACCAGGAAGATGATCGGTGATATTAGGCAGCAACCTTGTCTTACTCCTTCCTGTCTTCACTTCAAAGGTGTCACTCACTGAGCTTTCCATTGTGAATCACTTGGCGTGTAGCAGTATATAGCATACTATACAGCTGTTGAACGAGGTTGATAAAGGTTTGTGGAAGTGGAACTGTGGTGTTGAAGCAGCTGTCTGACAAATCACCTCTCGGTCGACGCTGTCGAGGGCCTTTTCAAAATCGATGGAGTTGAGGTAGAGTTGAGTTGACTGCCATTCTACACTCTGTTCCATAATGATGCGCAGCGTTTCAATTTGATCCGCACATGATTTGTTCTTCCTGAATGCAGCCTGTTTCTTTTTCATAAAATAGCATAATAAAGGCAATGTGAAGAAGGAAAATTTATTTCTCTTCATTTAAAACGTGTACCATACAGTGAAACATTATTTATTTGTTTATCAAATAAAATAATCCAGTCTTAATAAAAACGGTAGATTTTGTATGCGGCTCTGCAATTCCACGACTTTACGGATCACCAAAAATTCACAAGCTTGATCTACCCCTTCGTCCCATTTAAGGCATGTCTGAATCTCCTTACCACCCAATCGCGAAATGGCTAGCCGAAATCCTGAAACCTGAAAGAAGACAAATCGTCATTCACTCTCTATGTGACACTTTTGAATTTGTTGGCTGCATAAGAGAAGAAGACGTATGATATCACTTTATGTCGAGTTACTTCTCACCAATGTTCCACTTGCCGAAACTATCTCATTCTTATGCAGATGCACAGAAGATAACAACATAAATGTTGGGATACCGACCTCCCACCCTAAGGAATTGTTACTTAGATGCACACTCAACGTTCAGTTCACATTTAACAACGTGATTTACAGACAGAAGAATGGAATCGCCTCGGGATCTCCACTAGGTCCACTACTAGTAGACTGCTTTATGGTCAGTTTGGAGAACGGACCCTTGAAACCAACGATTGAAAGTTCCATCTGTACAAAAGGTACATGGACGATACTTTTATTATTTGTGATCATCCATATGATTTGAATCATGTTCTACAAATATTCAGTGACTGCCACTCAGCAATTAGATTCACCCTTGAGGTCGAAAGTAGATCGAGAATTCACTTTCTTGATGTAGACCTACCTGATAAGAACTGTTGAAGGAACGTTAAGCCGGTCAATTCACAGAAAACCAATGTGTAATGGTCAACTGACGAACTGTAACAGCTGGGTCCCTATGAGTCGTAAGCGAAATTTGATAATATCTCTTGCCACTCACATTAGACAAATCTGCAGTCCCCGGTGTGTTAGAAGAAGAAATTTTTGTTCTAAATAACATACGTATTGAAAACGGATTCCCACCACGCTTCATAGACAAACACATCAAACCTAAACATCGCAAAGAGAACCCTACCACCTTGCCCAAAGAGATGCTGTATATGAATCTAAACTTCAAAGGTGATTCTGCCGCTGACACTTTAAAAAGGAGGATATCAAAGGCTCTAAGGAGAACATTCTTTGCATCAACGCTGAGACTAGTATTCTCTTGTCTCCCAACGATTTCTAACAACTCAAAGGACAAACTGTCACATCTGACCACTTCTGTGTGCATATATCAATTCACCTGCTGTTGTGGAGCCAGGTATATGGGTCTTTCGATGCGACTGTTATCCAATAGGGTTCAAGAACACTATCCCGTGTGGTTACAAATAGGTAACAATGGAGCGATAAAGAGAGTTATAATTGACACATCGTGAACACAAATCACCCTATCTCAAAAACCTCCTCCTTTAAAGTCATTTATAAAGTGAAAATAAACCTCTCGAGGACTGTATGCCTTCGTATTCTCTGCATCGCCGAGGCTCTTGCCATCCAAATGGAGAAGCTTGAATTGTGTGCACAAAAGAAGATTGTTCAACCCCTTCTCCTTTCATGGTCTAAGCTTTCAGTCTTCTCTACTCCCCCATTTTTCTTTTCATCTTTCTGTTTCGACACTATTCACTTCTTAGGAAATTTGCTACTCATTCTTGTTGCTATGTTCTGCCTGATTGCAATTCACTTTCCAAACCTCTTGTTCAAACTTATTTTGATTAATTTTCACTACTCATCAGTGTTTTGGTTTTTTAATATTTTAATTTTAATGACAACTCATTTATTGACACTATTTGTGTTGCCATGCTTGACAAACTGTTTTTAACTATCAAATCATTAGACTAGGAAAAATGTATAAATTTACGACTGCACAGTTTTGAAAACGAAATCGCCGAAAAGAGACTCTTCGCTGAAATACTTGTTCTTCCTTCAAATCATTATAAGTGTATTTCACACATCGAACTAAGTAAATCCAACGCAAAAACATGATTTTCTGTTCCCACTCTGAAAGAGCTTTTTCATGATGAATGTGAATTTGCTTATCAATAACCGTTTCCCCAGATATCTGATTATGTTATAATGACTAGTTTCTCCTCAGTGGGCATGTTTAGTTTAAAAACCTATGTAGTATTCTCGTCTGGCACGTCTCATACACGATTCCGTAGACCACTTAGACGACTGAATCATTTACGACTATTATTATTATTATTATTATTATTATTGGTCCCTTGGGTTCCTAATGGAACATGGGGCTTCAGTAGCACGTCTCCATTCCACTCTCTTCTATGAAACCTTTTGGACCTGGCTTCACGACAGCCCACAAGCTCTCATTTCCTCCTCACACGATCTCCTTCATGTCACCCTCACCACGGACGCCCAACTCGTCGCTTCCCATGGGGATTCCACTCGAGGAACTGGCCTGACGCGTGATGTCCCCAGTCGGCTTTCTCAGTGTATGCTCAATCCAATCCATCTCCACTTCCTTCCAGTGCATATTTGTTCAGCGATAGATTCTTGGTTGGTTCGTTACCCAGCCAGAGATCCTTGTTGCTTATTCTTAGTATTCTGGCCATCTGATCTACAGTGGCGAGCCAGCGTAAGCAGTTGTTGATGAATGTCTGTAGTTTACTCGAAATCCCCTTCGTAACGTGCCAAGTCTCTCTGCCATACAGGAGCACTGACTTGACTGGGTTGGTGTTGAAAATCCAGATCTCGTTCCACATGCTGAGTGCAGACGATCTCCACACTGGTTTCAGGCTAATGAACACCTGTCTTGCTGTCTTTCCGATCCTGACTTTGACGTCCTCGTCTGTGCCTGTGGCGCCTGTATTTGAGACAGTGCTGCCTAGATAAGTGAAGAAGGCTACTTCCTTTAAGTTTCTCCCGTTGATGGTGACTGGAGTTCGTTGTTGTTGTTGGAGTTGTTGATGCAGTATCTTCATCACTTCTGTTTTGTCTATATTCACTTGAAGACCCATCTTCTCTGCCCTGCCTCTTCTGTCAACTTGTTAGCTTCTGCCTGTAGATCTTCAAGTTTGTGTGACATCAGAGACAAGTCATCACTGGCGAAATCCAGATCTTCTAGGTTCTTTTCCGCAGTCCAGCCAGCCTATCCCCCTCTTCTCACAGCTCCCCACTGTTTGCTGCATGATCCAGTCCAGTCGACAACAATCAGGAATATCGTGGGGGATAGTAGGCAACCTTGTTTCACTCCTGTCTTCACTTCACTTCAGTGGCATCACTGAGCTTCCCATTGTGAATTACTTGGCTGGCATGTGGCGTCTTCATATAGTTGTTGAATGAGGCGGATAAAGGTTTCTGGCACTGAAATCGTAGTGTTGAAGCAGTTTCCAAATCACTTCTCAGTCGACGCTGTCAAGGGCCTTCTCAAAGTCGATGAAGTGGAGGTAGAGTTGAGTTGACTGCCATTCTATACTCTGTTCTATGATGATGCGTGGCTCAGCGTTGCAATTTGGTCAGCACATGATTTGTACTTCCTGAATCCAGTCAGCCAGCCTGTTCTGGTCGTAGTTTTGAATCCAGTGCATCCTCTCCAGCCTCTCCAGGATGTTGCGGCTTAATATTTTGCTTGATTTGGGTGGACAGTGGAGTGATTCCGCTCCAGTTCTTGCAAACACTGAGGTCTCCCTTCTTCGTCAGTTTGACAAGATGGCCCTTCTTCCAATCTTCATGTACCTTCTCTTCCTTCCACACCTTCTGCATTAGTGTTGTGAGCATATCCGCTGTTGTCTCTGCGTCTGTTCTCAGTGCTTCTGGCGGGATCCCATCTGGCGCTGCTGCCTTCCCACATTTCAGTAGCTTTATGGCGTTGAGGACTTCCACTTTTGTTGGAGGATTTATGTTCACTTGTAGTTCTGTGGCTGGGCTGCAGGTGGTATTTCTGGACGAAGTGCAGGTGGTGGTGGTGGTCGATTCAAGAGTTTTTTGAAGTGGTCAGCCCATCCTTTCCTTTGTTTCTCTTCTTTCGTAATTAATTTTCACTCATCATCTTTTATTGGTTTCATGTGTGTTGTGATCTCTTCGATAACAGATAGTAACCTGGTTATTTGATACAATGTTGTCAGGTCTCTGTCTCTCCTACCTGCAGCCTGTTGTGCTTCACTTGCCAATGTGTCGTAGAAGTGTCTTTTGTCTTTCCGTGCACTCTTCTTCACTTCTTTGTCCAGTGTGGTGTTTTATCCATTTACGATGGGTATCTGTAAATCCTTGTTTGTGGTTACTTGTTGTCCAGTGTTCACAAAATGTGTAGGTATGGGATTCACAGTCCTTATGTACTCTTTAATGAGACATGGTGCTTATTCAGGATGTTTATCTGCACATCTGTTGTTCACTAGTTGTAGAAAAAAAGCATAAGTTTTTAGTGTTCAGTATTGGCTGAAAGGTTGTTTTCAAACAATCCATCACAGTTTAGTTGACAATATTTCTTTTGAGTTCACTTTCGAAGGAATTGTGGAAAGTCTTATCCATCTTGGTTTAGATGTTATCTCATTCATGTAGTTGAATGAATGCTAGATTGTTTACTCATTTCACCTGAGTTGTCTTTTAGTGGTATCAAGGCTATAATTTTGGTTCTGTGAGTCAAACCCTTCACTAAGCTTCATATTTATGTGGGTGGTAGGGAAATAAGGCAGTGAATAAATTGGCTAGTTCATTCGTGCTTCGTTTAAACACCTTTTTTTCACATTAAATTTGTTAATACGATACATTTTTATTTATTATAAAGCAAAATAATTATAATGTGTCACCATATGTTATACATCTGATAAACAAATCTAATATGGAATTGCATCCTCCTCAAGTGTTACATTTATATTAATCAAACTATGTTTTTATCCTTCTAACTGACCTTATTCATAGAACATACATGATAGGAATACAGTCCTTTCCTTCTTCTTCTATTGTTCCACTTTACCCTTCTTACTAACTTCACCTCTGAGAACAATAAACATGTTAGTAGTGCAGCACCAGTGAAATTCCGACTGACTGACTGCTAAGTTAAGGCGACCATCAGCGATGGCGGTTTGATAATTTTTGCTGTAGTGTATGCTTCTGTTTTTAGTGTTTCTGGTGGAATTGAATGCGGTCTTGATGCATTGCAGGCTTTCAGCAACTGTTCGATTTTCAGAACTTCAACTTTTATCAGATGGCTTGTGTTCGCTGGTCATTTTACAGTTCTTGGTGTTATTTCTGAACTGGTTGGAGGTTTTGTTGGTAGTGTTACTCGATTCACAAGATTTTTGAAGTGGTCAGTTCACCATTTCCTTTGATTCTCCTCCCTCTTTGGTAACTAAGTTTCCTTCACTTTTTTTATATTGGTCCCATCTGTATTAATTTCTTTTTCTCGTAGATAGTAACTTGGTTATTTGGTACTGCGTTGTCATATCTGTGTCTCTCCTATCATCAGCCTGGTCTGCTTCACATGCAATTTTGTCACAGAAGTGTTCTTTGTCTTTGCATTCAATCTTCTTCTCTTTTTTGTCTAGTGTAGTCTTTTATAGGTTGTGGTGAAATTCCCTTTCCGTCTTTCATCCCTGCACTGCACTGCATTGCACTGCACTGGTTCATATTCTCCCTCACCTTCCTCCTCTCCCTCCTCGATCAGATTACATGTATCCGTCAAGATCCATACCTCGTCTTGTTCCCTCTTCCTTCACAACACGCTTATACAGGTTTCTTCACACATAGCTTTCAAAGAGTTCCAGTCTTCTTCCACGCCCCATCCCTCGGCGTTTTGCTCAGTGTCTCCCATTTCGTCCTGAAGGCTGACTGGTGTGAAGATGTCCTTCGCAGTTTCGTCCTTCACTTCACTTCACTTCAGTTCAGTTTCTGTTCTGGGTGTTGAACTTGAACGGTGGTCGTCTGTCACCAGCTTCTTTCAAGGCTTTCGACTTGATTTCGAAGGTAGGTTCCTTGCACCAGATAGTCAGTGGTGTGAACCACCTACATCTGCTCCCCTCTTCATCTGATCTTGTGTCCAGTAGGCTGGCTGTGTCTCCACTTTCTTCACATTCACATGAAGTTGGTCTGATTTTTAGTGTCCATCTGGTGTCTGGTGAAATCAACTCCATGTCGCCACCTTGTGAATGTCCTTGTGCTTGAACACACTGTCTCACCTCCAATCACCAAATTGTTGAATGCATAGAAGTCTGCAAACAGTTCTCCGTTCTCATTCATTTCACTGAGTGCTTCTCGACCCATTATGGATCACTTCTCTTTCTGTGTTATCCACTCCCAGTTTGCTATTCATATCACCCCACCCATCAGAATTTAGATGTCGCCAACTGGAGTCTTGTCCTGTACTGATTGCAGTTGTCTGTAGAATTTCTCCTTCTTCTCTTGATCCACATTATTTGCAGGTGCGTGGTGTAGCATTGTATGTTTGTGATTTTCCTTCCTTTTGAGTTGAATCTTGCTGTCATGATCGTGATCCTGCAGCAGGAGACTGGTTTCCTTCCACTGCATGACAGAGAGCTTTCGATGTTCTTGGGGACATCGTGATAGCCATTCCGAAACACAGTGTGCTTGTGATTGTCGTCTGGGTGCCAATATCGGAGTAGATCATCGACTCTCCAGTTGACAGTTGGGAGAGTCCACATCCATTCCACCTGCTTTCACAGATTGCCAGCTTATCACTTCTATGCTTTACCTTCTCATCTCTTCGACAATCTGGGCAGCCTTTCCAGCCAGCTTCATACATGGTGCGGACATTCTATGTCTCCATCCTTACTTTCGCTTTCATCGAGAGAGAGAAGACACATCTGCCGACTGACTTCCTGAAGCGTTTCACTGACTAGTGTCATTTCGTCTCTCTCCTGATTCCAGCGAAGAATAAATTTATTTTTATTTCTTATATTTTGTTTGTGCTTTGAGGTTTCTTTGGGAATTGGATTGATTATCCGGGGTAGGGTTGCTAAGCGTATGCCCAACTTTCTCTCTTTATCCGAGCTTAGGACCGGCTAGTAACTAGGGCACTAGTTAACTAGGCGAAGTTTTATATATATATATATATATATATATATATATATATATATATATATATATATACATATATATATATATATTGGCCAAAGGGTTGTAAGGAATTAACTTATTGGATTGACTACTAAGAATATATAAACTTTACGAGATTTTGTTTTGTTATTATCACCTTCGCTGTTATCTTCTAATTCATAAACGTGAATTAATGTAACTATGTTGATATCGAATGACTATGCTGAATAATTTGTAAGTGTAAATGTAAGGCCTAACGAGAATTCACCGAAAATACGTAATCACTTCAAACTCTGTTTTCTAATTATCACAATGGGAACATTTTAATTATAGAATTTAAGTGGATTCCTCTCATTTTTGGTATTTCAAATATTTGCACCTATTTTCGAGTTACTTGTAGGTATATATGCATTCAATGTCTCAGTTTTTCCGAAAACGATTTTTTTCCCAAACTCAGTATCTTAACAGACCTAATGACAATGGGGCTTCTGAGTTCCGAATGATACGCAGACATTTCCAACAATCAACAGCATTATATGAAGTATCACTTAAAATAATACTTTGTATTAGTTAGGGAAGACCTTACGGACTAGCTTGATTCAGTTTCGAATAATTTTAGTAGATTATATGACCTGATGATTTGAAAGTTTACCAAAGATATAAAGTCCACTTCAAGTAAGATCTTTTCCTCAGTTATTGTTTAGATCTTTCGTTTTTACCATAATTGCAGGTGTGTGTGCAAAATCTTATCAATATCACTCGTTTCCGAACAAAGAAGACTCGGGTGCAGTTTCTGAGTTATTTATGCATTGAACATCCTAACCTGCGGTATTTTACAGAACAAGTCATGTTGATATTTTCTTATCCTCGATATTAGCATGAACAATACGTTGTATCCGAGATGTCATACAGCGAATAATACTATTTCACTTCAAAAAACATCAAATAAACTAAAATTCAATTACCGTCTACCAGTGTTCAAGTTCTGCTTCTGCATTATTCGCTAATATATTAAAGTAGAAGAGAGCTCCAAAAGAGGACTTATTCCTTCATTTTCTTAGGTTTGGCTGAACAAAACTTCCGCACAAGTAGAAATTAAGAATTATCTACTAGACATAGTTTATGAAACCGGAAAAATATTTATAACATAACATACTAACTGAATATTCGTAACAGTGTTTTACTAAACGGCAATCAGAAAATCTTGATTTGTATGTGGATACTGTTGAGAAAAGCTTTTTGCATGTTAATGTGCCCCTTATCCACCTGGTATTCTATGGAAGATGAAGAAAGAGAGATGAACTTACTTCCGGTCGACGATAAGGACATATTGCCTCATTCTACTTCGACTCACATTTGTGCCAAGTGATGCATTCCACGGGAGAAGAAACAAACAAATGAAGTTGACAGCCCAAGTAATGACAAATCCAAGAACACCGTTTGAGTCATCCAATTTCAGTTATAAAACAAAATGATTCTAAAGATCGTGAGAAATCGAAGATATAAATGCATCTTTACGGTTTCAACCCAGTTTGAGCTATCCTGGATGTTGAGAGTCAATAGGTTGGAATTTTTGCAACTAGGTTTTTCTTTATTGCTGGCACTTATTAGCAAGAAGTATGTTTAGTCCCAATAAAACTCATTTTATCTCGGAGACTCAGATTCATATCACTTAGTGACGGAGTTGAGAGCTTCACTAACTGTTTCCAGGATTTATGCATACACAAGGCCTGGTCTTTGAATTTAGTCAATGAAGCCGTTAAATCGTGAGTGTTCGACCCCAGTCAAAGTCAATCGATGCAGTGACCAATGCAAATTCAAGCATCTGAAGGAACACCAGCCTCCGTAAGATTATAGATACGACTTACTACTCAGTATTAACAAGCATAAAACGTAGGCCTAGGATTCACTGCTTGCTAACTTTATGATGTAATACTGACTTATGAGAGATTAAAATATTGCGTCTCTTACCTTACTGGCTGAATCGCAGACCTGACTAATAGACTTCTCTCGATGCTGAGCACCTAGTACTTGAAAGCTACACTGGTTACCATCCACTGACCAGTTATAGCTCCATAATTTTTGATAGCACCGTGGGCCGTAATTAATTTGTTTGCTATCTACTCCATGTATCACATCAACATTCAGGTAATTCATTACTGGATTAGTGATTCAGGAAAGAAGTGAGTTTTGGAACTGCTGTTTGTTATTAATATCATTTATAATTTAGCTGAACTGGACGGAAAAATGATCCATTGTCAGGGGAACTAGCCACGTTTATAGACCTTAAATGCTTGACTAAAATTCGTTTCTACTCATTGAAATTTGAAAGAAAAATACAAATAAAATGTTACTATCACTTCTCATCAAGGAGGGTGATGCATCAAATGTGCTTGGTACTGCAACATGTACTCCTGTTTGCACTAAATGGGAGGCACCAACTCCTTTTATGTTGGGAAATGAATAAGTAAGCCACACCCTATCAGTTATGATTAAAACCGTTTCTGGCTTCAAAACAATAATCATACTAACACTTACTTCGGTTAGAAGGTATATAGGATATAGTATTGTGCTTTTTTTTTTAACTGATTCCAGTTCAACTTTACTTGATACTAGTCCAAAGTATTTTTTTAAAGTGAATACAAAACTGTGATTGACACAGAAAAGCGAATCCTTCATCTTTCCTCCTTAAAACTTGAAATGAGTCCAACTACTCAGGTACTGCGTAAATCTCACAATGAAATACTGTTCCAACCTACTGAATACATTAATGTACATAAATTAATGTGACGCCAAGATATGATTTTAAGGTTTTATGCAAAGCAAGCACGTTAGATTACCTAGTATTCACGAAAGCGAAAACCGTGATTTTCATTAGTGTTTGTAAATTTTTGGTGTTAGGATTTAAAACTTGATTTCTCCTTTTTGAGTTGAATGTGTTTGCTGTGTAGTAGGAACGATATAGATCACTGAAATGCTCATTCATTGAACTGAAGGGTGAAAAATAGTACGAAATTCATGCATTAGATACATGTTGATGTAACCACTAGTGAAGTATCATGGCTTGGGTTTATTATATATCCTCTTGGTTCGTAATATTCTGAATATACATATCTACGCCAAAATGTGCATTAAGATGTATTACCGTTGAAGTTGTTTGAAGTTAATCACTACAAATTTCTGACTGATATCATTTGTATAATTGCTGAATCGCTTATTTTTTGCATATAATACTAGTTAGCAGCAGGACAGTTGTAATATAGTTAGGAATTATTTTTAATTTGTCGACAATTTCAGAAGAAATTTGGATACCGTTTTTATGATTGTGAACAAACCTCTACAACAACATTCAGAACCGTTGAATATAAGCACTTTTCATGACAAAATATACTGACTAATCTTGGATTAGCAGTAGGTAAATAAGAAAGACGTTAATGTCTGCAGAAAAAAAACACTAGGCATTGTATACTGATCAGTTTTGTAAGCAGTATGATTTAATCCTGATAAAATTAGTTTGATAGTGAGCTCCACTAAAAATCCCGTTTAAAAAGGGTATAAAGCATGGAAATATAATACACTAGGAATTTGCGAACCATTTAAATCTGTATTTGGATAGAAGTGAAATCCAGAGTAGGTGTTTTTTCATTCAGAAATGTCTTGACGGATTGGTTTAGTCAGTAAAAATAAGCTTTCCCACTGAGACTTAGGAACTAGAATCCATCTCTTTAATTTGTAGAGCGTCATTCACTGGGTATATGATTCACATGGACCGCCTTCTTCACAGTAGGTATGATTGGAACCATGTAATTTGCAACACGGTCAGTCGCTTCTGTTCAATAAGGTAAACAGCAGGAAGTAACAAACACTAAATAAGATTAAGTGGCTATTTCAGTTTTTGAAAGCGGATAATTTTGTGATTGAAGAACTGTTCACTTCTCTTATCAGAATCTTCAAATCGCATAGAAAAAGCTGCTCTAAATTTATTCTCATTTCTAAATAAAGTTACTTTCATACTATACGTACAAACAGTAAATCTGATAATACTATTACAAATATTCCCTTATGAACATATAACTCGGAATAATGGAAAGTATATCAACAAATGCCGAAATTAATAACTGTGAAGTCCTCTATACGTTTGATAAACGCGATGTAAGCAGAGGAGGAACTGAGTATTGGTAGAATCTTTCTCGATACTGGATTTTAAACAGAGCACACAGTGATACAGTACAGTTTACCGGATAAATAAATGAATATTACTGTATCACTACATGCTACCAGTCTAGTATAAAACAGCATAATAGGCATTTTAAAAAATGTCAACTATTAATTAGTACATTTTTTGAGAGCTGAAATACTAATGTAGTGCTTGAGAATGAGTATACAAAGTAATACATACAACTCTTTTCTTCCTAAAATTTTCCGGTTTTAAAAGGAGACACAATAATCCACCAAACATAAAAAACATCAGCTAGAGAAACACTGAAAACCTGGGAGCACTGAACAGGTGCTTTGTCTCAGTATAGGACTCATTGGCAGTGCGCACCTATGACTTCACCAGGGATCGAATCCTAATATTTTCAGGTCCAATGGCTAGCACATCGCCACTGAGCCACTAGATCGGAAAAAAGTGTTTCGTATTTTCAAGAAATAGCACTACCTTCCTCCAAGGCCGACTTTCAGTAACTGTTCTCAAGTCCAACCTGGTCTGTCCCATAGGTCCTGGGTTCGATCCCTGGCGGGGTCGTAGGTACACATTGCAGAGGGGCCTCCTACAAAGACGAAACAGCTGTACAGTTCTCTCAAGTTCTTAATGGCTCTCCAGTTGATGTCAATCCGTCATGTTTTCCAACTTGAAATTATTAGGTAAATCCCCACAAACCTTCAAGTTTAGACAAATAAACAGATGCAGCATGTTAGCAAGTAAGGAGTCGAATTCTGATTCGTTCTGCTGACTGGCTTTCAGCATTCATTATCATATATAGAACACTTTAGCGTGGCATCAACTAGCTCAGTGGCCGTGTTGGAACCTTGTCGTAAGACTCGAATCCGCTTTGAACAAGCAGAAACATCGGTAACCGTCTGGTGGCCAACCGGTTTTCATGGTCTAGTTCTAGAGTAGATCTGTGCTTATTTAAACAAGCATTGAGTGACACAGGTTTATATTAGTAATAGTAACTGAGATTCTTTATTTTTGGGGATACACTTTGGTGATGAGCGTTAACAAGGATAAAACTAGGTAAAGAGTGGATTCCCGCTGATGGACTCTTAACAGAGGTTGCTAAATGCAGAAATAAGCAAAAATATACAGTGATCCATGCTGACACATTGTGTCACAGTATATACTAAGTCAAATAAAATGAAAAAGTATCGAAAGAATAAAGATTGACATGTAAGGAGAAGGAACAAAAGAGGAAGAATAACAAGATATCTACAGCTTTCAAAAAACGATAAACAGTGAATATATTCATGTCACTGTTACTAACTTTGTTCTGAATCCGCTAAGGGTTTCCAAAAGTCTCAACCGTATTGTTGATCAACTACAGTTGTAGACAATGAGAATATTTCTTATAATCTGGGCACTTTAACTTTTATCTCAGATGCAACAACAATAGTTTTTATTACGTAAGCATTCGTTGGTTCCGTTGACATTATAGTGAATATGGTTTCGAGTAAAAGCCTTACCAATAAGTAAGTTAAAAAGTGATATAACAAGAAATATATATATATATATATATATATATATATATATATATATATATATATATATATATATATATATATAGCTTCCTTCACTGTATGCAGTTATTGAAAACCAATCAAGTTTCATTTTTGCTCTTAAATGCAGACTATAACTTATTTTTAATTTTCAAAGGGCATGAAATACCGTTGACACTGTTTGTAAGCTCTTATATTTGTTAAAAATCATGCAAAACTGCAGTCAGAATTGGTTGTCAGTAAACGCAGGCACAATGCATAGCATTATAAGAACTTACACATTAGCGAATACACTAGTGACGTCAAAAATCTTCACAATACACCGAAAGGAAAGTGGTCAGTAATGTAATGATATTGTGAGCAGAAAATAAAAAGATATGAGAGGAAATTAATGATAGACGATGAATTTCAAACTACTCACGCTTTGGAAGATAGAGGATGAATAGTTTTGCACAGTCTCATAAATAGATTCCTACTGTCTCATGAACTTTAGTCAGGTAGCCTGAATTCTACCAAAGTGAATGAACCAGCATTCACTGAATTCGTATGCTGATGGTTTGATGTATTGAGTCGTTTACGAGATAAATATTCAAAAAAATTTCAATTTGTGGTTAAATGTGCTTTAATATCGATATGATAATAAACATCCCAGATCACACTTTCTTCTAAACAATACTTTGCCGAATTTTGAAAGATACAGTCTAATAGCCGGACAATGAATGGTTGGATAAAATTAGTACATATACTTGATTAGGGTTTTTTTTTGGTGATAACTCATTATCGATATGCTTGCTTTCCTAGCCAAGTAATTATCAGCCCGTTAATGAAATTTTTCACTGACTGTGATGTTGTAAACTTCATAGTGGATTATTAGAGAATTTAACTGATCTGGCAGGAAATCAATGACCACCTCATGGATTTACGCACTTTATATCTTGATCAAATGCTGAACATCTTTTAATTTCTCATAGTATAAAGTTAACTACGATAGGAAAAAACCTTGCAAACATGAAAACGGGTTCAGTTTCTTCACACAGTTGATGCACTTACTGTTCGTATGAGGAATCTGAAATCGAATACATGATTTTTAACTTTTTCTCTGTTGTTATGACTAGATTCTTTAAAACTATTACCTATTCAGCAAATTTCGTTAATTGATATGGTGAGTTACTAATCATACGCCCTAACTGTAGATATGGTAGGACGTTCAGTCAAGAATACTGTAAAGCATATCGTGTATTTTGGTTCCCAAGGCCTATTCACCTTACTGCACCATTTCTACATGAACTGTGAACTTGTATACCTTTGACCTTGATCACTTAAATCCCTCCTATTTTCATTTTTTTATATCCCGATTTACATTCGACAGAGATTTTAGTCTATTTTTTTATCTTGTTTTAATTTTCAGAAATTAATTCTGTGTAGTATAATAACTTCTACATTGTAACATTTTGGAGATGAAGTTGAGTGCTGATTTCTTTTTCGAATCATTTTTAATGTCTATTATGTGTCTAAGTCTTCATATCATGTTGGAAAGTTCGTTTTAACACACCTGTGTGTATACATCTGCGCCACTGACTTCGGTTTTGAGCCATATCACCTAGGGTCTCCAACCACTGGTTTCTCTTGTCCCGTGGACCCCAACCACCTAGTCTGCATCGTCCTACATGGCTTAAACCAACAGTCAGAGACTTCATACATTGGTGCCATGTTTTAGTCTGGCCACCTCGGGCCTTTTTCCAGCCTGAACCCACCTCAGCCAACATTGTGTGACGAGGCAATCGGTGACTAGGCATACGTAGTACGTGTCCCAACCATCTCAGTCGATGAAGGTTCACAACCTCGTCGACTGACTTACCTCTTCTCCCTAAAACTCTACACCTAACTTCTGCATTACTCACATGGTGACACCACGGAATACGTCCTATACTACGAAGGCAACGGTGGTCAAATACCTGTAACCTTCTCATGTCTTCCACTTTCAATGGCCATGTTTCACAGCCATACAGTAGAACAGAGCGGACTGCTGTGCAGTACACGCGACCCTTAATAGACAAACGAATATCACGGCGGCGCCATAGGTGGCGCAAATTGGCAAAAGCCAATCGAGCCTTTTGTATCCGTGCAGAAATCTCATCGGCAACTAACCCACCGGGTTGATCCTACTTCCCAGGTAAGTGAAGTGGTCAACACACTCAACCACTTCACTCTCTATTGTTAACCGCGGTACCGCTGAAGACCAGTCCTGGAGCAAAAATTTGCATTTGGGTGGTGAAAATCGCATCCCAAACATTCTCAAATTCCCACTCAAAGTGTTCAGAAGACTCTGCATCTTGTCAGCGTCTTCACCTAACAGGACTATGTCATCTGCATATTCTAGATCTAAGGAAAATTCACCTGTGATCCGGTCAACGTCTTTGTAATTAGGTGACGAGAGGGAAACCTCCATAAGAATATCTATGATAAAATTAAATAAGAATGGGGATAGTGGGCATCCTTGACGGACACCACTTGATGAGTATAGCTCCCTGGACAACTCACCATAGGCTCTAACATGCCCACAAGTGTTCGAGTAGAGAGCTTTCAATAAGGTGATGTACTTACTAGGCACGCCTTTCAGTGACAGACACTGCCATAAGACTTCTCGATCAACGGAGTCAAATGCCGCCTTCAGGTCGAGAAATACAGCTATTGTCGGGCGTCTGTAAGCATGCCTATGTTCCAGGACCTGGCGCAGTGTGAATATTTGGTCGATACATCCACGGCCAGGTCTAAAGCCTGCCTGGTTTTCTCGGGCTTGCTGTTCCCGAGCTCCACTCAGGCGTCGGAGAATTATAGAACTTAGGATCTTAGACACTATGTTTGTCAGGCTGATTCCTCTGTGGTTATCACAAGAGGACTTCTCGCCTTTCTTGAAGACTGGGATGATCAGTGACTTAGACCAGTCGGAGGGGATCGTATTTGATTCCCATATACTGGCTAACACTTCCGTTAGCCTGACTAAGAGAACTCTACCACCATTCTTGTATACCTCAGCAGGTAGTCCGTCTGGTCCTGCTGCCCTTCCCCGTTTCAGGCTACCTACCGCTTTCTCAACTTCTTCTAGTGTTGGGGGACCTGTCTCTATGTCCCATTCAGGGTCCGACTGGATAGCGGGCAGCGCAATGGTGGCTGGAGGCCAGTTAAACTGTTCCTCAAAGTGTTCTGCCCATCGTCCCAGTCGCCTTCCCTGCGAGTGAATCGCCGATCCGTCCTTCTCCGCTATAACCTCACTAACTGTTGTTGACCATTTCCCCCCAGTCTCCTTAATAAGTCTAAATAACTGTCTACTGTTACCGATCGCCGCTGCCTTTTCCATCTCTTTAGCCTTTGCTGCCCACCACTGTTCACGATCGTTGCGCAGACTTTTCGTCAGTTTATTTTTAAGTTGCGCTCGCTCTTCATTGTACTCAGAGCCTGCAGGGATGCATTCACGTGCATCCATTAGTTTGGAAGAAGCTGCTGATATCCACTGGCTCTTTTTAGCCATTATCTTGGAGTCGGCTACAGTCTCCAGTGCTGCTTTTACAGTAGACTGAAGATGGCACCAAGCTTCTTCTGGATGAGTGACAGTCTTTTGTTCCGATAACTGCCTAGCCAACTTCTCACTGAACACGGCTTTGGTGTTTTCGTTGTCCAGCAGAACTCGTAGTGGTTTTGTTGCCAAATTTTTTCTACGTCCATTGAGACGCAGGCATATACGTGCTCGGACCAACGCATGATCGCTGTCCAAACACGTACTCCAGAAGGAGCGGCAGTCTTCCACCGATCCTCTCCAGCGATGACTAATAGCAATGTGGTCTATCTGTGTCCATCGCTGAGTCGAGCTCGGTGGACGCCAGGTCAGACAGTGCCTTTCTTTATGTCTGAAATTTGTGCTGGCTAAAAATAGGCGGTTATCTGAGCATAGTTGTAATAGGCGATCACCGTTATCTGTACGTTCAGCTGGGATTCCGAAAGTGCCACCTAAGTGCCTTTCTGCCTCACTCAGTCTACCCACCTGTGCGTTGAGGTCACCTGCAACAACCACTACGTCCGAACGTTTGGCTTTCGAGAGGAGGTTAGACAGTTTATGGTAGAACTCGTCCTTCACTTCATCCGAACTACAGTCAGTGGGTGCGTAAGCAGAGATTACAAAGAGACAACGGCGAGTCTCACTATTCCTTTTAGTTCTCACTGTGCCGTTCAGCCTCATAGCGCAGAGGCGACTATCAACTGGGATCCAGTCTAGTAGTGAGTTTTCTGCCCTGGTGCTTAATGCTATACCTACACCTGCAAGACCACGAGAGCTAGCTATCGAATCTCCAGAAACTCGAAGGGTGAATTTTGCAGATTCACCAGATTGGTCAGGAGAGGTCAGGTGAATAACCACACTTGGGTCCTGTATGCGTGTCTCACAAACACAGCACACATCCATGCCTCGAGTTGCTAGAGTCTTTGCCAACGAAGCCTGTTGGCCAATTTGACGGAGGGTGCGGACATTGAAGGCTCCAATATGTAATTTGGAGCGTGGTTTAAGGAGACCAGGGACGCTGTTCTGTGGACTCAGATCGTTGTCGAAGGCTGCAGAGGTAGGAGAAATTGAAGATGATGCAGCATCATTAATTAAGAGACGTGAAGGAAGATTAGAAGGTAATGATGGAGGAGGAGGATAGCAGTCAGAAGAAACTTGGGTGCTGACAGAGTTGTGAGGGCGGTTGACACTTCCCGGCTGCCCACACCGTGGAAGGCTATTTCTTCTTAAGGTACCTGAAAGAGATTTGTGTGACCGCAGAGCCCATCGGACATCTGCTTGAGGCCTGTCACACCCAGCCTTTTGAGTATGATTATTTTGAACTTTTGTATTTTTGGGGCCGGATGGTCGAAAGGAAACGACAAGTGAACCAACACCGCCGGCCCGGCAGACCGTGGGGCGTGGTGGAGTGTGTTATTTTTGGGGCCGACCTTTTCTAACCCCCCCTTCCACTGAGAAGGCAGCATCAGCATGGCACTGCTGGTCGTCCAAGGGAAACACCTTACTGCTGTCACACCCCATCCAGCTAGCAGCAGTACGACTTCGCCCTCAGACCCCCATCATAGTGTAGCAATTTACACTATAACGGTAACTGCTTTTCGTCTAACCACTACCCAACAGACCTTTCTGGTATGGTAGGACCTCGAGGGAACAAGCGTTCCACCAGCATAGCTCGTTGGGTCATTGTGATATGCAAGCCCGACCACCACGTCAAGGTAGCAGCTATCGGTCGGGATGTTGAAGACACAGTATTCGAACAAACGCCAACGTGTTAGAACTGATAGTGGGTTATCAGGTGAGTTGTGTATGTCACATGAGTTTTGTACTTGAGGTGGCGATCATTAGAAATATTTACTTTATCCATTTTTATCTGATTTTGTCATGGATGTACTTATGGATATCTTCCTATCCTAGTGTGACTTCACAAGGAATAACTTTATCACAGACTCTTCGGTAGGTCTAGATTGTGCAGATGAGTTACTTTTACTGAGTGGAAATACTAACGAGATGTAAAACCTTCTGAACACCCTGTTAGTGTTTGGGATGCCTTTTCACTACCTAAGACTGGTCTGTGTTAGCCCCTATTTTAACAGCAGTGAGTGAGTTGGTTTAGTGTGTTGACCCATTCACTTATTCGAGTTGTATCAACTCTGATAGATCAGTGATCAATGAAACCTCTGCTCCATAGCAAAAAGCTTCCTTACGCCGTTTATGACACTGTTAGAATACTCCACTGACTATTTAAGGCCAAGACAATTTACCTGATGATACTGTAAACTTTCGCCGAGTCACGTGGCTTGAAAATATGCTACATATGCCTGGTCACTGTTTACCTAATCATTTAACGTTAAATGTAGTAGGTTCAGGCAGAAAAACGGTTATAGATGGCATATATCGATTTGGCATCAGTTCATACAGTCTCATTTCACTTTCCACAAATATATAATATCTTCTACTGAACTTGCAAGGTAGATGGAAATGTACGAATAATTAATGGTGAACATTCATTATGCTCAGATTGGGATATAGTCTACATTGATCCACTTGTTGTAATCCCTTTTATTCTATAGTCAGTGCTTAGGATTTATTTACACAAATAGAAACTAGAAAAAAGTTATTAAATCCAACACAGAACAGAAAAATACAAAAGAAAAATGCCATTCCTCATGCAATAATACTACTACGATTACCAATATAATATATTATATATATATATATATATATATATATATATATATATATATATATATATATATATATCTTAATTGTCACTATGATACTACTCTCGATACCGGCAAAGGGCTTAGATGGTGAAGGTGACCCAGAAGTCCTTGGTACTGATAATATTTCAGTCATATTTGAGAAATCTTCTGTCACTGATGTTGGTGTCATTATTTTTGTTGTCCATGTCCATGTCCATGATGCCTCTGCCAATGTTGTCATCATAGTTGTTACTATCGCTGATGCTATCCGTATAGACGAAGTAGTAGTCGTAATAACGGATTTCGCCATCGTATTTATTTTTACACTTGAAACCGCTCGTGTCTCCATTGCTAGGGTCGTTATCATCGACGATGCATTCGTAAACACGTTCTGTTAAACATAGTAAGATTCATTCTTTTTTGCTAGATTCCACTGTATATTAGTAGTATGGATACAACTGACAAATGTACTACTCAATGTCAATAATATACCTGCAATTATGATAACTATATTGGCTTGTCCTAATGTATGAGCTGGCTGAAACAATAAATAACCTGGTTGAATAGTTAACAGATGACTTAATATATTCGAAAAATTATGTGCCGGAAAACTGCTACAACGATCCACTTGAAAACTGAACATATTTTTTTTCATTTTTGTTCCATCGGCTACCAAATACTGTCAAAGAATAAGCTGACTAGATATTTCGGTCACCCATAAAATACTAGTTAAAATCAATATATAATGTAAGCCACCAAATAAAGTAAACGTTGCTGTAAATAAAGTTAAATATGAGCATCCTATCCAGTAGCTTTTATGATATAATTGTTCTTGAATAACAATCAGCTGTACTTTCCAGTAATACAGAATTCAGAAAAACTGATTAATTCCGTAAAAGATAGTTTATCGTTTTGTCATATACTCACCAATTGTATGAAATCTCAAAGTTTTTAAATGATACCATCAGAAACTACATATAACCAACAATAATACACGATAGATATAATTTAAAAGCACGCGAAAAGTGTTCGGAAATATTATTTCATTATATAATGACAGACAAAATAACTGAGACATAGTTATAGAGATTGCGAATGCATTACAAAAATATTTTATTCCTCCATTGTATAAAAAGTTCTCTACTTCAAACTTAGTTGTGTTTTTTTTGCACATTATGTTTTATCTTGCAACAGAACGAAATTATATAACAGATAATATATCTACCATCTAATACAAAAGTAATTATTAAACATGATATAGAAAGTGTCAACATGTTGAACAGAAAGTGGGATTTGAAGGCCAATAGAATTTATATATGGAATAGTTTAAATAAGTTACTATTGGTATTCCATTAACATTCCATTAATGACCTTCAGATCTTTTCAAAGTTCGATTATAGCTACAACTATCCCTAATTAGATGAACAATTATTGCATAAAACATGTCTACAGAAAAATAAAAGTCAGCAGTGTAACATTAAAAAATTTGAATACAACATTTAAAAAGAATGATTAATAAGAATGGTTCAGTCACACGGGTAAATGAAAATAATAACTATGAGTTTGGCGCATCACGAAAGGGATTTCCAACAAAATACAGACATTCATCAACAACTGCTTACGCTGGCTCGCCACTGAAGATCAGATGGATTGCCAGAATACTAAGAATAAGCAACAAGGAACTCTGGCTGGGTAACGAACCAACCAAGAACCTATCACCCAACAAATATGTACTGGAAGGAAGTGGAGATGGGTTGGATTGAGCATACACTGAGAAGGCCGATTGGGGCTGTCACGCACCAGGCTAGGTTGTCGAGTGGAACTCAAATGGGAAACGACGAGTTGGGCGTCCGTGGTGAGGGTGACATGGTGGAGATCGTGCGAGGAGGAAATGAGAGCTTGTGGGCTGTCTTGGAGCCAGGTTCAAAAGATTTCAGAGAACAGAGTTCACTGGAGACATGCTACTGAAGCCCTATGCTCCATTAGGTACCCAATGGACAAGTAATATATAATAAATAATGCTGAATCCAACACATCATATGCGAAACTTCATATGTCACAAGCTAAACATGATAGTTTTTAACTGAATATCAGTGAGCAGAATTTGAGGAAAAAATGTGGCACTGATACAAATGTTGGATTGGCTGCCTTGCAGTATATACAAAGACATTTTCAAGGTCGCAGTATTTTGTGGACTCCAAGACACCGTGATACTTAGCAATGTAGAAGAGATTTTCCTTGACATTAGACAACTCTATTTCCATTGTGTCTTGTGATCGATACAGTTGCATAAGCTCTTCATTCCGGCATAGTCTATAGCTAATTAGGATACGTCATTTATTCAAAATAAGGTTCCTGCAACTCTTCAAACAAATTAACTGCTTCCCAGTTCTTGGTATTGGCTTTAGCTCTTTCATTCTGTGGAAAGCCTTGTCACATATAAAAATAGTATTCATAGTTCTCCTCTAGAAACTGTTTTTGTTGAGTACCAGTATTAAATATCGACTAGTAACGCGAGGTTAAACTACTGATGCCCATACGAAAATGTTTTGGGACATTCAAAGTATTCAGTGTCTACAGAAGAAAACAGCTCATTTTCAAGTTTCGCTGAATACTAGCAGGATACATTTTTACACTCATAAACGAGTGTCGAATAATTCGCTTTGCACACATCCCTATCTTGAAAGCATACAATTGTAACTTTCTAATATATTTTAGCTGAACATATTTTACTTACTTATTGTGTGAATTTAAAAGGTACTGATCAACTTAACCCGTGTCTTTTCAGCAGCATGAAGCCTTTTTTTAATTTTTTCGTTCTTCATTTTCAAGAAGTCCAGTAAAGTGGTTACTTGACAATGATATAACTTGAAGAACTCGTTTAGGAATCGCTCTAACTGAAACTCAAAAGTTTCTAGTTAGAAAACTATAGTGTAAAGCTTGGAGTGACACAGGACAACTGCACCTGAAACTGATAGCTAATGAAAATCGAAAGCCATGCTTTCAGTAAAAACAGCTTTTTAAGTAGTTCTCTGAGCTGGTTGATGTAATCATGAAGCTTTCATTGTCTTTCTAGACAATACCGTCAGCACTAACTTATGTCAACAGTACTTGCAAGTTTACTTTTGATGTGAAAGTTGACGACTTGGATACTATTGTATTTTTGATCTTCCTCTCAGCGGAAGTCACTGGATTTTTAGAAAGTTAGACATTAAATTTATCCATAAAAGAATAAAATAAGTGACTCGTCATAACCACTCTCTGTTAGATTTAACGATTTCAGACATCTAAAAAACTTGCAAAATGGTCATTTATTTAACTGAAGATACTACGTAGGCTAACATCTGCATGGTGACGAATAAACAACTGAACAAATAAAGAAGCATTAGAACTAGACTTCTTACGTATATTTTTCTCTCCAGTAGATTCGCTAAACAGTTTCCATATACTGTATGAGTACGTTGCATGATAAGAACTTCTGTTTATCAAGTGTTTCCAAACCTGAGATACTGTCAGATAGAATCAAAGATGAACATAGGGTGTAGCACACAATTAAGAGTCACTTGAATACGTTTTAGGTATATTTTTACATGAGACATAGTTACAGAAAGTGTGTTGGCTGAAAAGATCCTTTGAGGTCGAAATAAGACAATAATTAGTTTAGGGGTTAGATTTGCATCAAGCTTCCTAGCTTATTAAGAGAGTTGCATTACTCTCGTCGCAACCCCTGGAAGCTTTATGCTAGTTATGGTTTGCACATTTCCCTCGTGACATACAGCAGACCGAAAGGATATATTTCTATCAGACGTTTTGTCTGATTGTTTCAATTCTTAGTCAATGATACCAAGATTTTACTACCTATATGATAATCATAACACCACTTCATAAAACCAGTGGATCTAATAATAAATTCAGATGGATTCAAAAAAGAGAACACTTTAATTGACTAGTTCGAATACGCAAGCGCATCAGATCTTCGAAAGCAGTATTACGGCGAAAGTCTCTTGAGCAATAGATTTTTAGTATGAAACGCAAGTGGTTTAATGGGAAAGGAGAATTCTATGTGCACAACCTGAGCTGGGAGAGCAGTTTCTTCCAAAAACAGTACCGAAGGCTACTTTGCGCTAAATTTTGGTTTACTGACATACGCACAACGTTCTTTATTATGTGAGGTTAGTGTCTGTAAAATTAACAGATTGAGAAACAATAAGCCAATAATCGTATTGCCTGAAAAGGCACACATCAACATTTATGATTGGATAGTCAAGGTCATTTCCTCTGTCTTTGAAGTGTAATAGGCTGATAATTCGCTTGTTACGAAAGAGATCAATAGCACATTCACCTTCAAAATCATTGTTCAGGTGATTCTGCCCTAGTTATGAAGCTTATAAGGGTCAATAGACAGTACATTTCATCCTGTGACATTTCTTCATTCTTCATTCAAAAATTATTTCGATTATTAAAGTAAGTTCAAAATTTATAGATTGGCAACTCAAATTTTACGCTTGTTTGGTTTCAAGTTAAATTATCACATTCAGTTCGGTGCAAGTTCATTTTTAAAACAGTATTGGACTGAAACCGATTACTTTCAAATCATATATTAATTTGCATTTCGTTGTGTTGTGATTAATTTTTTCCCACTTATTCTGTTTCAAAGATCTTAAACTTGAGCAAATGTAGGAAGCTGGTCTTAAATTCTACAAGTGAGCTGAATAAATCACAATGGCTTCTAAAAAAAAGCTCATGTGTTTATCAGTTTTTGCCTGAATACAGTGTAAATGTGAATATTTGAGCATATGTAATTAGATTAGTTCACTTCAAGCAATACCGGTGTTACTACTTTGAAACAAATGGACCTTCTATCTTTAGGCAAGTACAGAATGAGGAATCAAGGAACACATATATTGTCCACTTTGAAGGTCACTGCTTGAGGGTACTCCAAAATTCTTAAAAATTACCTGTTCTGCATTTTAGTGTTGCAGCTACACTAATTTTGTGAGACGACACCGTGATCAGAACTGCCAACTTTTGTTATTTCTTCCAAAGATAAGACGATTACATGTTCTTGTTAATAATGAGTAACTCGGAAAATATGAAAGTGATGTTCATTTCAGCAGATGATTTCCACATTTTGATAATGACCGGTTGCATTAACGTTTTGAGTCTACTTTCAAAAATGTTAGTTGTTTATTCTTTTTCGAAGATGCTAGTTGATCATTGCTAGTTTTTTGAAATTTTGCATTCAATAGCCTCTAGATTTCCTGAATAAGTTCTGACGCTATATGTTAGAATAAACACCTTAGAAATTAACTGGTTTCATCAGGTCCATCCTCAAGAAAGCGTGAATGTTAAACTTATCATATGATTCATGCCATTAAAGTTACTGATTTCGGTGTAATCCTTGGATATTTTTTGCCTTTTGGAACACCATTTCACACATCGTTTTGTGATGTATATTTGGAGGAAGATGAGATAAGGTTTCTTCAGGTTTATGCACACCGATTATGAAGATGCATTTTTATTTCGGAGAAATTATGCACCATACGAGAAACCAATCCATGTTTACTAGCACTTGCAAAAACTGGTAACACTGAGGTGTTTAGATTACAATTAAACTTATAATAATAATTCACTTTATTCCAAACAATTTTTGGTACAATTTGCAATTCTCAGCCTAATATATATTGCAATAACATCAAAATGTAAGTATATACATACTACTTTGCAGCCTTTTGAATTGTTTTATTATAAAAATTTAAGTTATGTGAAGAATATTAAAAACGAGAAAATTTTGCATTGTAAGTTAAATTATTGAAATGAGATTTTTAACTGGTTGTATACACCTATCGATTTCTAAACAGTAATCGACAATATGGTTCGATCTTCAGTGCATCTTTTCAACTGACAGGTATGAATCAGAAATATACTCATGGCAGTTAGACAGCTACTGGGTATGTGAATCTTTGCACTAGTAAATCTTGAGGAGGTGCTGAGAAACTCTTGAGGTTTTTTAATTTCCGACGTCACACTATTCCTAGTTTTTCTGAAAACTGTTGCAGTGAGACTAAGGATTAACAGGCAAAATATGTTAGTACAAGCAAATAAATAAAGAGGAGAGTGTTACAGAGGTGAAAATATATTAATTACGTTTCGTCTTTCTTTTCACACTTACATTTCAGACTGAAAAAATTTCTTACTTAAATCAAAAAGAGAACTTAAGAAACTACGGTTAGCGTTTTCACTAAATACATTTGAAATATATGTTACCAAGGCGATCTTAATGCTAAACTGCTTCAAAATTTTAAATTTTGCCGAAAGTTGACAGTCTTTTAGAATACTCACCTACCTACATTCTCATACTTTTTGGAGCACTCAGTTTATGCAGAGTTTCTGTCTTTGGCATGATCGCATAGCATAATAGAAAAGTTAAAAGATGCTGAACACAGTTAATTCTAACTGGCGTCTCATAGGTGACCTTGTAGGTATTTTATTGATTAGGATACGAAACTCAGTTCTGTAGTTACCTGTTAACCACTCAATAAAGGTTGTCAATGATTTTTTGCCCATTTTATAAAAAAGGCTGTTGGTTTCAATGAAGTGATCTCTAGCTAACAACAGGTATGGGTCTACTGTAAATACTTGTACCATAGATGGTTAGTGGAGCAGTTAACCGCAGCACGACAGATGTGATCCATATGCTTGAAAAGCTTCAGTTATTTTTTTATTGTAACTCCGTTGCAGCAAGAATTAACTAGTGTTTGTGCATAGAGACAGTAAAATATATATCTATGAAAATAAAAGCCGTAATGGAAATGACAAACTTATCAGCATCATAATTTGATAAAATGTTACATTGGTAGCTGGTTTCTAACAAGGAAATATACTTCTTGAGTGTTATGGCTAGTCAATGAAATGAGTGCATAGAATATTTCTGAACTCTCGGTGGAATCTTCTAGAACGATGTGTAAAGTAAATGGAAATTTTTTTTCCCATACTTTGTTATCACTACTACACATCTGCTTTATGGAATAAGGTTATACTTATAGCGCTTGTCATAAGTTAATCTGAAGTCATATCTTTTGAAATGTGCGTCTACAACAAGGCATACAGGTAATATCACTAAACTACACTTACCGTATTTCTGACATTCTGATGCTATAAAACCAGCTTAGTCATAGAAATGATGTGATGAAGGGATGAAGGGATGAAGCGACTCTCAAAAAGAGATGTATTAATTTACCAATATATAACTCAGTAAGCATTATATTTGTAATAGTTAAATTTAAGTAGATGTGTACTGTTGGGGAGTCCCATACTAAGAGGAAACAGATGTCCAGTGCTCCCAGGTGTTCTTTTGTTCTCTAACTGATGTCCGTCCTTGAGGAATACTTCCTTAAAAAAAATCTCCACTAACTTCAAAATGCATGAAATCAATCTACCAGATTTTCCAGACATATAAATCAATCTATTCTATAATTCCTGTATTGTAAAACTTCGATGAATTTCTCCACTAATCTTAATCACAGTCTTATGTTTAGCCTCAGTTTAGCATATGTTGTTTGGTGTAGCTACTTGGTTTCAATAACTGTGTTGAAGAATCACCTGAAATAACGTTCTTACAGAGTTATGGAATAAAATTCATTCATGAAACAGAATATTTCATAGCCAAGATATATTCCAATGGAAATTTATGATTATAATCTTAAAATTCTACTGCTTTACAGTCTAGTTTACTCTAGTTAATGAATAACAGACTAGGGTATTCTGACTGCATACATGTAATCTAAAACATGAAATGATGAAAATGAAATAAAAAGATTAATAGTTACGATGATAATGCAATGATGTGATTATTATCACTAACAAACAAATGGTTTTTACCATATGAACTCTTTATAAATCCATGTCAATTTTCAGAATCGTTTTGGACAAAAAGCTCTTCAGGTAACCTGTAAGCATGCTTATATTTGTTATACCCCATCTGCACTTCATTTTCATTGTCTATTACTTACAGAAGTACAGAGAAATCCTGACAAAGACACCTTTATGTCATACTAAACCTACCAGCTGTGTCTGGGCTGATTAAATCAGTATTTCTTATTGACACGTTTGAAACAACACTTTTAGGGACAGTGACATTCCATCAACTGTTAGTATAAAGATGATTTCAACGCTACTTGTATGCAGTATAACCTTGACCAACACAAGAAGAAGTCAGTGGAGGAAAAAAACTTCACAGCTGCTTCCTGGTATTATGGGAATTTTACAGGTGTTAGTTACTTCAAACATTCTATTCAGAATGTGATGTACTAGGAATATCATAGAAGAAATAGTCTAATTTATCGCGTCAGAAAGAAATTATTAGAACACCTATCTGGTAGCCAGTGTGAGTGGAAAATACAGAAAATCTTTCTAACTGCTTAAAGTTTAGGAAATAATACTTTTTCGTTCTTTATTTCAATGTTACTTTATGAATCATTTTTCAGGCATTATTTTGCAGTCACGAATTTAATATTTCAAAATATGTTTTGTTTAGTAGTGGCTAAAGTCAGATGGTGAACTTCGATGCCGAGTCTAATGAACACAGGCTGCCAACATTATACAGAGACTTGGAGATTAAATAAAGTTCATATTTCAAAAGTTTGTAAGGTATCCGTAAACCAAGTAATCACCTGTGATATTTTGTACATCTAAGCAGTTTTCTGGTAGTCAACCTTAGTTTTGCAATGTTTTGGTGATGGGAAGGTTAACTCACCTGTTTTTAGCTACGATAAAACCGATCTTGAGAAACATATCTTTTCCATCAATTCGAACTTCGCTTGTAGTATTTTAGAATACGTTTCATGAAAGTGGAAAATGTATCAAAACATCAAATTGTTTTGTATCATTTCCAAAGTCTGTGAAGACTTTTGTTGTCTGTCGGAAGCAATTGAGATACGTCTCCAACAGTGCTTCAGAACCTCAAATTATAGCTCTAATTATGAGTTTTGAATATAAGCGGTATAGATATCCCTACTGGTTCGCATAATGCAGATATCAATAGCTCCGCAGTAGACTGGTTTCTTATCTCTTGTTCAACAAGTGAATCTTTATATGAAAATTAGGTATGGTTTTACCTGTTATCGAAAGCATGATAAACAGTAAAGTTTATTACTTATTCATTCATTACTTATGACTGGTCACTTCAAGGATGAGATGATTTTAAGAATTTTTGGTTGTGCCCCTTTTTATGCAGCAGTTATCTTCTGAACTCACTTTCCAACCATATTTAGTACTAATCGATTCACCTGGGATATGTTTATTAGAAATCGATGAAAGCTTTGAGAGTTCTAGCAAATGGGTACCTATGAATCGAATAGAAGATGACGATCACGTTTAATTCAAAGCCACTTAATTATATTTCGGTTGTTATTTCAAACATTAGAAGGGTACCATATGCTTAAATGTATTGGAAAGAAGGGTTTGAACATCATATATATACTCCAGGTTTTAAATCTGCCTACAGCGTATCCTTAATTTCACCGCAGATTTTAATTTGCCAGAATACGATGCAATTACCTGGAGAAAAACAACTGTTTTTATCTCATTTCACAGTTATGTAAAAACTTAATTCTATTTTCCTGACCAATGTATGGTGTGATGAATAAGAGGAAAAGTTTCACTTCTCCATGGCGTGTAGAATATGTTGCTTACCAAAATCTAACCAGTATATCAGCTATTCCAATTTTATCTTTACTAAAAATTGAGGATATTAGTATTTGGTTATTAGTAATTATTATTAATAGTTATTTTCTCGACCCAAAATTCATTACTCCTAAAATTCATACAAAGGTTGTTGATATCCTCATAAAATTGTAAAAATTGGTAAAAAATCGAGACGGACACGTAGAATTAATTAGGACGTGAACAGAACACATTCACTGCTTAATATTGATTCTCTTCAGAAGCGATTAGTGATGTGCTCAACAGGGTCTAGTAAGATCTTTTGGATTGTCAGTTTCATTTTTTTCAGGAATAAAGATATAATGTCATTAACTTAGTGGTAATATTGTGAAGATCCAGTCTTGCTTTGAAAGCATCAAGAGCGAGTGTAGAGACATTGCGCTCTGGTATAGAGTTTCACTGGCTTGCAACTCTATGTGATAAATTTACTTTCAAACGTACACCATCCCACAATGGTTTGAACTTTTTGACGATATTCTTTGAATGAACATTTCTAGAGAGATGAGAATAAGTTGAATGCACATAACATGAATTTAAGATACTATATGCCGAAATGACATCACCCTCTCTTCTATGGTAAGATATAATCTACTCAGTGTTTCTTCTTTGGAGTGCTTCAAAGTTCTTTGACAATCATGCTTCCCAGTCTATCGATTTAAGTTCAATCTTTCCACTTCATAGATGTTAGTTGCATTCGCAGTCATTAAGTGCACTACGTAAAGTAATGTCATGTATGACTACTCATGGAGCCTACGAAATACTAGAGTATGTAAAGGCAAAAAAGTATAGAAGTTTTGACTTACCAGTAGTTTTTTTGCTGCTTCTTTAAATAGTGAACAATGTAAGTACTTACACATACCTTAAGTTTTTGTGATTTGTAAATGACGTTCCCCAGTTATAGGGAACAATGAGCATTAGAGGATAAACTGGATTAGTAACACAACTGTTATTTTGACCGAATATCAGATTTATCTCATTTCATTCACTTCAACCCACATGTTAAGATCTGCAAACATGACTGTGGTTAGCATTCGGTATTGTTGAGTAACGCATTTCAGTTAGATTACGGTTGGGCTTGTGCAATGTATGTTGTCACCACTTTTATCTATCGGTGTTCCGGGACCTATCTGGTTTTATTTTATCCCTAGCATTCTGCATCTCACCTTCATACTGATCTCATATTTTCACAAAGACATTAATGATCAAGTATCTAACAAGCGGAACCCAAAATGTTTGCTGAACGCACCGTACATTCTTGCTAGTTGAACCAGTAAGTTAAATGAAATGATAATTCCTGATAGACAGACAAATCAACGTAGAACCTCTCGCACAAGTGCATCGACTCAATTTGCCCCACTTCCCAGTCGTGCAAAGAATAGGTGAATGGAAAAAGAATAATATCAAAATTAACAAAGTTGTGTGAGAGAATAAGGAATTTGAAGATAAAGCTTAATGCGAATATTCAAGCTTTAGAAAATGCCAACAAGTGAATACATCTGCGCCATTAAGACTAATCTTCAACCATGTCACCACATGTCCTTAACCACTGATTATTTTTGTGTCAGGGACCCCGAACAGTTAGTCTACATCTCCTGATATGGCCAAAGCCAACAGTCAGAGACTTCATCGACTGGTGTCACGTCTTGGTCTGAACACTCTTCCAACCTAATCCAACTTCACTTAGCACGGCATGTCGAGGTAGGTGGTGGACTGACATGCGTAACACATGTCCAAGACATCTTAGTCTACTGAGGTTAACAACCTCATCAATCCACTTGCTTTTTTTCCGATTACCCTGACCTCAACACTGCTCAGACAGCGGTGATTCCATCATACGCGAACAAGGCTTTGAAGACACATATGATCAAAAACTTATAGCTGCCTCATGTCCTCTACTTTCAACGACCATGTCTCACAACCGTACAACAGGACAGAACGGGTTGCAGAGCAGTATACTCATCCCTTACCAGACAGAGTCGGATATCTCTCCAGTGGGCCTCAGAGATGACGCAAGTTGGCCAATGCCAAACGGACCTTCTGTATACGAGATGGGATTCTGTCAACAACCATATTATTCAAGCTGGTGCAATTCCCCGAGCAAGTAAAGCGATCGGTATGTTCCACCACTTGACTCCCTATTAATAAGGTGGGAACAGCTGAAAAGCAGTTCTGGAGCATCACCTTACATTTGACAGGTGCCAAAAATATTCAGATTTCTGATGAACACGTACAAAAGACGCTGCATTTTGTCAGCGTCCTCACCTAGCTGGACAATATCGTCTGCGTACTCCAAGTAAACCAGATGACCTCCAGGCAGTTGGTCAGTCCCTGTGACGTCAGACGTACTTAAGATTATGTCCATTAGTACATCTAGAACGAAGTCAAATAGTAACAGTTACAGTGGTCTTTGTCGTCAATTCTGTCCATAAGCTCTCACGCGGTTATGTGAATTGGAGGAAAGAGATTCAATATGCATGATATACTTGCTTGGTACTCCCTTCAAAGTAAGACACTGCCTCAACACCTCATGGTCGATAGAGTCAAATGCCACCTCCAGATCAAGTGTGAGTGTTGGTTGCCATTAGGAGGCCTATGTTCTGTCGGAGGATAAAAATATGATCCACACACCCTTGTCCAGGACTGAAACCAACTTGATTTTCTCAAGTTTGTATCAAAATCTTGTCTCAAGGACTTCACAGCGGCTGAAGGTATAGCTTGTCAAAATGTTTCTTTGTTTAAATTAAGATGTGTTGATGCAAAACTAGTCTTGAAACACCAGTCTGCACATTCAGTTCTGATGAATTACGTGATATACTTTCAGATGTTTCTCTGTGAGTACTTAGAACAGAGGGTATGTGATAAGCAGAGCTGTTCTAGTAAATGGATAGAAAGACTAGTCTTCTTAGGACTGATTCAGTAAATGCCTTCAGGACATCTTGGTTGAAAAAGCTAATTAATAATTCTTCCTACTGAACGCTGTTTTAATGCCTACTCACTTTGTTTAAATTTTACGCTGTCATGCTGTTCAGATATACTTGCAGGTAAGACAAGAAGGTCTCCTTGAGTAAATTTTTTTTCCAGTTATGCAACCTATGATATTCAGGACCTACTAAGTTCATTTGAACAGTCTAATTAGGAGTCACCTACATATTTGGATGACACAAAAGTCTAAATTTATTGACAGTTTTCTCCCAGTTACAACACCTTTGCATAGTATAAAAAATGATGTGGCGCTGTGAATTTGGCGAACTCATTTTACTTCACGGTGTCTGATGAGCCCCAAGCAACAAGAGACTACAGTAGTCATTAGATTCAGACGACGTATTTGACCTCTAATCCCCATTGGACTAAATGAAATACTTCCATATGCTAGATTCAGATGAATGCACTCCATTTCATATGATATCTACTTCCTCAAACGGACTCATCTTTTGCATATTTTCAGATGCCTGGAATCGTTATGGACAGAAATACTGGATCTACCATTGGCACCACACCACACGGCCGGTGGATTGATCAGCAACAATACCTAGTCGAAACTTACCGTCAGATTCGTACTAACCTAGGCCAGTTAGAAGCTGAAATAGAGGCTGCTCGATTAAGAGTCACTGATTGGACGCGACTTCGTCGACATCCCAGCAGAAGCAGAAGTCTTAGTCACGCTAGTGTTTCAACTACTGCAAGTAGTTTGCTTAGCTGTAGTACATTTGAAAGTGGTGCAACAGATGCTTCATATTTAAATGTTGCAACAGACGGTACCACAGGCTCATCATGTCATTCTTCCTGCTCATCAACGTGTGGTATTCAACTTCCTCCAGAGATGGCAGCCAAACTTAGTGCAGCCACACTAATTTCAGCGTTTTTAGCTGCAAGTCATGATTTTAGTCAGGATAAAACTCAAGATTCTATCGTTGCAGATACAGTAAGCCAGCCTGTTAGAGCCCAGACTCCAGATCAATATTCATCACCCAACAGATCTCGTTCTAACCGTTCAGCCTCACCCTCATCCCACTGAAGAGCAATACCACTTGAGATGAGGTAAACAGTCTCAGGGTATTGGGTATTTTCAACATCTCCATGTGATTGAAAGTCAGTGCATATATTCACATATATATTTCAAAACCTTTCAAAAAATAACCATTTTGCCATGCAACTCAAGTGAATACTTTGAAATGAAACTAAAACACATGAATTAAAATACATACGATTTTTACTGAACTTATATATGAATTCATTTACTCGCTCACCATCTGTTTTCTGGCCATGTTCATGTTCCAATTTTCCGACTTTTGTGCAGTTGTCTTTCATGAATATTTATACTGTACTTCATTATAAAGAAATCTGAGGGTAAAATTTTTTAAATAAATGATAAATTGTTCATTTTTCACTGTATAGTCATCTTTTTCTACATAGGGAAATTTGTTTTAGGAATCCTGTCTGTGCGACAGTGATTAAGAAAGAAAACAGGCTATCAGATGATTGAACATTGAACCGCTGGTGGATATTATGATTGATATTCCCTTATCGTTTTTTGGTTTTTCCTCTTCACACATGTGAAAAAAAGCAGTCATACATTTCTGTTATTCCGAAGGAATAAAATATAGTGTGTAAAAGAGAGAACGATTTTCAGTTTACTGCTTTCGTCTGTGCACATCAGGCATCGTGATTTCTTTTGTACCATCAATTTTTTATTTGCTTATCTGAAGTGTTAACTTTTTCAAGAAAGGGAAGAAAGAAGGCTAGTTTATAATTCATATCAAGTTTACATAACTGCCAATATTGTTGTTTAAAATGTTGTATTCTTGCATATATGTTTCTGGATTTTTTATGTTTTCGGTTTTGGTAAAAAAAAACATTATGATGTATTATAATTTCCTTTCTGTGTTTTGTCGATTCGGATATTTCGTATACAGTGTATGCAAATTATATTTAAAATCTTATGTTAAGAATCTGGTTGAATAAGATAGGTCATATTGGTGGCGCAAAAAAATAGAAATATGTTTTCATTACAGTTTTGAAGATGATGTTGCTCGTAACCAGACGCCATTGAAATGATAAGCATGTGACAACTACACCCGACCGACTAGTTCCAAACAGAACGAAACACGCCTTCTTTATTCCACTGCTAGCCACTGTCCATCGTTGCTAAAATAACTTGTTTGCTCCACACAAATTTTTATATAATTAAACTAGACTTTAATGCTCAGGGAAAGCTTGTTTCGTATACTGAACTACAAGTATTTGCCATTGTAATTACAATAACCGTTCTGAAATATTATTATACTGAATTATTTTTGTATATTGATGGACAGAGAATCGCTGTAAAAAGAAATAAGTATTGCTGAAAACTTTACATTTCCAACCAAGTAAGGGTGATTTCTTGTATTCCAAATAAACATTTCCGAGCGTCTCTTCATAGCGATATCTGTGAGCAGTCTTTAATAGCAATAATTCTTATTATTTTTGGTCATTGGGATGCGAGTCATTTGACGAAATTCCTCATTCCAGTTTCGATGGCTTATTTAAGTATTTGGTAAATTTGATATAGTCTCCATCATATATGCTAACAGACAAATCCTAGGTTATAGTGGCAATTAGATAAAGTATAGTAAATTTACTATGGTAGTGATACTTGCAATTTTCCGTTGCTATATAGGGCCGAATTACAGCAACTGACACCCGTTTCACAACAGGTGTTCATCATACCCCAGTTACTTAGTGGATAACGCTCTGGCGTTTGAAGCCAAGGCTACTGGGTTTGAGCCTCGGTGGGAAAGGCATCACTCATTGGAGTGCAGGTACATCCAGCTGACGAGTCCCAGATAAGATGAAACTTGCATCCTGGATTCCTCCGCTAGTCGCCAAGATCAGTATAGTAAATTTAGTTGGAATAAAGCATTTAATTGATGATATGAACACATTCATGGACGGTGGGTTTATATTAGTCGTGTAAAAATAAAACAAACTGAACCAGCCTCAAAGAAGAATACCACGCGTAGCATTTCAGGTTGGTATTCATCATGGATTGGTATCAGTTGGAGAAACATGGGATCCTGAGAGCACTGGACGGCTTTTTCATTCTGGTATGGGGCTCCTCAGCAGTAAGCACCCATGACCCTTCCAGAGATCGAACTCAGGACTTTCAGGTCACATGACTAACACGTTACCAACGAACCACTGAATTGGTACCCAGTGGTCCATATTTCCTATTTCTGTCAGTTCACGGTAAACCGCGATCTCCATTCAGTGTTGTTGTTGAGTAACTCTCTTCAAACTCGACTTGGTTGGCCTTACTGGTCGAGACTTCTCATCAGAACTTCAGGAATCACCTCTCGAAGCTAGTCACCGATGAACATTTGCTATCTGCAATATGCTGTTTGTCTTGATTCCCGAATTTGCATTCACCTTTATTTCTCGCCGTATTTTCCTTAGCTTGTATAATTCATTGATTTTCTTCGTTTCATAAGGATATGCATAATTTGTTTAACTAATTTTGGTTATGTTCATGTTCTAAGGACTTATTAAACAAATGTTTGTGTACTGTGACCAGTGGTAGCTAGTCCACGATGGTACAACGAAAATATTCATACTGCTTTGTTTTCTACGCACTAGTAGTCACCTCAAAGTACTCAGAATAACCGGTCCCCATATACCTTGTGTTGTGTTATTTCTAACCTTTGGTGCAGTCATCTGGCATCCTTCGCTGTTCGCTTTCTTAACTGAATCATGTTGTTTTGCTACACACTGTTAAACTGCAATATGACCTTTATACACTGATTTAAAAGCTCATTTAAAAGGAATGAACAGGGTCTGAAATACTTATTTGAAGTATGGAACATGCGAATATTTTTTTCTCTGATAAGGTATTTAGCCCCTAAGATTTGAACTAGGTTGAGCGAACCTGGCCATGGACATCCATTTCAACAGTAATCATCTATACAAAGCTCGATTATGCTCAGCGATTTGATTGAAATAAATATCTAGTGAGCAGTTGGGTCGCGTAGCTGCTCCACTCGATCTTCTTATCTGTAATCCAGGACTGGCTGAAGTGTATCCCTCAAAGATCAGTATTCTTGGATTTGTATATTTATATGTTACATTGTATAGGTTGAAAGGAAAATTCTTCTAATGTGAGCTGGTTGAAGGCAATTGACAGAGAGTGCTGAAACGAGGTTTCATACTCATCGACATTCATGAACAAGGCATATTTGTAACCTTGTGGGACCAATGCCTCTTATAGCATGTAAAAGATATGTTGATTCCATCTAGATAGCTTGGAAGATGCTATGATACTGAAAACTAGAGGAGATCTTTGATCTAGTAAACTGAAATAATTTGATACACGTTTTGATCATATAAAAAGAATTTCCACTTTTTAACTATGGAATCTGTGTCCATAGATTTCGATGGGCGTCAGTATTGTTGAACATACATCGAGACGTTTAAAGATAGCTGGTATTTATATATATGAAAATGAAGAGAACGCGGTCACCCGATCTGATGTAGTGTTTTCTTAAGCAGTTTTATAAATCATGGTCGACTTGTTAAATTATGCATTTAAGAGTGCATCGCTAAGAGACTTTGATCAACGATTTTGATACTTTTAAGTAATCAGGTTGCAGTTTTTCGCATTATCTGCATAGTATGAAATGAAATCATCTGGTTGTATTCAAAATAAACATTTTGAACATGCTAATGTCAATCAATTCTTTATCACTTTCATCCACTAGTTGACATAGAACTGAATGCGATAATCAGTTTGCAAATGCTTAACAAATTACACTATTCACTTTGACGTTTCTTACGGTGTCATGACCAATCGAAGTACACTAATAGCAAAACGAGTAGTTAGAGATTTCGATAGCTATGTAAGTGATCTGAAAATCAGACGGCCATTTAGCTGGTTCGCGGCCGAGCCCATCAGTGGTGTACCCGGACAAATTTGGATCGCTGTACAGAATCTGGCTAGCTGACTTTGACGAACCAGTATGCGCCAATTAGGATGATAATTTGCAAATGATCTAGAGCACTTTGGTCTGGCTAGAGTAATCGAAAAAGTAACCCGAATAGTTTCTAACTACCTATTTTGTTTACTAGTATGCATCGAATTGAACAGTTTCACTCATAGTTAGATACTCACTGTTACACTAAACCTCTGTGGAAAGTCGGTACTATATCATCAGAAAAGTGGTATAGCAGTCAAAAAGCTAATCTAGAAGTCGTTGGAGAAGTTTAATTGACCACTAAGTAAACTCTTTTTCTTCACATTTATATGATACTGTAATTCTTGGTCCTGGTCCCTTGTGCTATTCGACCTTTGTGATTTCGTTGAGCAATGACTAGTAAGATATCTGTTCTATTCTAGCATATTTTTTATTCAGTGAGGGTTTTGGGTGGGCGTTTTCACCACTTAAGCTGAATAAATCCATAACAATACGGATGGGAAGTAGCGAGAATGAAAATCAACATGTTAAGCGATCAACCAAAGATGTGACACTCCTCCACCATTAGAAGTGTTATATTTTGTAAGATCAACCGATAGGAGTTAGTCAAAAGTTCCTCTGGTACATCTCTGTGTGCAGAAATGTTGAATATACGTTTACTGCACTTTTACCTAAAGCAATATTCTCTCATTCATAGGTTTCCGTTTACCGAGTAAAGTATCAGGCATTGGTTGAGGGTGGGGTGAGCAGTAATTGCAGAGGGGGGCAGTTCTTGAGAGTGATAGGTAATCACGTTCAAATCCTTTCAAACACCTTAGATTGATTTAACGACTGTTAACCATTCAACTGCATCAGTCTAGCATTTATTTTACCAGCATTCTTGTAAGTGACATCCTTGTTGCAAATATTCGTTATAGTAACAGTGAAATCAGTCATATCATTTTAGGACGGTAGTTTTTGTACAGCCCTATTTTTGTCCTGTCTTAACCATTATATCATGGCCATAGAAAAGTATTTTAACGGTGAAGAAGTGGAGAGTAAAATCACTTTAAAAATGTTTGTAAGAACCCTAAAAATATTTCTTCTGAATAGAATCAAGAATTCACTAACCTAGACATTCATGTTAAAAACAAGATTTTCAGATATTATCGTTATTCGTGCGCTGGACAAACAAATGTAAAGATTGCTTTCACCTTAAACTGTATTCCTGTAGCTTGAACATGGACAAGCAAACAAGTAGCATCACGAACACGAGTGTCAAAATCAAGCGTAGCTGGAGCGTATAGGGATAAATATTAAAAATCAGATGAGTGTGGATTTAAAAGGGATGTAGAATCGGCAATTTCGGATGATATAAGATGTAAATAACATTCCGTGGCTGATATGGATCCCAGGTCAAACCATCTGCTCTCTCTAATAATTTATTCGAACCATCTGCTGAACCCTATTCAGATACTTCAAACTTCCCTGTCGGACTCAGACCAATAATCACTGGCCTCATGACTTACCACTGTACCTTAGTCTGGACGTTTGATCTTATCCAACCTAATCCTCCTATAGCTGGGTCAGTGATTCAACAACTCCGAAAAACTTTCAGTTAGACAGCTTCGTTCTGGTTTACCGGCTATCAAACAGTGGTGCTTGCGGTACACATTCTAGCTTACTACTAGTTGACTGTGTTTATTTCATTCTAATCCACTTGGACTGGAATAGGAATGTGACTGAGTAGTATGTAGATTTGCGTTTTTCATGTATACATTTCCAGGCCTCAAATACACCACAAAAGCTGAGATGCAGAAATATCAGACGCAGCATGCAACTCAAAAGTGATCGTCGAAATTGTGTATACATGCATAGGCCAAGGAATTATCTCTGTTTCGTGAGTATTTAGTTAGTCAGCATGTAGTACTGAACTAAACAAAACACCAGAACTTACACAGGTTACCTTCAATTTGCAGTACATCTTACCTTCTATCTGCAATACGAAAGGTAATCGAGGCAAAATAAGCTTCTTATTATGACCGTCTTCTTTTCTGAAAAGATAAGTCTCTTTATCAACATACATTTTTTTAAACTGACCTCCTGATGATATTTGTAGAGCACCTGAACTACCGAAAATATTAAGAATCAGTTAATAAAATTCGCTAGTTTAGATTTTCTCACATATTTACCTATTATCTTCAAGGACACAAGATCTCTTCGTGGTAGGATTTCATCGGTTTTCAGTGCACTATCTCACTGATAATGCAATAACTATGATTAATCAGAGGTCACAACAAAAAAGTCAGTGATTTGGATAACACAACTGAAAATACCATTGACAAAATTTCCAGTATTAAGTTCAAGACGATATTAAGCATAGTGTGAATAAATGAAATTTTACGTTAGCCGTATGCAGATGGTTTTTGTCACTTGCGACATCAATAACAAGAAACAAGTACTCTCTTCACAAACTAAATGCGAAATGTAGCTTGATACTATGTTGTTTAGCAAGAGGATAACTCGTCAGTCTGCAAAAAGTATTTGTCTTTCATTTCAAAGAACAGAAAATATCCAGTATGGTATCCTTCGTCTTTCATACCTCCCTATCATATCGGATATAAGTCACTATCTAACAAGTGTCAAAAATCCCTCGAGAATCTCTTTACTTATAAGTTTAGAGATGTGCTTTGAAACGCTACAATAATCGAAGAAGCAAACAAGTCGAATTTCTTGATAAAATTCGTTTCGTCAAGCAAAACTTTACTACTGAGCTCAGCGTCATGTTTTCCAGAATCCTCGTCATGCTCAAGTACACTACAGGAAAGGAAACTGTCTAGATTTTCATTTAGATACCTTTGTATTCCTGTTTATTGCGCAAGCGACGTGCATTACATACACATACAGACCAGGGATAGTAGGCTAACTGTTTTTATGCCTTTGAGACACGTATTTTTATATGCAGCAGTCTGAATGGCAAGCATTAGTTACTCTCTATCCGTTTATGTGAGAATGTTCGCATGTTTTCTGTCTGTTCATATACACAATTTATTTTCCCAGCCTCTTACGATTTCACTCTTACTGGAAACTGCTATTTAATCCACCGAACTTGAAGAAACATACAATCACTAACTAGAATAAGTTTTATATTGACGGAAAGAATCACGAAAAAAAATGCATTACATATTAATCAATAAAGTGGAAGCAGTTCACAAGCTAACTGAGACAAAGCATGATGATAAATAAATCAGCACTGGAGGCTAAACAACATTGAAGACAGACACAAATGTTGTGTCGTACATTGACCGCATATATTTGTGAACGCATACGGATTTAAATCTACTTTTTCTGAATAGGTTTTTTAAAAATTCCCTATGTTAGACTTCTTATGCTCAGCATTTCAGAAGTATTGTGTTGATAGCATAAAAATCTAGTTAGTATTCGTTTAGATCATGATTTCACATCTCTATGCTCATGTATCGTTTCCCTTGCGTGGTATTTGGTAATAAATTTTTATGAAACCTGAAAACTTCCCGTTTGTAAATCTATATAGTATATAATAGATGGAATCAAAAAGGGCCTCATATCTTGATACATTTCGTGTCTAGATAAAACATCGAAATGGAATTGTTTAGGAGCTTGAAGTTTATTGGAAGAAGACCTCGCTTCACCTGGACTTCATGCTAAAAAGGTGTATCTGCGATCCTGAGAAGTGTTCATCATAAGCACTTATATCACTAGTTGCTCTGAGGAGCGAATATTTGATAGCGAGATTAAGAAGATCGGTACCTATTAAAAGCACTGTATAGTTTTTAAATGCTAACTATGGATTAAATTATTGTATCTTAGCCCATTATGCATACAATAACAAAAAAGAGCTAAGTAACACGGTAAACAAAAGTGTAAATGGAAACTGAAAGCGTCAGAATGCATAAAGTATCGTAATATGCGCAAATTCGATTGCAGGTTATGAGATCTAAAAATTGGCTGGATGTCTGTGGGAAAGATTTCAGTAAGCTGTCAAAAGCTGTTATGAGAACTGAAAATGATCGGTTTTGTATTCATGTACAAGTTGCGCAAACCATATGCTCAACTTCAGCTGAATCTACTGTTGAAACTATGGATGATGGGGAGTAGAGTTTCACGTGAAACCGAATCTGGACGATAGAACTGAAAGTAGCCTAGAACTACAGGGATTTGGTGGTGTTGAGCACTTAGAAACAATGTTTGCAAGGCTTTGTTTAATTCACTGAGGTGTTAAAGATATGTCTTGTATTGGTAAAAGCAAGCTGACGTATTAGAATGAGGTAAAGTCATTTGCCAACAAGCTGCGAAATAGTTCCAGAATAATCTGAACGTACCAGATAGGTTAAATATCACTGAATACTTATCAACTCGCCCAATTATTCTTTTATAAACGATACTTGAAAAGCTGTTTCAAACAATTTTCCTCGACAGAGAAGCGATTAAATTATTTAGCAGTCGTACAATTTTATTATAACCGGAAGAAATGCTCTTTCGATATCATTGTTTTCTGGAAATGAATACACTGATGAGTCTACTTTAGATGGCAGTTGTTTACTAAGCTGGCCTTTGTACTACGTGGTGATGACTGGAAGTGAAAAGCGAAACTACTCGGTAGCAAGTGAATTTGATTTCAATAGAATAGTTTCAAGACGCTCTGCTTTGACACATTTCATGTAGGCAGTGCTAGAAAAATGAATCTTTTAAATGAATTTGAAAATACCAGTCAGTAAATATTTATTAGCTGCCAAGCTCCCTGAAAGAAATGGTTCCGATGCTAACAGAGGTTAGGGACTTTAGCAATTTGACAAAGCTAAAGTGGGACGAAATCACACGATTGCAGTGAAAAAGAACTTTCCTTTTCGGCGAAATCATTCTTTTAGGTGAACGACAGAACATTCCAGAGTAATTCCTGGTCAAAAGTCAGTATAAGTGGCATCACGAAGGAAAATTACGTAATGGGGAAACAGCCGAAATGATAACAAGAAAAGAAACAAATGCGTCATATGTGGGTCACTTTGAGTGATTAATAATTTACTGTGGCCATGTCAAATAGAGTTTGTACATACTTCTTTTCAAAGCACAATGATGGTGTGAATTTTCGAGTCGCTAATGCTTCAGCTATATCCAGATATCTCAGCTTCATTCCTTTCAAGTGACTTGGTCTCACTTTGTACAGAATTTTGTAGGACTCATCAAAAGAAGTCAAATCTCCTGAGTTTACTGAGTGTTCTGTTACAGACCTGAGGATGCATTGCCGTTCTCCCCTTGTCAACCAAGTTGGACAGTGTTTGCGACAGCGTTGCATAAGCTGGAGCAAGGTACGGCTGATGTACTCGGCTCTACAGGGGCAAGTACACTGATATACACACATTGAAATGGCCTGTTACTTTGGCTTATCCTTTGTATGGTGATGAGTGAGTTTCTAACAGGAAAATGTGATTCTAAGATTGGCGACAAAGTATATTCTGTTTATAGACCTTGGTAGTCTCTTTCAGCGGTTTGCTTAAATATCTAGGCTACTGTATTTTCCATCTGGCATATTGCATCAATTTTTTCTGAGTTTGTTTGTTTTAATCATTTTGTTTTGTCCTGTGATCATACTATATATTCACCCACATTTTTAAAGAGTTTACGGCCTTTTGCGATGCTGTTATCAAATAACATGAGAAAAATGCATCACAGGGGATGGCAACATGCTTTGAAGAGAATAACCTTACCTCAAATGACTCTGTCTGAAATTATGAGCACGAACTTCAGGTCAATGCAGGAAAATGTGGATTACTTATGATCTCTTATGTCCACCAATGTGCACCGTAATGCTGAAGTAGTTATACCGCAAGAAGCTTGGTTAAATGAACTTTATGATAATAATTTGGTTTCTCCGAATAGTTTCAAAGTTTTCCGTCAGACTCGTTGTAGCTCTACTATGTACTTGGAAGTGGTGCATTGGTGCATTTCGGGTTACATATGCTTCAAATTCTCAAATGGTTACATAGATTGGATCATTTAAAGAAGTAACGCGTTGTTGATATCACAAATATGTGACGCCTGGTTGTAGTTACTCCAAATTATCCAGTTTCTCTGATATATTCACAGAATATACAGCCAGTATACCCTCTGGTTCCCTGCCGATAATATCTGGTGATTTCAATTCTTGTGACCAAGACATTCTCAAAACTCTTAATCATCAAAACCTTGTTAACTTAACAGTACATCACGATGTAACACTAGACTTGATATTCGTCAGTGACACTGATATATGTGAAAATCGAAAGTCCCCCACAGATCAGCTCAGATAATTGCAGAACACATGTTTTTCCCAAAATATATGAGAAACTAAACAATGTAGCCTTCACATATAAGAAATCTGTGCGTAGAAACTATACACATAGTAATTATTATTTTTTCCTTCGGTTCCTAGTGGAAGAGAGGGCTTCAGTAGCACGTCGACATTGCACTCTTCTCTATACAGTCTATTGAACCCGGATCCACCACTCCACCACTCCCCACAAACTTTCATTTCTACCTCACATCATCTCCTCCATGTCACCCTAAGCTGCAACAACCAACTCGTCGTTTCCCACTTGGCTTCCACTTAACGGACTGGCCTGGCCTGGCCTGGTCTGGAGCGTCATATCCCCAAATAGTCTCCTCAGTGTATGCCCAATCCAATCAATCTCAGCTTTCTTCTGCATATTTGTTGGGTGGCAGGTTCTTGGTTGTTTCGTTCCCAGTCAGAGCTCCTTATTGCTTATTCTCATCATGCTGGCCATCCATCTCATCTTCAGTGTCAGTAGCGATTGAGCGTAGGCACCAGCTGTTCATGTATGTCTGCAGTTTGTTGCAAGTGCTTTTCGTAACGCGTCAAGTCTCTCAACCATCACATAGAAACACTGACGACTCACCTGACTGACATTGGTGTTGGAGATCGGGGTCTTGTTCACGCTTTATACTGAGTGGAGTGGAGTGGAGTGGAGTAGATCTCCACACTGATTTCAGGTTAATGCAGGAAGGCCTGTCTTGCTGTCTTTCTGATCCTGACTGGCTTATTCATCTGTGCCGCCATCGCCACTGCCACCGCCATCGCAACCGCCGTAGTTGAAACAATTCTACCTAGGTGGATAGGTGAAAGAGATAACTTCCCTCACATTTCTCACGTTCATGATGATTGGTGCCTGTTGTTGTTGTTGGTGGTGGTGGTGGTGGTGTTTGTTGTTGTGGTTGGGTATCCTCATCACCTCTATCTTCTCTACGTTCGCCTGAAGGAAGTCCCGTATTCGCTACCTAGCCTCTTCTACCAACTTGTTAGTTTTCGCCTGTACATCTTCCAGTTTGTGCAACATTAGACAGTAGACATAAATCATCATCGTCGGGGACGAAATTCAAATCTTCTCGGGTCTTCTCATCGGTCCAGCCAGAGTATGCCGATCTTCTCGCTCCTCACAGTTTGCTGCATGATCCAGTCGAGTCGACCACAACCAGGAAGATGATCGGTGATATTAGGCGGCAACCTTGTCTCACTCCTTCCTGTCCTCACTTCAAAGGTGTCACTCACTGAGCTTTCCTTTGAGAATTACTTGGCATGTGATGTGCTCATATAGCTGTCGAATGAGGTTGATAAAGATTTGTGGAACTCCGTAGTGTCGAAGCAGCTGTCTGACAAATCACTTCTCGGTCGACGCTGTCGAAGGCCTTTTCAAAATCGATGGAGTTGAGGTAGAGAGTTGACTGCCATTCTATACTCTGTTCTATGATGATGTGCAGCGCAATGTTGTAATTTGATCCACACATGATTTGTTCTCCCTGAAGCCAGTCGGTTCCGGCCACAATTTCGAATCCAGATCATTTTCCTTTTAGTCTCTCCAGGATGATGCGGCATAGTATTTTGCTCGAGGTGGACGGGAGTGGAGCATGATTCCGCACCAGTTCTTGTATAGACTTAGGTCTCCCTTCTTTGGGAGTTTGACAAGATAGCCCTCCTTCCAATCTTCAGGTATCTTCACTCCCTTCCTTCCTTCTAAGCCTTCTGCTGTAGTGGTGTGAGCATGTTTGTTATTGTCTCTGCGTCTGTTTTCAGTGTTTCGGAAGGAATCACATCCGGTCATGCTGCATTCCCGTATTTCAGCAACTTTACAGCATTCTAGACTTCACTTCTGCTTTTGTCGGAGGGCTTGCGTTCATTGACAGTTCTGTGGCCGATCTGCTGGTGGTATTTCTGGATGAGTGGCAGGTGGTGGTCGAATCAAGAGTATTTTGAAGTGGTCAGTCCACCATTTCCTTTGTTTCTCCTCCCTCTTTGTTAACTAAGTTTCCTTCACCATCTTCCATTGGTTTCGTCTGCGTTGATCTCTTCCCCTCCCCCAGATAGTAACCTGGTTATTTGGTATAGTGTTGTCATTTCTGTGTCTCTCCTATCATCAGCCTGTTCTGCTTCACTTGCCAATGTGTCGTAGAAGTACGTTTTGTCTCTCCGTGCACTCTTCTTCACTTCTCTGCCCAGTATATTGTTTTATACGTCGTACTCAGTTCTTCATATCGTTGTTCATCCCTGCACTGCACTGCACTGGTTCATCTTCTCCCTCACCATCTTCCTCTCCCTCCTCGATCAGATTACATGTATCCGTCAAGATCCATACCTCGTCTTGTTCCCTCTTCCTTCACAATACGCGTATACAGGTTTCTTTACACATAGCTTTCAAAGAGTTCCAGTCTTCTTCCACGCCCCATCCCTCGGCGTTTTGCTCAGTGTCTCCCATTTCGTCCTGAAGGCTGACTGGTGTGAAGATGTCCTTCGCAGTTTCGTCCTTCACTTCACTTCACTTCAGTTCAGTTTCTGTTCTGGGTGTTGAACTTGAACGGTGGTCGTCTGTCACCAGCTTCTTTCAAGGCTTTCGACTTGATTTCGAAGGTAGGTTCCTTGCACCAGATAGTCAGTGGTGTGAACCACCTACATCTGCTCCCCCTCTTCATCTGATCTTGTGTCCAGTAGGCTGGCTGTGTCTCCACTTTCTTCACATTCACATGAAGTTGGTCTGATTTTTAGTGTCCATCTGGTGTCTGGTGAAATCAACTCCATGTCGCCACCTTGTGAATGTCCTTGTGCTTGAACACACTGTCTCACCTCCAATCACCAAATTGTTGAATGCATAGAAGTCTGCAAACAGTTCTCCGTTCTCATTCATTTCACTGAGTGCTTCTCGACCCATTATGGATCACTTCTCTTTCTGTGTTATCCACTCCCAGTTTGCTATTCATATCACCCCACCCATCAGAATTTAGATGTCGCCAACTGGAGTCTTGTCCTGTACTGATTGCAGTTGTCTGTAGAATTTCTCCTTCTTCTCTTGATCCACATTATTTGCAGGTGCGTGGTGTAGCATTGTATGTTTGTGATTTTCCTTCCTTTTGAGTTGAATCTTGCTGTCATGATCGTGATCCTGCAGCAGGAGACTGGTTTCCTTCCACTGCATAACAGAGAGCTTTCGATGTTCTTGGGGACTTCGTGATAGCCATTCCGAAACACAGTGTGCTTGCGATTGTCGTCTGGATGCCAATATCGGAGTAGATCATCGACTCTCCAGTTGACAGTTGGGAGAGTCCACATCCATTCCACCTGCTTTCACTTCTATGCTTTACCTTCTCATCTCTTCGACAATCTGGGCAGCCTTTCCAGCCAGCTTCATACATGGTGCGGACATTCTATGTCTCCATCCTTACTTTCGCTTTCATCGAGAGAGAGAAGACACATCTGCCGACTGACTTGCTGAAGCCTTTCACTAACCAGTGTCATTTCGTCTCTCTCCTGATTCCAGGGAAGAATAAATTTATTTTTATTTCTTATATTTTGTTTGTGCTTTGAGGTTTCTTTGGGGATTGGATTGGTTATCCGGGGTAGGGTTGCAAGCGTATGCCCAATTTTTCCTCTTTACCTGGGTTTAGGACCGGCCAGCAACTAGTGAAATGGTTGACCAGGCGAGGTTAACTAGTAACATAATATAAAAGAAATGCTTCGATTTACAGACTAAAACATATTTGACAGCGATGTTTTGAACGACACCAGTGATGGCGTTATATGCTATCCCAAGTTTTGCTTGTAATAATGCGGGTGCTTGTCAAATGACCGTTTTATTTAGGTTGGAAATGAAGCGTCTGAGTCTACTGTATAACGGGAAAGGTTTGTCATGCAAAGGCTCTTCCAGCATATGAAAACGTCTAAAAGACCTCACTGGTAATAAATGCCTTAGTAGAAAAGTACATGTTGACGTCTGTGCTTTGAACGAATCGTTTATACGCCAACCTACCTGTTCCATCCCACTTTGTCCATACATTTCCAATGAAGATTATTGTCCAGAGTTCACCGAGAAAAATGTTTACAAACTTTTCAAATCCCTGAACTTTTCATACAGTTCAGGTCCGGATGATATTTCAAGCTTTGAATTTGCGAAGTGTGCTAATATTTTATCCCATGCATTAGCTAACATTTGCAATGGATCGTTTTGAGAAAGCATCATCTCAGCTGCCTGGAAAGATATTAAGATAGTCCCCATACCCAAAACAGGGACTCCAGGCGCATGTCCAAATTTCCGTCCGATTGATCTCAGTTCTCCGTTCTTGAAAATAATGAAGAAACTAATAATATCTGTGTTTGAATCTTCATTAAAGGCCTTTGGAAACCCTAATCAACTTGCACATAAAAGCAGAAGAAGGACCCTGAATGCCACCACTGTCTTATATCACTATATTTCTTGTAATCTCGACAAATATGCCAAGTATGTCAGGTGTGCCTTTTTAGACCATACTTCTGTATTTGATTATGTCCCAAGACCCCTTTTGCTAAACAAGCTACACGGGACCGTTACTAAGTCCTGGATAATCAGCTAGCTGTATTCTTATCTCTGTGAAAGGAAGCAACATACTGTTCACAGAGGGAAGCCTCCATCTCATCGCTTACTGTGACTGGTTTTCCACAAGGAGCCATCCTTTCCCCTGTCTTTTCTCTTCCTTTCTGCATGACTTACCATCTTCAGCTAGTATCAATTTCATCAAATATGGTGATGGCTCAACAGTTTCCATACCTGTCTCCTCTCCAACAGATTGTTTCTGACTGAATGATTTATTATCTACTGTTAGATGATAGTCCTCCGTAAATTGTCTTATGCTTAATTCTTTAAAATCTCAGACTATAAACCTTAGTTCTATACGTGAACATAACCTACGTAAACTTCTTAGTTGTGCATTAGAGAATATTACAAGTATGATTTATCTGGTAGTGTGTTTTCCTAGGACCTTTCCTGGTCCTCTCATTTCCTACTTATTTCCAAAAAATGTTTCAGCCTAACTTTCGAAATTAAAAAGTTGAAAGTATCTGGTACTAATCAACCTCTCGTCTTGTGTTTTATAAAGTCCTTCATATTGTCTGTTCTCCTTTATTGTTCCCCTTTGTTTTTTCCCGGGTCGCTGAAAAAAGACTACGCTATATTGCGTATAACTATGAAGATTGTCAGCAGAACTAGTGGTGTACCTCCAAACCTTCTGGTTAAATCAGTTGTGGACAAACCTATTAACTGATGCAAACATCTGGCAGTTATTTTGTCAGATGACCAGCATCCTATTCACTCGAAGCTCTCTGCATGCCGGTCACCTGGACAGGCAAGGAGCAAGTATGTAAGACTTTATGCATGTACTACAAAATATAAAAACTCTACAGTACAATATTTAGCTCTTTTCCTATGCCATGAAGAAACTATTACAAATGAACTAACTAGTCAACTGTTTTCGAAAACAAACTAACTGATGAGCACATGACATGCTGCTGTTTATGTATTATGAATCTAGTTACTAATGAGACTGTCTAGCCAAAGTAACCGTGCATCTTCAAGAAAGTTGTAGATAGAGTGAATAGTCTTGTCTTTTATGAGTAATTTATACTTATTTGATTTTGCTATACATACATGTACACTGTTTCTGTCCAACTGGTGCTATGTGACCAAGCTAAAAATTCTATAGAGTATTCCCGAAACAACTTTCAGAATAAGACCATTATTATTATTATTATGATTATCACTATTATCATTATTATATCTGATGCATTATCTCTCTTGAATTCGAGGTTCAGTGGTAAGATCTTTTTCTGAGCAGTAAGTAGTATGCTCTAGGATATCCTGTCGTTCTTACTACATATTCCCGAATGTACAGCTAAGAGAATGATTTCTTCTAAAATAAAAAGTTTTCTTCACTGCAACTGCGTGTTTTCCTGTGCTTAAATGGAATTGTTTTTGCGACGAAATCTCTGATCCCCAATAGTCTCATGACTAAAATTTCTGCGCGAAAACATAAATTCTTAGATGCACATGGATGACATTTAATACAGTTGATAATCATTGTGTCTCTCACCTGATATTTTATTTATCAAATAATACATTACAAAGAAAATGAAGCTAAGGTCACTTGTTGATACGTGCACAACTAATCGTTTGTCTGCATTTCACTCCCTTTTTGTGTACACATTCATATCTGACAAAGAACATTGTATCTTGTTTTCACAACCTGGACCATAGTCTTATAAGTTTTGTATACTATTTCAGAAATAAAAGGCTGAATGTTTATCCCCCCCCCCCAAAAAAAAAACAACATTAAATTCTATTTTGTATTTCTTTGACGTAACCTGTGAAACAGATCAATAAAAAGTCATGTGGTTTACAAGTGGAAGAGCGAATGGAATAACATTAAAGTAAATACCTTTAACTATGTGAACTGCGATCATATGAAAACGTTTATAACCCTTGATTCAATCACTATCCGGTGCACTCTGCAAAAGAATGTTAAATTTCAATTACATCGAAATATGGATGAGAATCTCCATTAGGTGGGAATGCTATTGCAGTTTATTTACTGTTTAACGGTTTACTAAGACCACAGTACACACAATATCTTACTTACTCAGGTAAGTATGCACTTTGTTATGGCTAGACAAGCTTTTGAAGCGTACAACTATACAAATAATTTTATTCGATAAACCTTATTATCATTATTAGTCCCTTGGGTACCTAATGGAACAAAAGGCTTCAGTAGCACGTCTCCATTCCACTCTCTTCTCTGAAATCTTTTCAACCTGGCTCCACGACAGCCCACAAGCTCTCATTTCCTCCTCGCACGATCTCCACCATGTCACCCTCACCACGGACGCCCAACTCGTCGCTTCCAAAGGGGATTCCACTCGAGGAACTGGCCTGACGCGTGATGTCCTCAGTCGGCCTTCTCAGTGTATGCTCAATCCAATCCATCTCCACTTCCTTCCAGTGCATATTTGTTCAGCGATAGACTCTTGCTTGCTTTGTTGCCAGGGCTCCTTGTTGCTTATTCTTAGTATTCTGGCAATCCATCTGATCTTCAGTAACGAGCCAGCGTAGGCAGTTGTTGATGAATGTCTGTAGTTTGTTGGAAATCCCCTTCGTAACGCACCAAGTCTCTGAACCATACAGGAGCACTGACTTGACTAAGTTGGTGTTGAAAATCCAGACCTCGTTCCACATGCTGAGTGCAGACGATCTCCACACTGGTTTCAGTCTAATGAACACCTGTCTTGCTGTCTTTCCGATCCTGACTTTGACGTCCTCGTCTGTGCCTGTGGCGCCTGTAGTTGAGACAGTGCTGCCTAGATAGGTGAGGAAGGCTACTTCCTTTAGGTTTCTCCCGTTGATGGTGATTTTAGTTTGTTGTTGTTGGTGGTGTTGGTGTTGTTGGTTGGGCATCTTCATCACCTCTGTTTTCTCTATATTCACTTGATGTCCCGTCTTCTCTGCCCTGCCTCTTCTGTCAACTAGTTAGCTTCTGCCTGTAGATCTTCAAGTTTGTGTGACATCAGACACAAGTCATCACTGGCGAAATCCAGATCTTCTAGGTTCTTTTCCACAGTCCAGCCAGCCTATCCCCCTCTTTTCGCTCCCCACTCCAATACTCAGTGTTCTTGTGGTTGTCGTCTGAGTGACAATATTGGGGTAGATTATTGATTCTCCAGTTGACAGTTTGGAGATTCCACTCCCATTCCATCTGCTTACACCTCACAAATTCCAAGCACTTCATTGTGATACCTCTTCATCTCGTTTGCAATCTGGGCTGCCTTGCTGTGTTCAAACGCCCTGAGGACATTCCTTTCATCGAGAGAAGTGAAGACACATCGGCCAATTGGCTTCTTGAAGGCTTTCACCAACTGGCGACATTTCGCCTCTCCGATTCCAGTGAGGAATAATTTTGTTATTATTTTTATATACATCGTTTGTGCTTTGTAGTTTGTTTGGTGGTTATATTTGTTTTAGGGGGAAGGGTTGCTAGGCGTATGCCCAACCTTCCCTCTTTACCCGTGCTTAGGACTGGCTAGTAACTATTGAACTAGTTGACCAGGCGAGGTTTCTATAAACCTTAGACAACGTTTATTTCTTTAGTCATAGTTATTTACTGTGAAGTGACTGAATGATTCTTAAGAAAATACTAGAATGGCAATTAGATTTCCAAAATCTCACAGACACAAATACAATTTGTTAGTGCATATATACCTATCCTGGAGAACCAAGGTATGAGTTTCTATCTTTCAGAACCTGAAGGTTTCATTGCATTTTCTAAACTTGTCACTCAAATAAATGAATTCTTATTCTACTTAGAAAGTGACCGATACTATCCCAATTTGTTTTAGTTTGTAACGCATTCTATTTCACACTTCTCGTCTGAAGTATGAACTACGGTTGTTTGATCCAGAACATGCACAAACAAACAAAAGATAGATAACCAAATAGAGTTGGAGAGTTTATACAAAGTCAACTTGAGTTAATCACAGATAGAAATTAGAAGACTTTCATAAGAGTTAAAAGCTCAGTGAATATATACAGAACTGCAATGACTTTAGAACAAAAGGAATAGTTGGTGCACTGAAAGAGTTAAGAATTTATTCAAACACTTTCATGTCATATGGAAGAAAAGAGTACAAAATTAACGGCCTTCAGTTAACTTAAATGCAACCTTAAGTTAAGCACATCCACTAAACGTAGCCTTCATGTTTCCATTCATAGAACCACCAAAGAAATATAGTGTAGCTTTTGACCGAGAGGCGCTTAATAACCATCTCTGATTTGTGAATTGTGGCCACTCAGGGGCAAAGGTCATTCTTAGGGCAGTGGTTACGACGCGATTTGACTACAGTTTACGATGTCCACGTCACTCTACCGTTAGTGAGGCTTCGCTTCGGCACCAATCCTGATGTGTCTACTCAAAGTGTAATACATTTCCATTTACCTTGTAAAATTCCGGTAAAGTGATACACTTACTGTAAATTACCATGTGTAAATTGTTAAAAAAAAAATAATTTCATGTTGGTATTCATCATGAACTGATTGACATTAGTTGAAGAGCCATTGAAAACCTGGAAGAACTGGACATTTACTTCTTCCTCCTCAGCAGTGTACACCCATGACTCTAGTCAGGGATCGACCCCACAACCTTCAGATTCCACGGCAAGCACCATGGTATTGAGCCACTGGGTTGGAATCAAATGGTTCACATTTTTCTACTTCTGTCAGTTTGCCACATGGTCCAACCTACATCTAATACCAAGTCTGAGCAAATGTCTTCATGTTTCATGTAGTTTTTCCCACCGGTCACGACTTTTCATTAAAACTTCGGAAATTGCATCTCCAAGAAGAACCTGAAGGCTCTAGGTTCAACTTCAAACGGGGGCCTTATACTTAGAAGAAACAGATGTTTATTGCTCCCATGGCTTCCTAACTAAAGTCAATAAATGAATCCCTACAAAACTCAGAGTGAAAAAATAAAAAAGTTTAAAAGGTAATCTGCATAATAGAGGGTCAAACTGTTAGTTAAGACAGAAAAAAACAATACAGTATATTGATCACTGTCGGTATTGAAGGTGAGCTTCTGAGAGAAGTTTAATGTAACAGCAAATTACTGTTCTAGAAGAATTCAAGAAGATAGAAGTCTTAATCAGCATGTCAATGAACATAGTGAATGTATTCAAAAATAGGATCCAATATATCACAAATTTGTTCTCTGCAAGATGATATGAAGAGTAGAATGATGGAACGGTAATGAAGCTTGAGAAGCATCACTGCTGAGTAAATTGGTTATGTGTTTGAAAACAGAGGATGGATTTCCTGTAAAAATATCCAGAATCAATCTGCCAAAGCGATTCACATGCAGAGGTAAATACAAACAGAAACCAGCAGAAGCGAGTCACTGTGTTTCCACACAGTTAACAAGATGAAACACAAAATTGTATTCGTAGAAAACTAGGCAGTACCAATGAAAAAATTTTGTCTTACAGATGTCACGAAAAATGTAAAACTGTGAAAATGACACCAAAAAATGACTTTCAATCTAAAGAGTTTTAAGAAATATATTTGCAGTCCCGACACGGCTCACCTCATAGGAAGCTCGGAGAAACTACACGAAAGAAACAAATAAGGCACAGTAAAACTAAACAGAAGAAATTAAATTTATAACCATCGAGTGTATAAACATAACAGCTGATGGAAAAGTTATGCTTAAATACTATATTCGAAAGGCGTAATGTGATGCGTGTAGTTGTAAGGAAAATAACGAACAAAAATAACGTGTATGAGAAAACTGACTGACATAATTCATGTCATTCTTCGAAATGAAACACTGCGAAAAAACTATAATAGTAATGGTGCTAATAGTAGTCATGTATGTTCACCTTTCACCAACGGATTAAGAACGAACGCAAAATGTGGTATATATATATATATATATATATATATATATATATATATATATATCGAAGAGTTAGGCGAAATGTTTGCAATCGATGTATTTGTATGTTTGACGTAAATGAGTAAAATCCCTGGAATAAAACACAGAAAAGGTCGATCACTGAAATGTACATAACGTACACGTTTCGTTATATGACGTCCATTTAGTGTTTTACAAATAAGGGATAGGAAGAATCTGCATGATAGATGGAGGGGATGATGACACACTGTTTGAAGAAGCTTTCACGCAAATTGGCACTATGCTAATTGCAGCTTCACTGTGTACATAGGTTGGTTTCAGATGATCTGGTGTCACTATTTCTTTCTTCCCTTTTTACTTATGGTAAAATATTTGTCGATGCCCGTCATATAATGGTTGCAAGACATTTTAACATTGAAGACTCGAACCAAGACAAACTTATAAGATATTAGTTGTTTGTTCAGCTACTCTTTATCTGTCTTAGTTAGTCATGGGAGTGCAACCAATTTCATATTGTCTAGTCCTGAGTGCAGACCAAATTCTATCGATCATATTTGCAATGTGACCGTCAAGCTAGAAGGCTCAGCATCGCAGTGCACATTAGTAGATGTTAATTGGTTGGAGGTAATCGGCGGGAAGCACTAGACTTAGCCTACGTGCTTTTTGGCACTAGTCAGCAAGGTGTATCAATGACTTTACCACTGAGCTATTCGGCCCGAAATTGATCTCCTGTAGGATTAGATTGCATGCATTGATTGGTCTCTAGTCCTACAGGAGATCAATCTAGGGCCGAATAGCCCAGTGGTAAAGCTGCTGACTACAACACTTAGTGACGTGAGTCCGAGTCCCAGCTAAGACATCAGTCCCGTCAAGGTTGCAGATACTCCTTGCTGACGAGTGCCAACAAGCACGTAAGCTAAGTCCAGGGTTTCCTCCAGACGGCCTTCAACCAACTAACTCTTCACCCATATAGTGTACTCTGAAACTGCAATATGTGTTATTAGTCAACTGATGACCAGGGAGACAAGAATTTCGAGAATATCCTGATGTCCCGGTAAAAATAAATCTTGTCATATACCAGCTGAGTTGGAGTGCATTCTAGGTATTCCTTTATGGTTGACCGAATTCTAAGAAAAACAGTGTGGAAGAAGTCTCCTCATTTAGTACTATTGTTTTGTACCGTTAGCGGGCTTTACAGGTGTCCGTGAATTCTCTCCGCTAGACCATTCTCTCTAGGATGCTATACTCCTGTGTAGATGTAATGTATACGAACAAGATGAGTGAACTCTTGAAACTGTGGTCTTTTGTGTGAAGTGATCGTTGTAGGTACACCAAAAGTTTGCAATACAGCAACTCAGGATAACTATGGAAATGCTCGTAGCAGAAAGATCACTCACCAGGTAGGTGACGGTCCATCTAGTCAAACGATCTATTACCATGAGTGCGTAAATCCTTTCATTGTTGGAAGGTATCCAACTATGTTTACATAAGCGCATTGGAAACACTCATCAGAAAGTTCAAATTTTTCATGAGCTGAGATTGTGTTTCGAATCCCCTTAGAAGTTGAAAGTACAGGTTGTCACGTCCCCATCTTCTGAGGTCAGAGTTCATTCTCAGTCGTACAAAGCGTTCTCAAATCGGTTAAACAGTGGTTTGCGCCTGGTTGAGACAGAGGATGTCAGTACTGAAATAATGGGGATAAAGGGTAGTGTTTGCAGCAGGACTAAAATAGACTTTGTTTTGCTTTCCAATACATGTGGATGCCTTTACTGTAATTCAGTCATGCTTTCCATCTCGATATTCATCTGTCGCATCAAACGGTTTACTTCACTTCGAAATAAGGCATCATTAACAAAATTAGCACTATCTTTGATAAGCCATTCAAGAACAATGAGACAGAAACCAGTTGTCTGGTTTCCTTTGTAGAGTGCTTCTTTAGTGATCTATGCAATGCATGGCATAATGGTTTGCTGTTGGTGAGGACGATGAAATCAGAATCTTATTTAAGATGACTTGAATATTTTACTGCATTTATCCTCTAAATATTCAGTTACTTTTAATTTTGAAAAAAAGAATTCTAGTGGGACAACACCATGATTTTTCTCTTGCATTAAAGCTTCCATTGCTATCTGAAACCCATCTGTGCAGAAAAGCAATGATTCTGCTGTATTCACAAGTGATAGTATTGTAATATCGCATTCGCGTTCATAATAGCTTCCTTTACTCTCTTTGAAGGTAGATTTCTCATGGTTACTTTTTAAAGCTCTGTCAACTGTTGTAAAATAGATGTAGGCGATAGAATAAGACAGAAAGTTTTATGATTAATCAGTTTTGGAGAAATGTTTAAGTGCTGCAGTCCTACCTTCTAAAGGCTCATTACCGTCAGCCATGATACAGTGACCTAGGAACTCTAATACTCATGCACAGAAAAGCATTGATAACTACTCTGTGTTGTTAAAAAGAGCAAAATAATATGTCAGGATGTTCGAAATGGTCTTCTAGTGTAATAATTGCTATCACAAAATTGCCGTCGGTGTAAAGAAGAAAAAATTTAAACCTTGGATAATTTGGTCTATAAATCGTTGAAACGACTGAACGGCGTTTATAAGATAGAAGGTTATTCTCAGAAATTCAAGTAACCTCAAGGGTTTTATCACTGCGTCTTCTCAGTGTCTTCCGGTGCAACTGGTTTGTGATGATACACCACTTTGGAGAATATCTTTTCGTCAAACAGAATGGTGGAAACGTGCTGCTGTGGAGTAGGGTGTCGATTGGGAAATATGACGTTATTTAGCAAACGATAGTCACCACAGGGACGTCAACCCTAATCTTTCTTTGCAACCATATGCAACGGAGAAACTATTGGGCGGTTATACGATGCTTAATTGCATCATAAGTTAAATTCCGCTTTCGCAGCTGCTGGTTTGTCTGGCGTTAGACATAGGTCGTAGATAGACAGGTTGGCCTTTAGTGACCATTTGATGTACAGTGGTAAGAAGTACTTCCTCGGTGTAATAGTTAGGTTTTCCAGTAGTGTAGAATTTCCGGTGTAACCGTGCACATTTATCATATTCAGGTTTCGAAATCCAGACTGTAAATGGAGTCGTCCCATAATGCACTTCTTACGTTTAGTCTAATGGATGCCTCAATCAGCTTCTTCTTGTTATGTTAAATAGCACAGTGGAAATACTTGTGTAATCAGCGCTAATGTTTGGTGATGTACACCGGTAATGATAAGAATCTGTAAGATTCGGAGATGTGAAGCAAGGTCTAATATTGGTGATTGGTCACCTAAGATCTGTAAATGCGTTTCGTTTTGCTGTCTGAAAACATTATTTGCTAGATTTTGTAGTTGGTTGCCGTTTGAGTAAAAGCAAAATATTACTTACTTCGGCACCTGTGTCGACGGAAGTTTTTTTCTTCAAATGATTTAGACGAATAGAAATTTTGTCAGTAATGGCTGTCAGCATCACTGCCTGGACCGATGATGAGCTTATATTTAAGGCACAAAGTACTGTACACCTCTTGGCCTTGTGACCAAACATTCGAGATTTAAGTTGATCATGAAAATTCCCAAAATATGCTTGAATTTCTAAATCTGAGGTCTGCATCTGCAGAACACAAAATTCCAGTCTCAGTGATATCCCAGTAAGTGGATAGTGACACAGAAGATAATTTAACAACATATTTATCTAAATTGACAGGAAAGAATTTTATTTGCTTCTTATCATAAAGCAGTTCGTTCAGCTTCTTGCGTGTGCTGGATGTTGTTTCTAATGAAACAGAAAAAGCTACAAAAACTCATATGCCATGTTTTAGATAACGGAGGCACGACAGATGTAGCAGATGTGTGAATTGATAAAGATTCATTTAACTTTTCTTCTCCTTTATGAATTTGGGAATTCATAAGGTGAAGAAGGTTAGAGATATTTGGCTGCACTTTAGTTGATTTTAGAGTTGTTTGTAAATTTCTCGGCAAGCGTATGATTGTCAAATTCCAGTCTATCATGATTAGAAGTAATCCTAACCCTTACGTTAATAAGTTGACATTTTTATGGTGTGTGGCGAATTACCGCTCAGAAGCGTCAGAAACCACATCTCATGTAAATTGTCTCTGAAATTCAATCTTACGACCGATACTCTGTTTCTAAACGGTACTTTCATTAGTGGAAATTTTTTTCCTTCAGTTATTGCACTTTATGTCAAATTCTGACTGCCTAGAAAACAAATCGAAAAATGAATGCACACTATCCATAGACGAGATTATTTTTAATCAACCTTCTGTTTTACAGACATTGTCTGTCCAGAAATCCATCAATTTTACTTACCAAAAAGTGTAAAATGACACATAAGGACAATTTCAAGTCTGCTATCTTAGGTTGACCAATCAGTAGTACTGTTAGTTTCCGCGCAGCATGAGACCATGCACTACTACTACTACTACTACTACTACTACTACTACTACTACTACTACTACTACTACTACTACTACTACTACTACTACTATTACTACCACTACTACTACTTTTTACTATTGGTCGACAGTAGTGTCTTAGTTTCTGTATTCCTTTATGTTCCTTTAACATAATAAGATTTGCAAGTTTAAAAATTGTGTGCTCTACTCAAAACATACATTTAAATCAAACAACCTCCTGATATTGCACTAACTTCTTGCATCTTTCCACCCCGATCTCTTCCGTTGTTGTCAAAATAGACCATAGGTGTTGTTAATCTTTATTCATTGCGCTAACTGACCATGAATAACTTGCGAGAGACAGAGAAGAATACATCGAAATGCAAGGTAGAATGTAAAATTTGTTTGCCTTGAGCCAGTCAAAGTGAAATAACTGAGACTTTCGTTGCAGCATTAGTTAAGTTATGCATGTTTTGGGAAAAATGAAAATAGCTAGGAGTAGGCTTGATAGCAATTGGTAAAAAGAGTATTTATTTACCCACGAAAGCTTTTGGAACTTCATCGCAAATACAAGAAATTCAGAAAAATAGTTACTTTCTATCAACATCTCACCTGAAGATGTTATTTCTCCATTTCTGAACCGAAAGAACTTAAACAGCACCTGGGGATAATTTGACAGGTAGCTTCTTTCTGAAAATTTGTGTTAAGATAGTGTGGCAGTGAAAGCTTCGTAGTTGAATTGTCCAGCTAAGAAGGCACACAACCGTAATAATTCATCTGCTGGAAAGTTTTATCAAGTTATATGGCTTACTAGTTTGCCTTTTCATCCTTACCCACTTTGCAGTGGCTAATATCCACGACTTGCCAGTGTCAGCATTATTATGGAGCTTTGGAGACCTCTAACAGTAACTAGTACTCCAGGAAAGATCACTTCTTAGACTGATCACTGATTAAGAATGCTTTCAGAATCATAATATGTATATATTTATATCGCGTAATGATTAGCACGAGCTGACAGTTACTGAAGGAAAATCTCCAGAGAAGAAACTTCTACATAAATTGAACTACGGTTACAAAAAAAGCGCAGTGATAAGTGATTGAGAAAAATGAGCCTTTTTAGGTTGTGAGGGGTATTGAAAAGGGGAAACGTTTCTGGCAAGAATCACTTACAAACATTTGATTCACAGATAGGATCTTGTTCAAATGCTTAACTGAACTACTACTAATGCAATTGAAAGTCCACATCTTTAACTGTCCCCATGGATCACGATGTATTCACTTTAACAATGTTTATTGGAAAATGGAGAAAACAACCTTCTCTCATATGTTTAGTATCGGAAGAACTCTGGAATGTGTCAGCCAACCTTTCGGTAACAAGAATGAAGATTGTCTTTCTCTTTACGGATATCAGTAATTTCAGCTGAACAGCTATGGTATTCACTTCAGCTGATTAGGACCCTTTAGACAGAAAAGAACTGGAACTATTTTGCTTCATTTGTTGCTCTCTATGCCTTTTATGATATTTTAAGAAGTGAAACAGTGCTATTTCAACACTCACAGTTCAGGCGTTATATAACATGCATTCACAAGAATCACGGGACAAAGAAACTGAAGAACAAGTGCACAAGTCACCAGAAAAAAGCGTAAAACTGAAATGTTACTCAAATATGATTAATATATGTGATAATTGTAACGGAATTAGCCAGTAAGAAAATATAAAGACAGATCTCATGCAAGAGTCGATATGATATCAGTTGGACAACTGAGAATGATGTTTTTATGACAAATCAGCAGGCGGTCTAAGTCAAATGTGTTTTTTACTGAACTAGTGCTTGTTTTCACTTTTGCGCTGCTCACGTATGCTGGAAAGCTTTTCCATAGCAAATATCTATAGTGAACCAGAGATGATAAGTTATGAAGGAGCTAGTGAAAATGTGGATATACACCTATGTGAAAAAAAGCATTCCATATTCTCCACACGATGGTAGAAGAAAAGGCTTCTAGCGAATCTCATTTCGCTTGGTAACGCAGCAAGTGTTATTTCGGCGAAGCTGACCGTTACTTCTAGATAAAACATCTCCTTGTACAGCAAAATTATAATTAATGGCTTCTGATCCTCATATTTATTGGTCTAATCATCACATACTTTTGATAAACTTGTTTCAGTAACCACGACCTTTGAATAGGTTTTTGAGTTTCTCCATTCCATTAGCAAATGTGTCATAGAGAGACATATTTCACGTTTCGGTAGCCGAGTATTCCGCTAAATTTCCCTCCAAAATTGGAAGCGTTGAAAAAAAGAATTCGATCCTAAATAATCATATAACGGCATGTTAACATTGAGTATAATACCAAATATCTGCTCACTGCATCATTGTATTTGTGTGAAGCCTCTGACAATAAGTTCAAAACAGTACACAACATATCTTGAATAAATTGGAATGACTTCAATATGCCCACCAAATTTCCTGTGAGTATTGCTCTTAGTAAGGTCTGACATATTTTGACAATGACATTTTGGTGACATAAATTTTCTGAAATAACCAACCTAAATAATAGTGCTAAAGTCTCTTTAATAACTACCAGCTTGGTGCACTCTTTCACTGAAAATAATAATATCTTCCTACTTCGTTCATATTTCCTACTGGATGAAAGGTCTTTTTATAAACCTATTATAAACACTCTTAGATATCTGTATGTTTATGGTAAACATACACCAACCGGAATTTTTTCACAGTATACACGCAGACGTAAACAGATCACTTGACTTGGTTGAATAAGGTGTCTGGCTGGCTGTGTGTGCGTGTTCTGTTTAGGCAGGTTGATTCTAATATGATCCGTGACATTTATCACAGTAATTCTCTACATTCAGACACTGAAGTTTATGCATGTCTGAATCTCCCTGTGGTTTAGGTATGTATGTATACACATATGTAATTTTTAAGTAGTAAGCACCAAAGAGTTTTGTGTAATGTGTACTGGTGATTG
>OX104134.1:38439620-38459748 GCA_944470555.2 Heterobilharzia americana
CATATCGAAACTTGATATTCAAAGTTCCAGCTGCTCGAAGTATTACCAAAATTAAAAAGGTTATCATTCTGTTTAAATGTTCATCGCAAATACCTTTATACTAAGCAGTTACAATTATAATTCTACTGTAAACATACTTTCAAAATTACACTTTTATAAGTAGTGTAGTCCATATATTAGTTCGAGTTGGTATTTGTCGAACTTATATGTTACCTGAGCAACCTGAGCACACTAACACTAAATGGAGTAAGGTTTCATTGCCGGATTAAACTTCTCGAATTACATTATCACAGGTATATAGCAAAACGGGGAGAGAAATACTTTGACTCCGCATTTTCTATGAATATGCGTAAAACGTATGCTTTTTATATTGCTGTCACATTAAGTGAGTCCACTTATATAAATTAGAAACCTCTTTTGAGTTACGTTTCCGTAATACTATGCATTGTTTTCTTCAGACCTGCTTAAAATGACGTCTGTCTACGCCACAAGTTTTAATAGATTTAGCTTCTGAGCACCAAGTAGTTACACTACATAACAGAGAATTCGTAACGAAAATTCATTCAAACTGTTTAGTTTCTAAGGTGGTAGATTCAACCATATTTGGCGGTAAAAAAACAACAAAATATGTAAATTCCTTTCACTATTGTTCTCCATGCTATGTTAGCCGTAGAGCGAATTTTCTTTGCTGCGATTAACATTTCGCAAATCCAACAACAACTTACATGAGCCATTTGGCTTGTCTCAAGGCAATAAAAATCGGATATTCCAGCGCGAATTAGAAACTCCCTTATCTTACGAATACCAAATTAAGAACATAGATCGCCTTCTATGCAAGACCTTGTATTGGTTATATGCAGTTTAACGCTAACTATACAGTCTACATGATTACAGAATACTTGACCTATTTTACACTGGCATGCTATCTGTTTTCCTGTGTTGAAACAGGAAGAGGTAGATTAGATAAGTCAGTAAATGTGAGCATATAAGTACATTTTTCACATGTAGTTTTAATGATCAACTTCAAAACCCCAATCTGTTTGCAGTAGGTTAATGAATAGCTAGTCATTTGTTGGGGTCAGCAGGTGCAAAAGACGAGATTTTGCCTAATAAATAGGATAAATGCATGGTTTTCAGAGGTCGTAAAATCAAGTTAAACAGGTCATCACTTGGTAGTTGTACAGCGGATAATGAAAAAAGGTCAAGATAGCAGTCAATAAAAATCCTCACTGACGAACTATATGATAAAGACAATGACTTGAACACAAAGAAGAGTCACCTCTGACGTCATTGAGCAATATGTGAAGTTATAGCTTTAAATTCAGTGACAGTCACGGTAATGAGAGACGATAACTGAAGCTTTTAGCCTTCGAATTATGGACGGAATCGGCCACCCTTGTGTTTCACTGTAGTAGAATACTTAAACTCTGAAAATCCTCCCACTTAATAAATGTACCGTATGTATAGCTTCAAACCTATCATTGATAAACAATCTTAGTTGTAACAACTGGTAAGCCTAAGTGAAAGCATCGGAGTGTGCTAAGCAAAGCTACGTGGATACAGTCTTTCCATTGAAATAAAATAAGAGATGCTTTCATGAGCAATGTGAAAATTGCTTATGAATTATTATAGAAAGAAAGGAATAGTTAGTGTACGAACAGTGTTGTATCAGAGAGCGATAATTTCTTGAACTTATTGGAAGCGTTCAAAGTAAAATGACAATATATAGCAATTTTCCCGACTGACACAAGACACAGTACTATTTGAACTGGGTAGTAACTCATCTGTTTCATCCCCTGTTAGGACTTGAAAAAAGTGCACACTTATAACTTTGTTCATAGTTACAGCCAAGGTCGCTGAAGTTAGCCGATCTGATACAAACAACTTAGGGTGATCAAGATGCCAGACACCTTAGTGATTAATTTGAAAACGAACTACTAATAGTTAGTTTTGTTAGCTATGGGATAAATTAAGTCGACAGTGAAGACATGTACTAGAAGGTGATATAAGATAATGGTTATAACATAACACTAAAGCATAAAGACTGAAACAATATGAACCACTGGTTTTCAATAAAGTGACTGAACAGTAAGAAAAAATAGGAAGGAAAGGCTTTTACTTACTACATGATATTCAGTGATTTTCTGTTTTGAAACTACTATCAACTTGTAACACGTCTAAAGCTTACGATCGTACAATTTACTGAATGACATGAACAAACGGAAATTACTTTCACTGAATCATTTCTTATTTTGTGGGTGAAATAATGAACAGAGTTCTTTCCTTTGAAAAAATCATATTTCGGCTTACTACGTACAACCTGAGGATGGAAATAAATGTCTTCAAGTGTATAACTTTTCCATTTTTCCTATAAATTGCATATTTTTCGATGATATTTATAAAATATAATGACTGTTTGAAACTCGTTTTTAAAGCATAATGCTTTTTTTGCATAAATACCGTCTGCGGTTTTATTATCACGAATTGGTAGTCCTCAGAGTGTTGAAAAAAAACTAATAAATGCAAGAATTTAAAGATCCCCATAGATTGTTCAGAACAAGAATAATTTGAATGAATAAGTGTTTTTATAACTTCTTCTTTATAATTGTTGAGTCTGAAGAAGTTATGGAAAACAATTGTCCGCTCAAATGCAAGAATGTTCACCTAATAAATGAGCCTAAAACTTTGCATATGGAGATATTTGTTGATCTGCATGGCTAGTTTACGTGCATTGTCACCAAGTTGATGACTGTAAAGACTAGGTAGTGATTGTTGATATTCATAGATGACTTTTCAGAGAAGTGAACAATCCAAACTGATAATGACATCTAATTATCGATAATTTGTGTAAAAGTGAGTTCGACATCATGAGTCTAAATGCACTACTAGCAAGGGCGGTTGAAGTCTGAATTGTGACTGATTCGGTTGCTATCAGGGTTTCCTGTTTGTTGGGGTTGACTGACTCTAAAAATCATAACTGAAGTAACCAATTAGACTTCTCTATTTGGTGAAAATCTGCATCTCCAACCAAAATAAATAAGCCTGATCAACTATTCCAGTCTTTGAAAGGATGACTTTCAGAGGGAATAGAAATAAACAACTAGGTTTCTTTATTTTTCCAAAAACTGCATTTGTGGTTAAAACAAAATGACCTAATTTGTTATTTCTACAGTGACTCGGGTGATTACCGCAAGGGACTCTAAAGGTCACCCTAGTAACAACTAAAACAATCAATTAGGTTTCTTTATTTTGTGAAAGAAAATACCTGCACAAGTGAATAAGAAAAAGTATTGGTTGCTAAGGTGGCCTTTACAGTCACTCCAAATTCATTGATACTCCTTTGGAAGCTACGGTGGCTCTAAAGTCTCTAAAGAGTGGTACTTAGAGTCCTTTGTACTTACTATTTGTGATGAATAACCAAATGGTGGATCAATAAACGTTATATTAGGCCGTTTCTTTTGATCAAAGAAGAAAATTGAAATATATAGGTTGCATGTATAGCCAGGTCGAAGGTGACTTTTGATGTTAATCATTTGATGAGGCCTAGCAGTGAAATCCAGGACACGCGTTTCCTCCTGTTTGGAACTTATCAGATGGTCTACCTGTATCTCAGTGAAAGGTGGTGACCCACTGAGATTCAGGGCCATCATCCACTACTTCAAACGCCACAGCGTTTTCCACTTGGCCAATCAGTCGTTGTAGTCACCTCCTGTACAACGGGCATCATATGTTATTTCCTGATGCTTTTAATTTCCCGCTAATTTTTACACTGAATTGAATCGGGATTTAAAACGGTGGTTGCTGGGTTCAGGTCTCGTTGGGAGCAATGTCACTCACTGGGATCCAGGTCTATTCAGTTAACGAGTCCTGCAAAGAGTGAAATGTACATCCTGGATTCCACTGCTAGCCATCACTAAGCAAACACCATCAAAATGAAACTTGAGACAATACTGAGCCATGCGCTCAAAACCTTTTATATCACTGAAGAGTGATCAGTTTGGCCTCAGCCAGCAGAAGATTTCAATGGTATGTAAATAATAATTGAAGATGACTTATTTTGAAGTTGGCTTTCTTCCTCGTGATAACTTCTAATAAGACTTGGTTTCAACAATGATGACATAATTGGTAGGAGACTCAATTTTAAACCTATTGTGAACGCTTTTGCCCAAGATTTCTCGCAAAGCGATTACAACGGTGCCATCGAACAACATTCTGAGCGTATGGAAATTTTTTTTGTTAAGTACAATCCATTACTACAGGAGTTCAACACTTTCTTTTTGCAGTTGTTAAAGCCACAAGTGATTTCATACATTCATGTACATATACCTTAAGATTTATATTTGAAGCAGGTGTTTTGAGAAAGTAATTATTTTCTGGTAATTCGTCCCAAGGCTGCAACTCATAAATCCATAAACTTGTTGTACAATAGGCGGTGTGATGCGTGAGGGAAAATTGCAGGTTTAATTGAAAAGCTGACATAATTTAGACTCTTTGAATATCCTTTCAACAGTATATTCAAGTGGTGACTGCTTTTAATCTTTTCATTATAAGGAATAACGTCAATCATTCGTATTCATTTATAATTTCTTAAAACATGTTTGCATCACCAGCTTTAATTAAAATCCTTGAAACAATTGACTTAGTAGTTTCATGCAGTGAAGAGATCTAGACGGTAAATGTGTTGAAGAACTAATCTATAAGTATCTGTTATACATATAACAGCTGGGTATGACAGTCGTTGGTAGAATCGATGTTTAGACCTAGCGAGCAGTTGTTTTTTGCATTTCTTTCGGTAAGGCACCATAATCACACAGAGCATCTGCTTCTTTGAGTCTTACCTAGACAGGGGTTTCTGTTTCAATAGACAGAAGTAGGAAACTGTAGATCATTGTTCCCCGACTCAGTGACTAGATGACTAAGGCTTTCGCCGTAACGCCTAAGTGTCTTCAGTTCGATCTCTCGCGGCTTTGTGGGTGGATACTACTGAAGAATCCCAAACTGGGTCGAGACAGCTGTCCAGTACTACCAGGTTTTCTATGGTTCTCCAAAAAAGGTGTCAACAAGCGAAAAATACTACCTTAAAATAAATTAAAACCCCAACAAACCCCAAACTGCTTTGAAATAATGAAAATACACGATGTACATTTATAGACCTCAAATGATAAAAGAACTATCACGCTGAGTGACCAGTTTTTAAACCAGTATTAAACAGCTGCTTTCCTGACAGCTGGACTATTTTAATTAATGAAGCGTAATCTCAGATCGAATGCACCTGATTTATTGACAATGAACTGTTTGGTTAAATGGTACAAATTTCGGTGTTTATAGTGTCCTGCTAAGTGAATAAGCCGATAATTCCGCATTCCCCACACCAATGAATCGAAAATAAAAGGTGATTTTGCTAATCAGTGTTTTCTTTTTTGAATGAGATTACTAAACAACCATTTCACACATTTCACTGTAAGTAAAAAAGACAAACTACAGATAAAAAACAATCAGTAGGGTTCATTGCAAGACATACATATAAATGTATATCTCACATAAGAAATCAACTGTACGCGAAATGATCACAAGTTGGCAATCAATGTAACTGTTTGTTCTTTTGTGCTCAGATGTGATCAAAGTCTATCGATCAAATTTCGCTATGTGAACTTTAAGCTAAGTGATGTGACTTTGAGGTGCACTTAGGTCGCAATCTCTGGACCTGGGTTGCATGCTTGTTGACACTGTCCACTCAGTGCTGATGTCAGTGACTTCACCGTTGAACTATTCAGGCCACAACTGACACTTTAAGACTTGGTTATTAGCATAAATCGGTCACCACCTGGTAAACTTTTGGTTAGGAAGTTATTTATAATACATCAATCCAATCCATGATACACGAATATTTCGTTGTTATATATATATATATATATATATATATATATATATATATATATATATATATGGAGAGAGAGTTTCTGATATGATGCTCATCAGATGCACAGTCTTTCAAAATTTTCAGAGATGACAGATTGATTCACCATGTATTAATTTCTTTCCCATCATCTGATTAGACCGACGAGTTGTTGATGCACAAATGGCATTTATGCCTTCTGGTACTCAAAAATGATTAGCTGAGTGAAATGTGATGATATTTCGCTTGCGAATTCCCAACGGTATCATCTTTGACACACCTGTTACTTAAGTTTTTGCTCCAGTACCAACCACAAACTTCGCCTAAAGTTGACAGTTAAATAATTGACACTAAAAATTAACTAATCTTCACCCACTTATTTACTTACAACAGCATCTACCATCTTATAAATAACTTAGAAACACTTTTATTCCCTAGTCAATAACCAAGAACAGCGGCAGTAACAAAGAATTATATTGTATACTCTAACAATAATTTCAAGCGGAAACAGAGCCATTCTTTTGAAATGTACTAACACCCCATGTAAATTGTGAAAGGCTTTGTAGTAATCTAAGAATAGTTAGTTGAAATACCGTTACACAGCAGGTGGTTTGTTCAAACAATGTATTACTGACAGTTATGAGTACTGATTTGAATGTCAGAAACTTCAGATTAGAAAGGCAAGTTTCTGCCCAATTTATGTATGAATGACCAACTGACACAGATACTCAATATCTAGCATTTTAGATACATATTCGACAGATACAAGAGCTGTAGTCAGTAGATATTTGATCGCCATTTCTCTATAGCCAATTATATTTTTTTCACTCAAACACTGAATGAATAAGTCAATAGGGTAATGATATACATTAAATTGTCTAGTACTGATCACAACTACTTTAAACAGATACTTTTCTGCACTTTCACACATAAATTTTTGACGGAGAGTTGGTTGGTGAACTTGACATCTACAGGGAATTAACAGTCCATGAAACGATTGTATCTATTTGAAAGCTTGTTGTCAACTCACTCAACTTATTCACCACAGACATTGGCAACTGACATCTCTATCGTGTCATTCAGCATATTTTGTCCTATGCAAAACTCATCAGCCGAGTTTTACTATGTTATCATGTTTTCATTAGTACAGCACCTGGCTACTGATTGCTTTAAACGACAAAATGTTCATTTACCATGCTGTGACTGGAAACTAAAATGTTCTAGCTACAGTCTAATAATATCCATTTTAGAGGAAGTAAGTGTCACAGCTGTGCATTGTCAGGATGCAAGATGTAAAAATATTTCGAGGTTTACTAAAAAGCTGTCTGTTCTAGTAAAAGCTAGTTCACTGAGTTTAGAATGAATGTAACGTGAAACGCAGGTTTTTAGAAAGCAACCAAATACTCACAGCAAGTATTTAACAAAGCGATTTCAAGCTGAGTTTCGACAAGGGTCACTAACAATTTGACCTTTCTAGATGTAATCAGAATAGTGAAAGCAATAAACTACAGGAACCCCTTTCTAGACGCAGTTACTAGTCCATAACCAGGACTTTTTGAATATTCCTTGCATTTCTACCTTACTCTTGTCGAAGTCAAAGCCTATGCGCACTTAATCAGTGAATAACTATTACCCATCCAATTACCATCAATCAACTCACATGCCTTTTATTGTCTGTCTTATGAGGGACTAATGCTAACCGTTTACCTATCTTATGAATCAAATTTTCCCTTCTTTAGGATCGATCTGCTGGAAAGAACAGATTCCTGACAACTGAATAACTCCTTTGCTATCTGAGTAGGTTTATATCTGGATTGCATGTTTCCCGGTACCATTCGTTTGATTATACTAACTTTCAACCTTTCTTCATTGACGATACAAGTTCAGTCTTTTGAAAACCTTATAGTTGAAGGATCTTTTACCATTAGTGTCATTCTATTTGTATATGAAGTATCAACAGTGAAATAACTTTACTACTGAGATTCATACACGTCGTATTTGGGTGTAGATAACTACCGTTTGTATTGTGCTTGCGTATTGCCTTGTAATTAATGATGCCAACTTCATCCCTAAATATCAGCTGCGGAATTAAATTCCGACCTGTTATTCTCCAGTTGTAAACTTAAGATATAAGTCTAAAAATGTCAGTTTCGCCTTCCATAATAAGAATGTGGCGTAACTGTTTACTTCTTCAAAGTTATGTCGTTATCATGCAATCCAGAACAAACATCTTAACTCCCATTTTTACGGATTATCATGATGTCTTTGATTGATAAGTTTCAGTATTTCAAGTTGAACAGACTTATAAGACTGGTAATTCCATTAGAGCAACACCTTTGAAGATATCCTTAAAATCTGCATGACAGGAGGATCACAAACAATGGAATTTCTCATCCCAGTTTCTACACTTTACCTCAAAATTTAAAGCCGATTTCTCAACGGTACACTTTTCGTCTATACCACTGTTCCTCACTATAATTTAAGGATTATCAGTACTGTCTTTTGAGCATCCAGTTTAGTTAGTTAAAAATATGTATATATAATGCTCCCTAGTGTCTATTATTAAAGCCAGCAATGTTTTTCGTACTCAGCTCAATAACTTTATCTTTCAAACCCATTTAGTCATCAATATAGACATATTTCTTATGAATCGCTAAAGATGACTATTAGATAATGTGAAGGGAGGCAGACTCAAATATGACTATTCTGGCTAACATGCACTACAGGCTAGAACAGAAAAATGAAGGAGTCTTGAAATCGAAAAAACTAACTTCTCGAATATCTCTTTCTTTCTTTCCCAGTGGTCATGACTACCATATAGATGTGTATATGCAGATGGCTTTCAGTAACCATGGTTACTAAGTGCTATAATTTGAAATAGAAAAGAATTGAATAAAAACATTAAGAATGACCTTATGTGACATTCAAGTACTGAATAGTAAAAATATTTATTCTTTTACATGAAGCAAATTTGAGCTACAGTTTATGATACTATTCAGGAAACAGTCAAGACTTCGTTTTCATAGACAGTGAACTATTCACTTGAGTAAAAACAAACCTTACTGATATAATTTCTGTTCACCATAAGGCGGAGAACAGTTCGTTAAGAGAATAACTGCGATTTCGTTGCTAATAACTGAATAATGATACCCAACAGAAAACATGAAAACAATAAAATAACTACCCCTGTATATAATGTTCAAAAAAAATCAAGGGATCATGTAAAGACAACTGGAAAGTGAGGACTCTGGGTTATCATCCTAGTACTCTACCATTTGAAACACAAAACTTAGATGTTGAATAGGTCTCACTTCATTACACTCACCCAGAGCGTTCGTCTGACTGCCACCTGAATGAGTGGTACTTGACTATTTGATTACAGCCACTATTATTATTATTATTAGTGATAATAATAATGGTGATTATAATACTCATTACTAACTTAGGTTTTCTTGTACCTATCTACGTATGACCTAATTAGATTAGGAAAGGGATTGACTTACAGTTGTCGATACTGTATGAGTTAATGTTGTTTGGCAGACTGATTTTAATCTTAGAGGGAGATAATTAAATTTGGAGTGGCTCAAAGAATCTATGATCGGCAACTTGCAGTCAAACAACATGATATATCCTCATTGATATGAATCCACGTAGACAAACACGACCAAAATTTTTATTGCCATAACGTGAAATTATTACAACAAGCAAGCTCAAGAAACCGTCAGAGATTTTTGGAGGCATGATGCCTAAGTTAAATGACAATCAAAAGATACTTGGACACATATGGGTTACTAGGAGGGGATCAGCCAACTAGAAATCAATCAGACAAATCAATAATCAGACATTAGGTCAGTAGTGTAGGTGAGAAGATAAAAACAATTACAAAAGTCAGTCTCTAGTCAAAAAGAAGGATGGATCGCCTCTAACCGCAAACCAGTAACGCTCCAGATCAGTAAATATCGTTTGTAAACATTCATGCAAATCAAATGTGCTTCACTTCTTTATGAATTAAATGCTGCTGAAGTTGTTCAGCTTGGTGATGAAACGTTCAACAAAAAACCTCAAAGGTCAGAGAATACCAAACGGTTATCAGAATGGATAGACAACCTTACTAATAAATGGCTGGTCAAGGCGCTTTTCTAATCCAGCTTGACTTGAAATATAACAAGATGTCATTGGGTAGATAATGAAGGGAAATTTGTGTTTATTAACCGCTGGGCCAAGGCCTTCGGTGACTGAAGTTGGTTTTCATACGTGTTCGAAGTCCTGCCTTAAAAAACCTTGATTTAGACTTGATGTTACAGAATGATGTAATGTAGCTTAATTGATGTAATGACGCTTAATTTTACACAACACTCATTTTTAAGTTAATGAAGACTGGAACCACTTCAACAGCTCATGTGTCTAGGAGCCTTGATTATATCTTAGCTTCAATAATTCTATTTCCATTAAAGAATTGCTGAAGAAATAATGAATTACTGGTAACTGTTATTGGATAATTTTCATTGGAGCACTTCAGTCCATTCCAGATAAGTATAACTTCACGGGTGGTATTCACAGTAATTGAACTTGCTGAACAAATAGATCCACCTGATGGGTTATATGCTGTACAAATAACTATATCTTTATCCCCTGATTCTGTTACTTTTTATCGCTTCGGGTCGGTATTTCAATATTAAATGAGAAGTATATCATGGAGCTATATTTCACACTTTGTGACAAACGTCAACAATGCGCAACACACATGAACTCTTTTATGGCGTACACTTACGAATGAATAAAACCGTGAACAGGAACATGACATAATATTTTTTGCTATTTGTTCACTGATTCACTATACAGAGTTATTCCTGTTCAACTTAAGCTGTTAACTATTTATTGCTGTCATAAACCAACAAACCTTATCCTTACAGAGATGTTTACAGAACATAGTACTTTCAAGAATAAATAGTAAACGTCTGTGTTCAATAGTTTGCTTGGGATTAGACTTTCTTTTTAAAAATTAGCTCCTTTATAGGGGCTCCCGCAGAGCTAAACACTACTATTCAGTAAATAAAGTTTTAGAGATAATTTATTGTCCCCAGTCACACAACTGTTAAAACTTTGTCAGCTAAACTGATGGTATATCTCCGTGTGATATATGGGTTAAAAGTAATTTCATGTTTTGTCACGCATCGATATCAACTAGAAAATCACTGAAGACTAAGGAGCACTGGAGAGCCCCTCACTTCTAGTTTAAGAGCTCCCAAAAGTGTATACTTATTCCCTACATATGGTCAAGTTAAGCACTGAGAATTCACACAATCAGCATGCTATTATTCTTTATTGCAAGTTGCGTTAACTTGTGACGTAGTACAGCCATCACCTTCATGTCTTACTTCTCATCAGAATTTTGGAGCGAAATGACAATAAGTAACTTCCATTATGCGGGTAACACCTGCAAAATTCTTGTGTAAGCAAGCCATTTTTTACAAGGTACCTTAAATTAAAGGGAAACTAAAAAGATGCCAGATACTTTGATGTAGGATAATATTTTCGAAAGCTGTGACCACATCATAATGTGATACAGCAACAACGCACAGACAGACAATATATATATATATATATATATATATATATATATATATATATATTATATATATATATATATATATATATATATATATATATATATATATATATATATATATAGCTAAATATGGAATGACAGACCCCAATAAGATCGATATTCTCGAAAAAACTCGGCTACTGCATTGCATGCATCAACACACAATTAAACAATAGGGTGGGACAAAGCCACAGTACTTAAGTTTAATATTATTAAGTGGAGAGAGAGATTGGTTAGTGAATCCTCGTTCATCGAATCAACATGTAACACATCTAATAGAAATGACGCAACACCTATATCAGAGATATGGAAATTTTTACTATCAATAAAAGCAATTCATATAAGGTGAAGTAACTATAAAAATCAGATATCGAAAGTAGTGTGATTAGAGTTGTGTGATTATGAGCAATAATTTATGCTCGAAATTCCATCAAGTAAATAATACTATATCACTGTGTATTACAAATTCAATAAACAGATCTAATATGGAGTTAAATTCTACCACAGCGCCCAAGTTTTACACCTATAATAATATCTCCAGTTCATTTATATTTATCCCTTGCTTATATAGTGAGTTTCGTAGCTCACTGTGTCGGATGTCATTCATTAACAGAGTGGCCGGTAGTTTGATTCTTACCTACAACTTTCAACTCCAGGCATCGAATCCCTCAAAACTTCAGCAACAAAATGACTAACCTGTCAGGTAATCATCTAGCTTATACTGGCTTTTGAAAATAAAATGCATCTAAGTAAGCTGTAGTTTGCTTCATGTTAAACGTAAGACAGATGGTTAATTGGATCGAAAATATGTTTACCAAGTTTCAGTCAAATACTAACCATAAACTATAAGAAAGGCACTGGAGAAAAAGTTCCATAGCAAGGTTATTACGTAAAATCAGACCAGTCGTTGCATCTACTAGTAATGAAATTCTTAACTATGATAAATTTGTATCGCTTTGCTTGTATGTGCTTAGGCATGAACATGTTTCGCTTAAGTCAACTAATTAAAGAACGGTATATGGTGCTTTTAGTGCAACGAAAAAAATTAGTCACTTTTTGTTTTACTTGTACGTTTTGTTTGTTTTACTATGTACGTAAAACTTTAGTTGCTATCCTAATATGTTCTCTACATAGATTAATAATAATGTATGTTAGTAACTTAATTTGTGAACAATTCACGGTGACCTTTAATCTAGTGGTCATAATTAGTAGCTGCCTAGTCATTTCTTTCTTTATAGACTTGAGGCGTAATTAAAGAGATTAAATTTCAGCTTACCATAAGAAGATTTCTCTGCGATAGACAGCTGTTAAAACCAGTATGACAGTGTCATAACCCGTTCACATACTACACATAATACACATAACACCCCCACTCATTCCAACAAGTAAGCCTGAACTAACATATGTAGATACTAAAGATGACATTTCAACAGGCTCAACTCATCACTCATCACTCAAGTTATTCTCTGCATACTGAACTTCGACAAGATATCTATCGATCTGTCTATCTATCTCAATCTATCACTCAACTCACTGATGGAACTGTTCCTCCAGGTGTTCGGTTCATCACTCAAGTCATCTTCTCTACAAGTCGGTTACAGACTCTTTCTGTCTCTACTATGCATTCTCACCAACTATTGTCTGTTCCAATCAGGGTTTCTAGGGCAACCTGAACGATTATCTGGTACTGATTGTTGTCACTGTTTTCTTCATCATTTACGCCTTCATTGCCTCTCACTGCTTACATTCATTGAACAGACACCGTCAATCTACTTTTGAGCTCATTGTCTTCACGTGCATCCACTGATGTGACTGAGACTACTCATATCCACTGACCCTTTCTATCTTCTTTCTAAGGTCTTGTATGTCTCCGCTGCTAATTTCACAAGAACTGGAGATAGTGCCAGACTCAATATGTTTAAGCAAAATTTTCATATTCACTCGTCATTTATTTCATTTGTCTTTCAAAACAATCTCAACAGCCTGATCTTAGAGCTAAGGTAGGAAACATTTTCTCCGGACGGTCTTTTTGAAATCATTTAGGCGCAGATATTTACGTGCTGGTACCATGGCATAGTCACCGTCAAGTCGCGTACTTACGGAGCGGTGGTGATCCTCCACCTGCTCACTCCAGCAATAAACAGTGTCTCTCTTTATGTCTGCAACATATAGTGGCCAGGACTAGTGATTTCTGAAATATTGTTAAACAGGGTGATCATCACTAAGGATTCCCTTGATCAAGATTCAAAAATTATAATTTCAGCTTTTTGCTGTACTTTGCTGTCATACGCTGTACACCATGTAGTAAGTATCCGTCTCCAAACCCCTATCATGCGGTGAATCATTTACACTATGCAGGTAAATTTGTTTGGTCTCATAACCATCAAACAGACGTTTCTAGTACGGTAGAACCCAAAAGAGTAACCATTTCAGTCAGCAAAGCTTACTGCGTCACAGAAATATACAAACCTGAACATCATGTCAGGGTAGTACCTGTCAGTCAAGTGAAGTGTATAGCTTTTAATCTACATGTAGTTGTACTATTTATCATATTACTTTTCTTTATCTAATATTTCACTTGTTAAGAGTGTATCAACCAATACTCAGCGTTTAAAAAGGAAAGTGATCAGTATTTGATAGACAACTGATACACGTACCTCAGTTCATCTCGAATGACCTACAAGTAATGCATGCAAAGTAATTGTTGATTGATTGAAGAATGAATATCTTCGAATTTTGTTCGTTAAGTACAGCATTACAGGACATCCTTATATCCGCTTTCTAACTGAGATATAGGGGCCAATCTGAAGATATCTTTTAAACAATCCGGTATCTCCAGACACATTGCTACTAACTCAAATAACTGTCCACTTCTGATAAGGGATACTGTGTTAAGACAACTTATCTGGCTTACCCCAGACACCAGGCATAAAGAGTGTCGATCGATGACAATGCCCAGTAGTAGTTATTGTCAGCCATTCAAAGTTATTCAGTGTGCTAGGGTTTCCAAACATGAAAGAACTAAATTTCGTCGGTAAAGACATTGAAACTGTGCAGTGATAATGAATCTTAGATTAAGAGGATACTGTACCTCCACCTTTGAACTGTTTACCATATACGACAGAAATTATTCTGAAAACTCGGTCCAGTTCCAAAATCAGAAAACATGTTGTTAAAGTGTTTTTCGTCAAGGCGTTCTTTCTGACAAACCTATGCAACGAAGCAATACCAAGTTACTAAGTTGATTGTCCTAACAAGAGTAAATACACTAGGTATGATGAAACGAAAAATAATGTAACAAAGTAGGGAAAAATTGAAAAGAACAATTCAACAAGGAAATTTTTGTTTTCGACGAATCATTTTCAAAAGCTGTACAATTGTAATTATAGATACAATACAACACATATCCATCAGTAGTTAATGGGTCAATACAAATTCATTAAAAATAAGAAAACGATGGTGAACAGGGATAAGGTTAGCGATGATACGAGGAGGAAAGGGAAGTTGTACTGTGAGGTTAATATCCATAAATTTTACGCTAACTGCAAACTTAATAAATGAACCAGCTCATTTTGGACTAAAACATGTAGGTCATCAAAACTTGCATAGTTTCGAAAGGTTAGAGGTATGTACGTTTGCCTGGGTTTCAAGGTGTTTAGTGATCTCCGTTGCATTACACCAAAATTGGTAATTACTGGTGTTACCTTAGACGCAGCTGACTTTTGTCCACTATTATCGGAAAAAAGAATTTTCCCTTATTGACACAAAGTTTCACTTCTTCAGCTGCTAAATGCCTGAATCACAAAATTTATTCCTCACCGCAACAATAGATTATAGTCAGTCAACAAAATAAAAGATTAATTCAAAATGGAAAAGTTATTCATTATTGTGTATTGGTATCACATAGTAACGGTTAACTGTCATGCAATGAATTCTGCACTTTTTCATGCAAGGTAATGAAATTGAGCTGTTTTACGTTGTGTTCTCTCAAAATAGCTTATAGATACAATCTCTTAAATTGATAAGGGATTCATGATACAATATTATGTCTTCTTCGATGGCATCTTGGAAAAATTGCCCAACAATCCATTGAAGCCAGTTACTCATCGGAACGGTTGACTGAGAGAGACGACTTGAAGAATTTAGCTGCAGTTAGACAGAACCTTTGCCTTTTCAGTGGACATGAGTTTTTAATTTATGATCCAATGGCTCCGTTATTTGCCTACAGCTATTATGCTAACTAACATTAAACAAAACTTACTGTGAACATCTCCAATGACCTATATCCATCAGTATACTGACAAAACAAGAAGAAGAAGAAAAAGGAAAATAAGTAGTTATAATCAAGAAATCGTAAACTCACCATTTTGTTATATTCTACTCTAGGGTATTGATCGTTCAGTGAATGTAACAATAAATCCGTGCGTGCTTGTCAATGTTGATCTCTAAGACAATAAACGATAATTGCAAAACAGTTCCTCGTCTCTAGTCGTGCAGATGCTTGCCCACAGGTTTTTGGTAATAAATCAAATCTTCATATATGAAATCAATACACAGTCATGACTCGAAAAGATTTGAGAACCATCCCCAATATGATCCCTTTTTAAATCCCCCTCAGTAATACTCATGACCTTTTGCTAACAACAGCAGTTCTATGAGATACTTCACAATATGAATTCATTTGTAAATAAGCAAATAGGATTTGAAAAGTAAAACCTTCAAATGTTCCACTACTTTCTATTATTTGTTAAAGGTTCAAGTGATCAGAAGTTGGGTTAGCTGTACAGCATAGTCCAGACTATCACATTTCACCTTCAGATGCATGTTTTCATGACCTCATTTTCAACTTCTCTTATAATATACCTATTTCTGTGAGTCAGAAATCTGAGTGGTTATTAAAATAAATGGTGACTACAAATGAATGAATCTGAATCAATGGTTTCTTGAATAAGTCAATAGCTCTAAATAACTGACAATAAAAGTCCATTCCACTTTTTCGGACTTTCTAGCACCAGTAACTCGCCATCTTATACAGGACCATCGATCCCCAAAGATGACAAGCAAAATAGTTGCTGAGATGCTTAATATCCAAAGAAAAGAAACTAAGTTCATTTTTATTCAACCTCAGAATACTTATGATTCTTTAGTTAACTGATGGGAGGCAGAAACCTTTTCCTAGGTATCAAGATGCCAACGAACAAGCTTCACGTAACAGACATACCGTTCCTTATGTTAATAAAATTCACAATATTACATAGCATGTTACTATGTTTTAATTAACTAATTTTAAATGGGTATGTCAGAGGTTGAATTCGGTTATACAAGGATTTCTACTATGTCGGTTAAAATCCTCGTGAATATTTTAAACTTTTCTATACCTTTCTGGGAAACATCTATTGAGACATATTTTGTAAAACAGCTTGTAGCGACTCTATTTAGTTATTCTTATTATTGGCTTGAATACTTTGTATCATAGTAACTATTCTAACGCTACCGAATAAGTTCATGATACTCAGAATGTTGAATGTATCATAGCGGTAGAAACAAAAGCCCAGTTTGCATAGTGAATACTGACATATAGAAATTGTATCTCTGAATACCCCTAAGCACACCTTGAACGATTATTTGACCTTAAAAAGTCCATTCAGTTTTGAAACAATCAGTCTATTTTATAAGTCTGGATAGTGTAATAGGAAAACGTAGTTTATCAGAATAATGAAATTTATCTGTCAAAACCTGGAAGCGATTGGTCGCTGTTTCCTCCCCGTATGGAACTCCTCAGCAGTGCATATCCATGAATTCCTCACGCCTAACTGAAATATATATAACTTAATTTAAATAAAACACTAAACCGAGCATGGTGATTTTTTAATCTGTTGTCCAAAAAACTTTTAAATCTTATATAGCGGGAATTACGGAAGCATACTGAGATTTGCGAAGGGAAACGAGAGAGATCCACTCAGCAACCGCATGTACATTTTCCCAGTAGGCAATAACCGAGGTCAGTTGTGTAAGGCCTGATGATACTACCTGTCTGACCAGATTTTGATAGAAGTGATGTTCAAACCCATGAACCATCATTTGGAAGTCAAGCGCTTAGACCAATCACCTACAGAAATAGCCATATGCAAACTGAAATTACTTTTGTATGTACGACTAAACCTAACTCGGTTAACTTCGTGATTTTACTACCAAAAACGAACAGTGTCAAAATATATTATTCTTCCTTTAATATTGTAATCTCCTGTCACCGTAATTGCCTTATTTATCCTCCCACTTTCAATTTTTATGAAAGTTGACAAGTAAATTTGTGTTCAAATTGTTCATAATATATTTCTTCTACCATATAAGTATTTGTTTTGCTTAAATCTTTCACTAATTCATTATAGGCTACACTTATCACACCAGTTAACGGTAATGAAAAATATCTGAACTTAGCTGTAAATCATGAAACTGTGGATGGATACTCTCAAATATCCTGTGACACCAAATGATGTATATCAAGTACTCAGTAATAAAATTATCATGGAGATACCGTAGACTTTTAGCTGGTGATGAAAATGTATTTCTCCAATGTATCAGAAACGTAAATGAAATCATCAGATAACACGGCAAATTCGTCAAATTTGAACTAAAAATAGCATTAATTATAACACTGTTTCAACTTCACGCATTTAAAAACGTACATATATGTTGTTTGCTAATTCATTGGAGACTACTCATAAGTAGCATGATGCTCATTGAGAAACTTGAATCGTAGTTATTGCAGAGGTTGCCAAAAAAGTTATTCTTTTTAATCATTAGCACATTGCTGTCCTTTCGATAGAGGTGGCTAAGTACTTTAAGTAAATTGATTATCTGAGGTTACTTTAACTTATTGATTGACAGTGTTCACTATAATCCTAATACATTTCAGTCAACTAGCTTTCGTTCTGTTCATCAATCAAAATATGAAGTTCCTTTCTCAGGCTGATTTCCTATCATATTGTCTTGAACTCTGTTCATAACCTCAACGTTGCTTTCATTATGCTTCCGCTATCCATAAAACACCCGTAGATTAAAACCTATGTAGTACCCATGTCTCTAGTCCTCCAAAGTTGTCTCACAGCCATGCAGTAGGATAGAGTGAACTGCTGCTCAGTATACTAGCCCTTTGTCATTTCGTTCATAATAGATATAGGGTAAGTCGGCAAGGATCGAATCTGTCTTTCGGATGCCAGCTGCGACTTTATTAGCAACCATTTCACTAGGGATGATGTAGCTTTTGAAGTAGGCAAAGTAGTCATTGTAATCCGGGACTTCACTCTCTTTACTTAAACTAAGATAAGATGCCAACTGGTCACGAAGAATCATCTGTTGTTTGACAATTGTAAACACATGCCAACTATACTCCAATTTTCGGTTAATATCCAAAGGATTACGTCTCATGTAAGTATATTCGCTCCACATGACTATAGCATTTGCTTACTTCAAACAAACCAGGTCCTTTGTGAGTGATAACTGAATCTATAAGAAGTCAGAGGTGCACAGAATTATATTGACAAATACATCTGAAGCGAAGTTAAATAAGATGATACGGAGTTACGTTCATAGTGATTCTTTAGGGAGAGTTCGGTTTAATATTATACGCTTGTTTGGTACTCCCTTTACAACCAGATATTATCACAACATCCATCTGTCGTGTGAACTGAACACCACCTGCAGGTCAGGTGTCGAGTGAGTACGCTCCTGTCGTAAAATACATCGGGAGATTACTATCTAACTAGTAAATCGTCATCTAACTTCAAAACTTAACTTTTTTCTCAAGTTCGTTGATTTGGAACTCAAGTTAAGTGTATGATGAATATAGACCCCAGAAGATTAGACATAATGCTAGTCAAACTAATTTCCACGTCGTTGTGATGGCAAAATTTCTTTCTCACAAAAACTGCAATGATAAATTATCTTGATAAGAAAAACTGAATTAAATTAAGAGAAAGAATCATTTTATGAAAGCAGTAAAGTAAGTTCGATTCAGATAACTTACATCATCCGAACTTATGAATGCAGTGAATGTATTTCCGCAAATTTTAAGCAAAATGAATTATTAAAAAACATGCATGTGAACTGATTGAGAATCTGTCCAGTGAATGTAAGCAGTGAGAGGCAATGAAGGCGTAAATGATGAAGAAAACAGTGACAACAATCAGTACCAGATAATCGTTCAGGTTGCCCTAGAAACCCTGATTGGAACAGACAATAGTTGGTGAGAATGCATAGTAGAGACAGAAAGAGTCTGTAACCGACTTGTAGAGAAGATGACTTGAGTGATGAACCGAACACCTGGAGGAACAGTTCCATCAGTGAGTTGAGTGATAGATTGAGATAGATAGACAGATCGATAGATATCTTGTCGAAGTTCAGTATGCAGAGAATAACTTGAGTGATGAGTGATGAGTTGAGCCTGTTGAAATGTCATCTTTAGTATCTACATATGTTAGTTCAGGCTTACTTGTTGGAATGAGTGGGGGTGTTATGTGTATTATGTGTAGTATGTGAACGGGTTATGACACTGTCATACTGGTTTTAACAGCTGATTGTCCCAGTCTTCCAGAAGGAATAGAGACTTTTGACTTAATGAATTA
>OX104134.1:38460248-38555050 GCA_944470555.2 Heterobilharzia americana
TAATGACAATGTTTGCACTAGAAGGGAAATCTCAAAACTTTGGCCGATACTGAACATTAATAAATGTTTCGATCTTTGTTTACAATAACTGCCTTCTGCAATAATCCAGCTGCTGCCCAAAAAAAAAAACAATAATTACTTCCCTAGATGTACAGCTGATTATCAAGAGTTGATATTCTTGTGAGAAAACGATTATCACAAAACTTGTAAATATATCTTGAAAGAAAATTACCAAGTCGCCGTGGATACACGTCCATAGTGGTCTACCGATGGTCTTCCACCATCCAACTCTATTCGACCATAAAACTGAGTCACTCAATTCAGTGGTCAGACTGAAGACTTGGTCAACTGCATTCAGTCACCACTGAGGACTGGAATAACCTAGATTGAATGTTCAAAGAACCTTAGACTTTTCACTCCGTTCGTAATATATATTTGCCATGGAATGAAGTAGTTATAAGTATTTAGATGATGCACTAGTTAACAATATTCGCTGATTATTTGTAAATTTTGAACTCAAGTCATGTGGATAGTCCCTTTAACCACTTCTGTCTCCAACATATCCCTGCTACTTTTGGAAGTTCAGTTCAGTTGATACTAATAAGCATGTTTAATGAAGATTAATGATTATACTGGGACGATGATTGACTTTGTATGAATTCTTGAGTCGTGGTAGCATTCAAACCAACTACTTCTAAAATGTCGATCCGGTTCTCTAACTACTAAGTTAAAACGCCCAACTTTAAATCAAGCTTCAGTTTCACTTCAGTCATGGCTAGGTTCATTCAACCGTCAACTGACCAATAAGTGAACGGTAATTTTGACTGAACTGAAATTGAGAATTGGTTTGCAAAAAATCTCGGTTTTTTCAAACTTTGGCCTCAATTTGATTAGAGTGACACACAGGTGTTCACCTTCAAAACTCCAAATATTTTAATTGATCTCATATTCTTGTCATTTAGTTCGTAATCCTCTTACCTTTTAGGTGATATGGTTTTATTGTTGATAAACGTGACAACTGCTGCACTTTAGTGCCAATTTCCACTTTCGTCAGGTCATCCTAAATATTTTCATGCGAATACAAGTTATAGATTATTCTGTCTTTGAATTCTCATGTAGTATTCACTGGGACTAGTGACATGAAATGATATAAGAATTATAATTAAGCATATCAATGAAAAGTTTCTGCATTATGGAATGGATTCATGAATTACAAGTAAGTTGTTAATCCAAAGTTTACACACAATGATCAGTTTTTATTTTGGTAATATTTTCGAACCAGATTACTGCTAAATATTGCTAACATATTCCAACTGTTGATGTGATCACGGGTAGTAATTTTACTCAAAGTATTAATCAAAATAAGAATTTATCATTGTGTGTAACCTTTGCATTAAAAACTTACTAATAATACTAGGATTATAATTGTAATTGGGAATACAAATATTCTAGGCAGTCCTGAGAGTTCAGCTAGACAGCTCACCAGCAGCGCCATCAAACAGTTTATCAACACACTAATAAATATCAATATTAACAGTAGCATGGACGCAGTAGCATAGATTCAGTAGCATTTAATAGATAACCAATAGGATTGTAATGATAATTGTAGCGTTAAAAGACAAAATTAACCAGTGAGAATATCATTACACATACAACGACTTTTCGCAACTTGATTAGACATTGCTCAGACATTCAGTTATATGTCTTAAACTCGTTCACAATTATGTGGATGTGTTCATTTTTTATTTTCCTCAAAATCCTGAACACCTAATAAGTATACTTAATTTTTCTTGCCTACTTCGACCTATATTAACCGGTTTAATATCTTGCTCGTTTTGTGATTTTCTCACCGTTATTGTAAAGCTTATGAATATGGTCTGATACAGTGATGTAAAAAGGTTTATTTTTCCACTTTTTCATACAGATCACACATCCCTTCTTTCTCATGATGTATTTTGGTGATATTACATAATTAAGGTGTGCAGAATTCATCAGTGTCTCAAAAGTACCAAGTTTGTGTTTCACCAAAGTATTTGTAAGAAAAACATTTAACCTATGTATCGTCAAGGCTGTAGCAGAAAGCACAACAAAATATTTAGTGAAATCTATAGAACCAATCGATAATTCACGAATTTGATCTTCGTTTCGTCTATTATATCTGTGAAAATTTTCAAGGATTTCATTTAACCGAAGTTCTCTTGGAGAATAGTAATCATCTTTCACCAAAATGTCTTTTGCCAGAGCTTTATGAAGGGTGTGGACGATGAATGGTGCCTCTTCTATCATATGTCCGAATCCTATAACTGCCAGGTAAGTAATTTTCTTCCCAAAGTATGATATGTTACCTGTGCAGAATCCAGGCGCTTAGAGAAGACGGATAAAAGTTTCTATTTGCCCCTAGAAGACTGACTGCTGAAGAACTGCTCCAAAAGTTGCATCCAAAACATCTGTCATAATCGTTTAAGCAGCGTCTACACCACGACCCATCAACAAAGTTTGAGAGCTCAAAGGCTCTTTAAGCTTATGAAGTACTTCGAATATTGTATCTGTCAAGCGTAGCGCTCTCGTAAATTCACTCTCAGTAAATTCGTCAGCGGTTGATCTAACTGTGCGAAATGAGAAATGAAAGGATGACAAAATTATTCACGGCGAATAATCTGCTTCATGTGCAAAAATAATTTGGTTTACGCCATTGTTTGACAGCCGTTGCTTCTCCGGGTACTGGTTTAGCGCCATCTCCTATAATAATGTATCCTAAATACTGATGGAAGTTTTTTCCGAATTCACATCTTTGTGAGTTGATTAGGATAATGTGTTTGTATGGTCATTGAAAAAGATTTTGGTTTTGGAGACGTTCGTTTTCTGTTTGCTATCAGCACGTCAGCAATAAAACGTGGAAAAAAGGTAAGCCATGAAGAACTTGATCGACAAACCTTTGAAAGGTCTAGAGTTCATTCGTCAAACTATAGGTCATTTGAATGAACTCAAACTATCCAAAGTAGTAGTGACGGCTATTTTTGAAATGTCAGAAGCCTTCACAGGCACCTAATGATATGCTCATGCAAAATAAATCTTTGAGTAGATGCTTACCTTCTATGTGGAATTAATTAAGTCATAGATGTGCGGAATAGAGTACTTATCTGCAACTCTGCTTTTAAGTCCTCTGTATTCATCATACAGCCGTATTTCTCCGGATTTCTTAGGAACCGTGTGCAACCGTGATGCCCGCGGACTCTGTGACGGGCCTAGCCGCACAAGTTTATCGAATCCCTGTTTAGCTATGTGCAACTTCTTTGAGTGCGATTCACGAGATCTTGACGAAACTGGTCGACACTAAGTAACAATGCGATGAGTTGTATTGTTTCAGTGAAGATTTTTTTTAAGTCGGTGTGAGTACAGTAAATTGCTTCAGCAGGCTTTCATGAATAAAACTGTTGGCTCTAGTGGACACCACTAAGGTGGTGATTTCGGTATCTGTTAGTATGCCAGAGACAGAAAAGCCACGATTACTATTCATTAGCTTGTAACGACTAGTATCTACAAACAAACCGTAATGCTATAAAAACCTGCTCCAATAATGTGTGAGATTCAATTGGCAATAACAAACTTCCAATGGAATCCCGTATTAAGCCTAAAGTTTGAGAGTAATTTTTTCTGACTGTAGCTGCTAATGTTCAATTTATTGATAGTCTGAAATGTTGTTTTCCAATTAGGTCGTTTTCTCTCAGTGGCAGTTGGTGGGACCACACTTGCTTCCACTCCGGTGTCACCAGAAGCTGGGTGCTGGTACATTTTTGGTGACATAAAGACGACAACTGAAGATTGATCTGTACCGGCGATAGCAGTTGTCACAAACTACCAGCTTTCCCCGAAACGCGGCCTAGTACTATAACCACATGGCATTAGACAGTGTCGAGCTTCATTTTCGCACTTGCGTTGGTACCAGCGTATCAAACTCTCAGTACATCCAGGAGATCTGTTTCTGGGAAACATTCTGTGATCGTCTTTGGATACTAAAGGCCATAACCTGTTCAGATAACACCACTATTTTTTGCTCTAGCACCTTGATTTTATCTGTTTGTGAAGTATGCGTAAATTGAGACACCGAGAACAATTTTATTCTTTTGTAAATTCGATCTGTAATGGTTGCTAGTTTGTCAATGTCAACATCATCTCTGAAGGCCAATATCTGTTGTCTGTTTTGCGATGACTACTAAACAAATCTACTGTCTACTGTTCGGTTACCTATTATGTTACACGTAAAGCACTTTAACTGAGGTGGCGTCCTATCACCCAACTGAACTTTGCTGAAGAGATGATCTACTGGTCTGACAAGGAAGCAGCTTTTAAAATAGAATGCTTAAATTCATCGTAAAGTCTTTCGGAGTCAGGCTTTATGAGGATTTCTTTCACTGGTTCTGCAACCACATCCGGCAAAATGGTACTGGCACATTTATTAGCTGTGAAAAAGTGTTTCAGTCGAGTAAACCAAAGGAATAGATCGCTAGATCTGGAAGCAAGAACAGTGAGAGTTAAAGCACGCATAGACTCAGAATCAGACGAAGCAGGTAAATCAACGATCTGTAGTATGAAAAACAGTTACCCACGACTAATAATAATGAACAAGTTTACACTCAAAAACTGAGAGTATTAAAACTTGTAATGTACCTTGTTGGCACTGGTAAGTTTCAGAAAAAAAAGTAAACGTTTATAATATCTAAATAATAGCTAACGAATCTTTTACACGTCGATGGGTGACTCTTACCCTGGTGGTTTATTTTAGCGTGTAGGCATTCGCCCGTTGACATTCGTCATTATTACGTCTTCTTTATTCTGGTTGGCAGCAGGTAGATCAGAGTCCCAAGCTTACCCATTGATAAACAGATAAGTTAACATTGCTCCCCAAAATAACGTCTTTTCCTCTGAGTAATAAATAAACTGCTTGTTTGAGCATCTTTCATCACATAACGCCTTTTCTAACTTGTCTTTTGTTATCAGTACTTAAACGTAGATAAGGTACTGATTATTTGGGCGCTGGCGCACATTAATTTATGTAAGGCTGGTCAAGTGTTAGGGAATTCCAACACAACCAGACCATCCTTACAGACTCACCGAAATGCGAATAAAATGTACGGAAAACAGTGAACGAAAGAATTACTGTGACACAGAAGTTATGATGTCAGTTTATCATAAGTCCAACAGATGAGTGTTCAATTTGTGAATAATGTCTACAGTGATACAAAACAATCTTTAATCTCAAGCTGGATTGCTGGGTTTCACCTTTTCCAGAAATGATAGTGAAATCATCGCTCACTAGTTTCTCAGGTTGTGTACTTGAATTCAAGTAAGTGTATTAAAGCCCAAATACCTTCAAGTTTTCTTAGCTCTCTAAAGGTTACTGACCCGCCAGTGTGAAAAAAATAAAAGACCCGGTTGAAGATAATGAGAAACTTATCCACAATGCAATACAATTCAAAAGTCTCAAACAAACGAGTATCATTAAAGCACAGTACAAAAGAAGAAAGAAACACATATTTTCAACGTTAAAGTCAAATAAAGAAATGCAAACAGCCTACAATACCAACAGGTGCACCTGGTAGACTGAAAAGTCCTGTTCAGATAAATGAAAGTTTGCACGCACTAGAATATTTTACTGTTTCTAAAACATACTTTACCAAACTATGAAGAATTATTTCCTGGAAAAAACTTTTTATTAAGTTGTATATCTTATGCAGCTAGTCCCATAGGAACAGCTAGGCTCATAACTTTACATAAGGCAGTTGACATGACACATATTGCTTGTGGATCCTGGAAACGTAGAGTCAAATTCCTGACTGGAATTTTTGGCAAATTTAGAAGGAGGTTTCATACCGTCAGTCAATATCAATGGATTGATCGAAGGATATCAACCAACACTGAACCAATATTTCATGACATGAGTTGCGTCATCAGTAGACACTCATGGTTGTACTCAGGTCCCACATCACAACTTCCCCATATTAGGTGCACCTTATTTAGTTATAACTAGATTATCTTGTGACACCACTGTACAGAGATACTACCGAAAAAGGATTTGGTACTACTGCGTAGAAGCACAAATTTGTAACATTGTACATCAACACAAAAGGTAGAATGCATTAATATATAATATCAAGGGAAAAAACGAAGAAAAATGAAAACATGATCACAGATAATTAAAAAGCAATTATACAGAAAGCAAAGGAATTCAGGTAACCAATTAAAAGTCACATTATTATTGGTAAAAGAAGATAAAACATCAACTTATTTTCATCAGTGCCACCTCATCACCTAAATTTTTCATTCATCAGTATCAGTAGTCTCATGAACCCTAACCAAGAGGCCTATGTTATCTACAGGAGACGACTTCAGGGATAGATGCTACAGTTTAACCTAGCCATCCCTAGCTTTTTTAAACGTAAACCCAATTCAGTCAACTCGGAACATTAGTGAAGCCAATGGCTCAGTAAGCGTTAAAACATATCTAAGTTACTTCTCCCTAGTGAAGATTTACAACCTCATTAACTGACTTACTTCCTCTGGCTAAGACTCTACGCTTAACGTTCAAAGATAGATAAAGGAAAACCCAGTAGGACGTTATATAGTTAAATATCAACTCGGTATCACACATTGAAAAGTGAAAAAAGGAAAAGGAATCCAAAAGACAAAGTGCAAACAATTGAAAATACACAAACAAACAGCAGTAAACCAACTAGAAGCAGTTAGAGGAAAAAAGAAGAAAATGGATGGAAATGAATGAAATATATTTAGAGGTAGTATTCATCATGGACTGACATCAGTTGGGGAACCATTGAAAACCCGGAGAACTGGACAGCTGTTTCGTCCTAGTATGGGACCCCTCAGCAGCACGTACTCACTACCCGGCTAGGGATCGAACTCAGGACCATCAGGTGGGGTCAAATAGTTGGAAGTGAAGCGAACGCCAACTGAAAACCTTGGATGACAGTAGCGCTATGTCGTGAATTGGCAGAAGTTGGAAATTGTGAACCACTAAGAATCGACTCAGCGGCTGAATGGATAATGCGTTCGCCGTGAAACCTGAAGGTCCTGAGTTCAATCCATAGCCCAGTCGTGGGTGCCTACTGCCAAGGAGTCCCATACTAGGATGAAACAGCTGCCCAGTGCTCCGAGGTTTTCAGTGGTTCCCCAACTGATGTCAGTCCATGATGAATACTACCTCTAAATATATTTCATTCATTTCCATCTATTTTCTTCCTTTTTTCTTCTGCCTGAAGTTTAGAAAATGGATGAAGAGTTTAAAATAGTAAAACCAATCATATTCGAACTCGTAATAATATAACAGACTTCAAGAAACACCTCTGAAAATAAATAGTCTGTGACTCCTAAGTACTGACTCTTCATATCTTATATTTCATAGCATTTTCAAACGTCTGTTTCAGATATCTAGTCAGTTTTCCACACAGTAAAAGCCCCTAACCTGGTGATCTTGACAATGAATACGACATTTAAAGTTCTCCAAATTTCAGTCTCTAACTGCAAAAATTCGTTAACTTGACTGAGCAAATCGATGGCTGGAACTCATGAAGCCAAAATATCTGAATATTTCATAAACCTTTTCTTGATCTCAAAAATGAGAGTGGAAGACACTTCTTTTAAGTGGACTTTTTAATTTGAGTAGTAAGGAATCCTCACAGCAAAAAAGTCAGTTTCTGTAATCGCAAACCACACAAAAGTGTCTTTTCAATTGATTAAAGTCTTATGATTTTCTTCCTGAACAAACTACAGAGTGGATATTCAGTTATTTATTTACCTGACTCATGAGAGAGATTCCTTACAACGGTGTCCTTATCATTAACAAGCATCAACTAGAAAGCCCGTAAAAAGTGGAGATAATTAGATGGCATTGTCCGTCTCTTTTTGGATTGCTGAACGACATGCATTCAGATATTGCAAAGGCACAAGCACGAAACTGCTATGCGTAATCCTGAGCCCATTACTGGTTAAAAATATGACAGTGGATACAATGCAGATAGCTCATATAAAAATATTTTAGACTATATAAAAGTCTATCTCTTTCAATTGAAAGATGAAAAATAGAGGTTGAACATTAAAACCTCAAATAAACTTGACTTCTCAAAATAGGCACTTAGATGGATATGCGACTGTCAGTCAATACGGCTAACTCACTGAAAAGAATTCTCTCTCAGCAAACATCGATATTACTCAATTTCCCAGAAGAATAAAAGAGAAATCGAACAATCAGTTTGCATAATGCATGATATCACTAACTCAAACACTGCAAATAAACATCTAGCACACAGCCACCGAGAAAGCTTAAAAGCATGTCGAGAAAATGATTAGTTCAGGAAATCATTTTAACAGTTATGATGGAGTCACAGATCCTCAAAAATTCAGAACCATCAACCAACCGCACCCGATATTAAAAATGACTAGTTGGCACGGTACATGGAATGGCATGTCACAGATCACCAGCACAACCGATCAAACCTGGAATGTGATGTGACAATTGAACATAAATTTTCAGTTATCAGTCTCATCTTTTGAGGTCAATCGATGCACATCATCACTACATATAGACTGAGAATATTTGCTGCTGGAATTATGAATTGACGAAATCACAAATGGCCAGTGTCAGTTGACATACTTGTCAGATCCGATGTTTGGGAATGATAGAAATGTTACACGTACGCATACAAGCAACTCTCTTACTCTTGGCGACCAACTTGATTCTGTGTTTCTGACAAATGTCAAAAATGTGGAGAAGACTAATCTGCGACATATATGATGCCTGTCATAATGACAGGAATAAGACAAAACAGATTATCTTTTGTCTTGTATGGATCACATGAGAAATTTGACTTATTTACGTAGTTCATAGAATGGTAGTGTGAATGATAGTACCTGTGTAATTGAGTGCGATAAGTTGTGATGCAGTTAACTTCAGCAACCAGTGGTTCCAATAGACTAGTGTTATAGTTGTCACGGAAGGCTTTCAGGTTTGACTTTTCTATATAATTAGGTTTATTAATAATTGCTGTAGCCCATACCTTTTGTCCGGCTTATTATTATTATTATATTATTTGTCCCTTGGGTTCCTAGTGGAACATAGGGCTTCAGTAGCACATCTTCATTACACTCTGTTCTCTGCAATCTTTTGAACCTGGCTCCATGACTGTCCATAAGCTCTCATTTCTTCCTTACACGATCTTCTCCATGTCACCGTTGGACGCCCAACTCACCGTTTGCCATCTGAGTTCCACCCGAGTGCCTGGTGCGTGATGTCCCCGAATGGTCTTCTCAGTGTGTGCACAGTCCAATGCATCTCCACTTTCTTCTGGATGTTTGTTGGGCGATGGGTTGTTGGTTTGTTTGCTGCCAGCCAGCCAGCCAGCCAGCCAGTCAGTCAGTCAGTCAGTCAGTCAGTCAGTCAGAGTTCCTTGTTGCTTATTCTTTCTGACCATCCATCTGAGCCTCAGTATCGAGTCAGCGCAGGCAGCTGTTGATGAATGTCTGTAGTTTGCTGGAAATGCTTTTCGTGATACGCCAAATCTCGGAACCATATAGAAGCAGTGACTGACATTAGTCTTAAAAATCCTGATCTTGTTGACGCTTTATGCTGAGTGGAGTAGACCTCCACACTGATTTCAGGTTAGTGCAGGAAGGCCTGTGTTGCTGTCTTTCCGATCCTGACTAGTTTTGACGTCCTCATCTGTGCCACCTGTGGTTGAAACGATGCTGCCTAGATAGATGAAAGAGGCTACTTCCTTTAAGTTTCTCCCGTTGATGGTGATTGGTTGTTGTTGTTGTTGTTCATGGCATTGGTTGGGTATCTTCATCACCTCTGTCTTCTCTACGTCCACCTGAAGGAAGTCCCGTCTTCGCTGCCTCACCTCCTCTGCCAACTTGTTGGTTTCTGTCTGTAGATCTTCGAGTTTGTGCGACGAAACATTGGACATAAATCATCATCGGCGAAATCTAGCTCTTCTAGGATCTTTTCCGCGGTCCAACGTATCCCCCTCTCCTCGCTGCTCACTGTTTGCTGTTTGCTGTTTGCAGTCCAGTCCAGTCGACCACAATCAGGAATATCATGGGTGATAGTAGACAGCCTTGTCTTACTCCTGTCTTCACTTCAAAGGCGTCACTGAGCTTTCCATTGTGAATTACTCGGCATGTGGCGTCTTCACATAGCTGTTGAATGAGATTGATAAAGGTTTGTGGTATTCCGTAGTGTTGAAGCAGTTTCCAAATCACTTCTCGGTCGACGCTGTCGAAGGCCTTTTCAAAATCAATGAAGTTGAGGTAGAGTTAAGTTGACTGCCATTCTATTCTCTTTTCTATGATGATGCATAGCGTAGCGTTGCAGTTTGGTCCGCACATGATTTGTGCTTTCTGAATCCAGCCTGTTCCGGTCGTAATTTTGAATCCAGCGCATCCTTTAGTCTCTCCAGGATGATGCGGCTTAATATTTTGCTTGCTCTGGGTGGACAGGAGTATGATTCCGCGCCTGTTCCTGCAAACACTTAGGTCTTCCTTCTTCAGGAGTTTGATAAGGTAGCCCTTCTTCCAATCAACCGGCAGGTACCTTCCCTTCCTCCCAGACCTTCTGCAGTAGTCGTGTGAGCATGTCCGCTGTTGTCCCTACGTCTCAGTGCTTCTGGCGGGATTCCATCTGGTCCTGTTGCATTCTCGCATTTCAGCAGCCTTATGGCATTCAGGACTTCGACTTTGGTCGGAGGACTTGTGTCCACTTGTAGTTCTGTAGCTGCAGGTGGTATTTCTGGACGAAGTGCAGGTGGTGGTCAATTCGAAAGCTTTCCGAAGTGGTCAGCCCATCGTTTCCTTTGTTTCTCTTCTTCGGCAATTAGATTTCCTTCATCTTTTATTGGTTTCATGTTTGTTGATCTCTTCCCTCCCAGTTAGAGTAACCTAGTTATTTAATACAATGTTGTCAGGTATCTGTCTCTCCTGCCAGCGGCCTGTTCTGCTTCACTTGCCAATGTGTTATAGAAGTGTCTTTTGTCTTTGCATGCACTCTTCCTTACTTCTTTGTCAGGCTTAGTGATTACTAAATTACCTTAAGCTTTTGAATAGCATCTCGAAGTCCCTTCTTTTATCTAGCATACTACAGGAAGGATGTTCATTATTTTCGGATTTACAGCAACAATCAATCAAATTAGTTTTTAACCTCTCAAACTCACACCCTAAAACTGATATGATGCTAGATCTTGCGTCTGACCAAATAGGTATCAAATCACACATTATTTTCTAAATGGTTTCCTTGACTACGTTTGTCACAAAACTTGAGACCAGAAGATAAAGCTTTTATGTGATGCTTAAGCAGATGATGAGAAAGTCAAAAACCTCTCGATAGTAGTTAATTAAAGAACCACATTTTGCATCAGCCCTTTGGTCAATGAAATTCTCATTTTGTTTTCCTTTGTTTTCATTACTTCATGAGCATATCTCTCGAACGATACCATGATTTATGTATTCGTCTTTCACGCACTAGTGGTTGGAAGTGAAGACAAAATTTTCCTCATGGTTGTAGAGATTGGCATGATTTGCAACTTATGGAAGATTCGACCTTCAATAAGGGCAGGGTATTCGTTACGCTATCCTTTTTATCTTTACTTCATGGCGAACAACTTATGTGCTATTCCTCCTAATATGCAAGAAATGCGAAAGAACATAAACCTCAGGTATTCTACTAGCAGTTCAGTTCTAAGCATATTCATTTATTCACTGTTACGGAATTTAAAGACACGAAGTAATTAATTAGTGTTTCTGCTCAAAACACTGAGTACACACATTCTGTTTCATCCAATGACTCTAGTCATTCTCTAAAATAACGTAAAGGGACATATGCTGTACGTTGACAAGATCTATGCTCTCGACTTCAAAACTTGTACTGATGTTCTCACTGATCTTAATATTCTAGCAATAATACTTTGTACAACGATTGGTCACTGGAGAGCAACGAATATAATGTTGTGTGATTCTGAGTGCATACATAATTTTATCAATCATTTAGAAATGTGGACACCAGGCTAGGAGGCTCACCATCGTGGTGCACTTTCATGGATATCAGTTGAATGGGAGCGACCAGCAGGAAGCTCTAGACATAGGTTCCGTGCTTGTTGGCACTCATCTGCAACCCCAAGGAAACTGATATCCCTTCCGAGATCCAAACCAGTATCACCCGAAGTAGCAATCAGAGACGTTACCACTGGTTTATGAATGCTAATGTTCTACTACCCGGACTAAAAGTTAAGAAGGATCCTTGTGATTATCACGTCTCAAGTGAGAAAAGAGGTTTATCGGTTGTTAAGCTGAATGTCATGATATCAAGGTAACGTCCAGAGACGCCTTTCTAATACAAAACAATAACATAGAGTCTCTAAATATTCACACATTTGTAAGCTAGTGAGCAAGCTCGAGTGTCTGAATCCATGCGTTTACCTATACCACTGAGCAATCCTAGGGCAGAAAACAGCTAACACATGCTTTTCTAACGCTAAAGTTTGATATGCAAGTAGTAAATAAGTTTTTAAAATAACCAAATCTAGGCTTTTTAACGAACTGATGCAGAGTAAAAGGGAAATATACTAACGGACAGCAGGCAACCAAAAACGAATAACATGTAGAGACCGGCGATATTACATAATTTCATATTCTCGGTAAAAAGCGCACTTCCATGCCCACAGGAAACGAAAAACGGCAAAAATCAACATAAACCCTACACACAAGTGTATCGGCTCAAGTTGCCACACTTCACAGTAGTATACAAAGAACAGGTGGATAGAAAAAGAGTGATATCAAAGTGGAAAACGTTGTCTAGGAGAATAAGCAATCCGAAGATGACGGTAGTGAAAATATTCAGGCTTCTGGAGGAACCAAACAGTGAAGACATCTGGACAACTGCGACTGACTTCCAGCTATATCATCAAGAGTCCTCACCCACTGATTCTGAAAGTCTCGGGGATCCAATCCAGGCAGTCTAAACCTCCCCACAAGACTCAGACCAGCGATCATGGGCTTCATTGATTGATGTCACATCTTGGTCTGGCCACGCCGAAGCCTTTTCCAACCCAATCCAACTTCTGCCATGGCAAGTCGACGTGAGCGGTGGCTTGGCGTGTGCAGTACATACATGTCCAAGCCATCTCAGTGGACTAAGGTTCACAACCTCATCAATCGACTTGCCTGTCTTACCTAGTATCCCCGCCTGACCTCAATATTTCTCATATCGTGATTCCACACAAAGGCGAGCAACCCTACGAAGATACCCGTGATCAAAACCCTGTACTGCTTCATATCTTCTACTTTTAACGGTCATGTCTCACAGCCATATAGCTGGACAGAACAGACTGCAACACACTATGCTCATACTTTGATAGACAGTCAGGTATCTCGCCAGTGCTACAGATGACGCAAGTTGGAAAATGCCAAACGAGCCTTCTGTATCCGAGCTGAGATTTCGTCATCAACCGGCCTGTTCGGACTGATGCAACTCCCCAAATACGTGAAGTGGTCAACATGTTCTTCCACTTCACTCTCTACCATTAAACTAGGAGCGGTTGCAGGCCAGTCCTCCATGTAGCATCATCATACATTTCAAGGCTGCAAGACTCATATCGAACATACTCAGATTTCGACTCAACACGTTCAGAGGACCCTGGAGTTTTCCAGCGTATTCACCAAGCAGGACAACATCGTCCGCGTACTCCACGTAAACCAGATGACCTCCAGGCAGTTAATCAATCCCTGTGGAGTCAGACCTACCTAAGATTATGTCCATTAGTACATCTAGAACGAAGTTAAATAGGAACGGTGACAGTGGACATCCCTGACAGATATCACTAGGTGTCGTCAACTCTGATGAAAACTCCCCATAAGCACTTACACGGCTGCGTGAGTTCGAGTAGAGAGATTTGATTTGTGCGATATATTTTCTCAGTATTCCCTTCACATCCAGACAACGCCACAACACCTCATGGTCGATAGAGTCAAGTGTCACCTTCAGGTGAAGAAATGTTGCAAGTGTCGACCACCGGCCGATAAGTATGTCTGTGTTTCAGAACCTGTCGGAGGCTAAAACTATGGCCGATGCACCCTCGTTCAGGTCTGAAACCTGCCTGGTTTTCTCGAGTTTGCTGTTCTCCAGCTACACTTATGCGTCGGATAACTATGGACCCTAGGATCTTAGACATAATATAGTCAAACTAATTCCCCTGTGATTGTCACAGGAAGACGTCTCTCCCTTCTTACAGACTGGGATGATCAGGGAAGAGGACCAGTCTGATGTCACTACCCCTGATTTCAATACACTCACTACCCAGTATCTCTGTCACTTTAATTAGCAATTTGCTACCTCCATTCTTGAAAACTTCGAGTGCAAACTGTCAGGTTTTGCTCCTCTGCGTCTTCTCAGATTCGAGACAGCCATCTCAACTTCAAGGAGAGTCGGTGAACCGACATCTGCGTCACATTCAGGTTCAGGCTGGATGTTGGGCAACTGAAGGGTTGCTAAGTGCCAGTTGAACTGTACTTCAAAGTGTTCAGCCCAACATTCTAGTCGCCTATCCTGGGAGGTTATTGGTGTCCCATCCGTTTTGGTGATGGTTTCACTAACCGTGATCCTCTTCTTGCCGGTATCCGTAATAAGCGTAAATAGTTGCTGAGTGTGACTTAACGCTGATGCCTTCTCCATCTCTCTCACTTTCCCCATCCACCACTGCTCACGACCATTCATAGGACTCTTATTCAATCTACGTTTAATTTGCTTTCGCTCTTCACTGTGGTCGGAACCAGCTGGAATCAGTCTTCTAGCATCAATCACTTGGGATGACGTTGCGGAAATTCATTTACGTTTTCTAACCCTTGGTTGTAGGTTACCAACGGTCCTTACGGCTGCTTTTACAGCATACTTAATATCACGCCAGGTTTCCTCGGCATGAACATTGCTGTCATGTTCAGATAAGTGCTTATTTAACTCATCTCTAAATACGACCTCAACTTAAATTCTGGCATAGATAAGCACTATTATCACCTGTTTCCTGCAACCAGTAAGGTGCAGGCATACATGTGGTCGTACTAGCGCGTGATCAGAGTTCAAACAGGTACTCCAGAAAGAGCGGCAATCCTCCACCGATCCTCTCCAACGATGTCTCATAGCAATGTGATTTATCTGTGTCCTGCGTTGGCTTGAAGTCAGTGGACGCCATGTCTCCTTATGCTTCAACTTAGTGGTGGCCAGAAACAAGTGACCGTCGGGACGAGATTGCAAAAGACGATCAGCGTTGTCGGTTCCTTGGCATGAGATTCCGTAAATACCCCAAACATGCCTTTCCGTTAGGCTCAGCTTCCCTACTTGACCATTAAAGTCACCTGCCATTATGACCATATCTGAACGTTTGGCTTTCTCTAGCGAAATTGAGAGCTTTCATAGAATTCATCCTTTCGACCAACCGAACTGCAGTCGTTAAGTGCACAGGAGAAGAATACGAATAGGTACCGGTTGGTCTCACGATCCTTCCTAGTTCTTACAGATCCACACAGTCGAACAGCACAAAGATGATTGTTGGTTGGTATCCAGTCGAGAAGCTCAGTTTCTGTTATTCAGCTCATTGCTATGCCTACATCATCAGGCCCCTGGGTCTCCGGATACTCTCGTAAGGTGAACTTTGAAGATTCATAGCACTGGTCAGGTGAGATCACTTTGGTAACCACACTCGAGTCCTGTATACATGTTTTAGAGGCACAGCATATATGCATGACTTGAGATTCCATAGTGTTGGCAAGCGATGCTTGCTGTCCGAATCGGAATAGAGTTCAGAAGTTGTAAACTCCAACATAAGATCAATGTTGGGGCTTTAGGAGACTAGAAATGAGCTTTCGATGGATTTGATCCTCTCCAATGGTTTCAGAGAGGGAGGTTGAGGAAGGTGTAAGAGGCTCAATATTGGTGTTACGGAGTGAAGGTGAAGGAGGAGGCAGAGAGGAGGAGGATAGGTCAGTTTTGATTGAGTCTAGTGTACTACTGGGAGCATGTGGACGGTTCCCCACTGATAGCTGCTATATTGACATGGTGGTCGGAAAGGGAAATCACAGTGACCCAGCGGGCTACACTGGCTAGAGTGCTTGTTCCCTAGAGGTATTACGATGTCAGAAAGTCTAGGTCTTTCTGGGTCTCATTAAAGAGAAACTTATCTATGTGAGGACAGATCACATAAGAATTCTGCTTTTATCTTCTCATCCGCAGCCTTATTTGGTTGTTCTTTGGAGCCTTTATGGTTTTTAGCCCTGATGGTTTAAATCTGTTCCTCTGACGCCAAAAGAAATTGTTTGGGAGCATTCTTCTGCTTTTGAGCTGACCATATCTACGTAACTGTTTCTCATTATAAGGAAGCATCTGTAGAACAATAAAGCTCATCCAAGACAGATACCTTACCATAGTCATAACACATCTAGCCACCACTACGACAAGGCACTTACTTATAAACCCATCATTGTGTCACTATATACACTACGACGGTAACTACATACTCTCCAACAATTTGCTGAAATGGTAGAACCTCTAGGGAACAAGCACTCTAGCCAGTGTAGCCCGCTGGGTCACTGTGATTTCCCTTTCCGACCACCATGTCAATATAGCAGCTATCAGTGGGGAACCGTCCACATGCTCCCAGTAGTACACTAGACTCAATCAAAACTGACCTATCCTCCTCCTCTCTGCCTCCTCCTTCACCTTCACTCCGTAACACCAATATTGAGCCTCTTACACCTTCTCAACCTCCCTCTCTGAAACCATTGGAGAGGATCAAATCCATCGAAAGCTCATTTCTAGTCTCCTAAAGCCCCAACATTGATCTTATGTTGGAGTTTACAACTTCTGAACTCTATTCCGATTCGGACAGCAAGCATCGCTTGCCAACACTATGGAATCTCAAGTCATGCATATATGCTGTGCCTCTAAAACATGTATACAGGACTCGAGTGTGGTTACCAAAGTGATCTCACCTGACCAGTGCTATGAATCTTCAAAGTTCACCTTACGAGAGTATCCGGAGACCCAGGGGCCTGATGATGTAGGCATAGCAATGAGCTGAATAACAGAAACTGAGCTTCTCGACTGGATACCAACCAACAATCATCTTTGTGCTGTTCGACTGTGTGGATCTGTAAGAACTAGGAAGGATCGTGAGACCAACCGGTACCTATTCGTATTCTTCTCCTGTGCACTTAACGACTGCAGTTCGGTTGGTCGAAAGGATGAATTCTATGAAAGCTCTCAATTTCGCTAGAGAAAGCCAAACGTTCAGATATGGTCATAATGGCAGGTGACTTTAATGGTCAAGTAGGGAAGCTGAGCCTAACGGAAAGGCATGTTTGGGGTATTTACGGAATCTCATGCCAAGGAACCGACAACGCTGATCGTCTTTTGCAATCTCGTCCCGACGGTCACTTGTTTCTGGCCACCACTAAGTTGAAGCATAAGGAGACATGGCGTCCACTGACTTCAAGCCAACGCAGGACACAGATAAATCACATTGCTATGAGACATCGTTGGAGAGGATCGGTGGAGGATTGCCGCTCTTTCTGGAGTACCTGTTTGAACTCTGATCACGCGCTAGTACGACCACATGTATGCCTGCACCTTACTGGCTGCAGGAAACAGGTGATAATAGTGCTTATCTATGCCAGAATTTAAGTTGAGGTCGTATTTAGAGATGAGTTAAATAAGCACTTATCTGAACATGACAGCAATGTTCATGCCGAGGAAACCTGGCGTGATATTAAGTATGCTGTAAAAGCAGCCGTAAGGACCGTTGGTAACCTACAACCAAGGGTTAGAAAACGTAAATGAATTTCCGCAACGTCATCCCAAGTGATTGATGCTAGAAGACTGATTCCAGCTGGTTCCGACCACAGTGAAGAGCGAAAGCAAATTAAACGTAGATTGAATAAGAGTCCTATGAATGGTCGTGAGCAGTGGTGGATGGGGAAAGTGAGAGAGATGGAGAAGGCATCAGCGTTAAGTCACACTCAGCAACTATTTACGCTTATTACGGATACCGGCAAGAAGAGGATCACGGTTAGTGAAACCATCACCAAAACGGATGGGACACCAATAACCTCCCAGGATAGGCGACTAGAATGTTGGGCTGAACACTTTGAAGTACAGTTCAACTGGCACTTAGCAACCCTTCAGTTGCCCAACATCCAGCCTGAACCTGAATGTGACGCAGATGTCGGTTCACCGACTCTCCTTGAAGTTGAGATGGCTGTCTCGAATCTGAGAAGACGCAGAGGAGCAAAACCTGACAGTTTGCACTCGAAGTTTTCAAGAATGGAGGTAGCAAATTGCTAATTAAAGTGACAGAGATACTGGGTAGTGAGTGTATTGAAATCAGGGGTAGTGACATCAGACTGGTCCTCTTCCCTGATCATCCCAGTCTGTAAGAAGGGAGAGACGTCTTCCTGTGACAATCACAGGGGAATTAGTTTGACTAATATTATGTCTAAGATCCTAGGGTCCATAGTTATCCGACGCATAAGTGTAGCTGGAGAACAGCAAACTCGAGAAAACTAGGCAGGTTTCAGACCTGAACGAGGGTGCATCGGCCATAGTTTTAGCCTCCGACAGGTTCTGAAACACAGACATACTTATCGGCCGGTGGTCGACACTTGCAACATTTCTTCACCTGAAGGTGACACTTGACTCTATCGACCATGAGGTGTTGTGGCGTTGTCTGGATGTGAAGGGAATACTGAGAAAATATATCGCACAAATCAAATCTCTCTACTCGAACTCACGCAGCCGTGTAAGTGCTTATGGGGAGTTTTCATCAGAGTTGACGACACCTAGTGATATCTGTCAGGGATGTCCACTGTCACCGTTCCTATTTAACTTCGTTCTAGATGTACTAATGGACATAATCTTAGGTAGGTCTGACTCCACAGGGATTGATTAACTGCCTGGAGGTCATCTGGTTTACGTGGAGTACGCGGACGATGTTGTCCTGCTTGGTGAATACGCTGGAAAACTCCAGGGTCCTCTGAACGTGTTGAGTCGAAATCTGAGTATGTTCGATATGAGTCTTGCAGCCTTGAAATGTATGATGATGCTACATGGAGGACTGGCCTGCAACCGCTCCTAGTTTAATGGTAGAGAGTGAAGTGGAAGAACATGTTGACCACTTCACGTATTTGGGGAGTTGCATCAGTCCGAACAGGCCGGTTGATGACGAAATCTCAGCTCGGATACAGAAGGCTCGTTTGGCATTTTCCAACTTGCGTCATCTGTAGCACTGGCGAGATACCTGACTGTCTATCAAAGTATGAGCATAGTGTGTTGCAGTCTGTTCTGTCCAGCTATATGGCTGTGAGACATGACCGTTAAAAGTAGAAGATATGAAGCAGTACAGGGTTTTGATCACGGGTATCTTCGTAGGGTTGCTCGCCTTTGTGTGGAATCACGATATGAGAAATATTGAGGTCAGGCGGGGGATACTAGGTAAGACAGGCAAGTCGATTGATGAGGTTGTGAACCTTAGTCCACTGAGATGGCTTGGACATGTATGTACTGCACACGCCAAGCCACCGCTCACGTCGACTTGCCATGGCAGAAGTTGGATTGGGTTGGAAAAGGCTTCGGCGTGGCCAGACCAAGATGTGACATCAATCAATGAAGCCCATGATCGCTGGTCTGAGTCTTGTGGGGAGGTTTAGACTGCCTGGATTGGATCCCCGAGACTTTCAGAATCAGTGGGTGAGGACTCTTGATGATATAGCTGGAAGTCAGTCGCAGTTGTCCAGATGTCTTCACTGTTTGGTTCCTCCAGAAGCCTGAATATTTTCACTACCGTCATCTTCGGATTGCTTATTCTCCTAGACAACGTTTTCCACTTTGATATCACTCTTTTTCTATCCACCTGTTCTTTGTATACTACTGTGAAGTGTGGCAACTTGAGCCGATACACTTGTGTGTAGGGTTTATGTTGATTTTTGCCGTTTTTCGTTTCCTGTGGGCATGGAAGTGCGCTTTTTACCGAGAATATGAAATTATGTAATATCGCCGGTCTCTACATGTTATTCGTTTTTGGTTGCCTGCTGTCCGTTAGTATATTTCCCTTTTACTCTGCATCAGTTCGTTAAAAAGCCTAGATTTGGTTATTTTAAAAACTTATTTACTACTTGCATATCAAACTTTAGCGTTAGAAAAGCATGTGTTAGCTGTTTTCTGCCCTAGGATTGCTCAGTGGTATAGGTAAACGCATGGATTCAGACACTCGAGCTTGCTCACTAGCTTACAAATGTGTGAATATTTAGAGACTCTATGTTATTGTTTTGTATTAGAAAGGCGTCTCTGGACGTTACCTTGATATCATGACATTCAGCTTAACAACCGATAAACCTCTTTTCTCACTTGAGACGTGATAATCACAAGGATCCTTCTTAACTTTTAGTCCGGGTAGTAGAACATTAGCATTCATAAACCAGTGGTAACGTCTCTGATTGCTACTTCGGGTGATACTGGTTTGGATCTCGGAAGGGATATCAGTTTCCTTGGGGTTGCAGATGAGTGCCAACAAGCACGGAACCTATGTCTAGAGCTTCCTGCTGGTCGCTCCCATTCAACTGATATCCATGAAAGTGCACCACGATGGTGAGCCTCCTAGCCTGGTGTCCACATTTCTAAATGATTGATAAAATTATGTATGCACTCAGAATCACACAACATTATATTCGTTGCTCTCCAGTGACCAATCGTTGTACAAAGTATTATTGCTAGAATATTAAGATCAGTGAGAACATCAGTACAAGTTTTGAAGTCGAGAGCATAGATCTTGTCAACGTACAGCATATGTCCCTTTACGTTATTTTAGAGAATGACTAGAGTCATTGGATGAAACAGAATGTGTGTACTCAGTGTTTTGAGCAGAAACACTAATTAATTACTTCGTGTCTTTAAATTCCGTAACAGTGAATAAATGAATATGCTTAGAACTGAACTGCTAGTAGAATACCTGAGGTTTATGTTCTTTCGCATTTCTTGCATATTAGGAGGAATAGCACATAAGTTGTTCGCCATGAAGTAAAGATAAAAAGGATAGCGTAACGAATACCCTGCCCTTATTGAAGGTCGAATCTTCCATAAGTTGCAAATCATGCCAATCTCTACAACCATGAGGAAAATTTTGTCTTCACTTCCAACCACTAGTGCGTGAAAGACGAATACATAAATCATGGTATCGTTCGAGAGATATGCTCATGAAGTAATGAAAACAAAGGAAAACAAAATGAGAATTTCATTGACCAAAGGGCTGATGCAAAATGTGGTTCTTTAATTAACTACTATCGAGAGGTTTTTGACTTTCTCATCATCTGCTTAAGCATCACATAAAAGCTTTATCTTCTGGTCTCAAGTTTTGTGACAAACGTAGTCAAGGAAACCATTTAGAAAATAATGTGTGATTTGATACCTATTTGGTCAGACGCAAGATCTAGCATCATATCAGTTTTAGGGTGTGAGTTTGAGAGGTTAAAAACTAATTTGATTGATTGTTGCTGTAAATCCGAAAATAATGAACATCCTTCCTGTAGTATGCTAGATAAAAGAAGGGACTTCGAGATGCTATTCAAAAGCTTAAGGTAATTTAGTAATCACTAAGCCTGACAAAGAAGTAAGGAAGAGTGCATGCAAAGACAAAAGACACTTCTATAACACATTGGCAAGTGAAGCAGAACAGGCCGCTGGCAGGAGAGACAGATACCTGACAACATTGTATTAAATAACTAGGTTACTCTAACTGGGAGGGAAGAGATCAACAAACATGAAACCAATAAAAGATGAAGGAAATCTAATTGCCGAAGAAGAGAAACAAAGGAAACGATGGGCTGACCACTTCGGAAAGCTTTCGAATTGACCACCACCTGCACTTCGTCCAGAAATACCACCTGCAGCTACAGAACTACAAGTGGACACAAGTCCTCCGACCAAAGTCGAAGTCCTGAATGCCATAAGGCTACTGAAATACGAGAATGCAACAGGACCAGATGGAATCCCGCCAGAAGCACTGAGACGTAGGGACAACAGCGGACATGCTCACACGACTACTGCAGAAGGTCTGGGAGGAAGGGAAGGTACCTGCCGGTTGATTGGAAGAAGGGCTACCTTATCAAACTCCTGAAGAAGGAAGACCTAAGTGTTTGCAGGAACAGGCGCGGAATCATACTCCTGTCCACCCAGAGCAAGCAAAATATTAAGCCGCATCATCCTGGAGAGACTAAAGGATGCGCTGGATTCAAAATTACGACCGGAACAGGCTGGATTCAGAAAGCACAAATCATGTGCGGACCAAACTGCAACGCTACGCTATGCATCATCATAGAAAAGAGAATAGAATGGCAGTCAACTTAACTCTACCTCAACTTCATTGATTTTGAAAAGGCCTTCGACAGCGTCGACCGAGAAGTGATTTGGAAACTGCTTCAACACTACGGAATACCACAAACCTTTATCAATCTCATTCAACAGCTATGTGAAGACGCCACATGCCGAGTAATTCACAATGGAAAGCTCAGTGACGCCTTTGAAGTGAAGACAGGAGTAAGACAAGGCTGTCTACTATCACCCATGATATTCCTGATTGTGGTCGACTGGACTGGACTGCAAACAGCAAACAGCAAACAGTGAGCAGCGAGGAGAGGGGGATACGTTGGACCGCGGAAAAGATCCTAGAAGAGCTAGATTTCGCCGATGATGATTTATGTCCAATGTTTCGTCGCACAAACTCGAAGATCTACAGACAGAAACCAACAAGTTGGCAGAGGAGGTGAGGCAGCGAAGACGGGACTTCCTTCAGGTGGACGTAGAGAAGACAGAGGTGATGAAGATACCCAACCAATGCCATGAACAACAACAACAACAACCAATCACCATCAACGGGAGAAACTTAAAGGAAGTAGCCTCTTTCATCTATCTAGGCAGCATCGTTTCAACCACAGGTGGCACAGATGAGGACGTCAAAACTAGTCAGGATCGGAAAGACAGCAACACAGGCCTTCCTGCACTAACCTGAAATCAGTGTGGAGGTCTACTCCACTCAGCATGAAGCGTCAACAAGATCAGGATTTTTAAGACTAATGTCAGTCACTGCTTCTATATGGTTCCGAGATTTGGCGTATCACGAAAAGCATTTCCAGCAAACTACAGACATTCATCAACAGCTGCCTACGCTGACTCGATACTGAGGCTCAGATGGATGGTCAGAAAGAATAAGCAACAAGGAACTCTGACTGACTGACTGACTGACTGGCTGGCTGGCAGCAAACAAACCAACAACCCATCGCCCAACAAACATCCAGAAGAAAGTGGAGATGCATTGGACTGTGCACACACTGAGAAGACCATTCGGGACATCACGCACCAGGCACTCGGGTGGAACTCAGATGGCAAACGGTGAGTTGGGCGTCCAACGGTGACATGGAGAAGATCGTGTAAGGAAGAAATGAGAGCTTATGGACAGTCATGGAGCCAGGTTCAAAAGATTGCAGAGAACAGAGTGTAATGAAGATGTGCTACTGAAGCCCTATGTTCCACTAGGAACCCAAGGGACAAATAATATAATAATAATAATAAGCCGGACAAAAGGTATGGGCTACAGCAATTATTAATAAACCTAATTATATAGAAAAGTCAAACCTGAAAGCCTTCCGTGACAACTATAACACTAGTCTATTGGAACCACTGGTTGCTGAAGTTAACTGCATCACAACTTATCGCACTCAATTACACAGGTACTATCATTCACACTACCATTCTATGAACTACGTAAATAAGTCAAATTTCTCATGTGATCCATACAAGACAAAAGATAATCTGTTTTGTCTTATTCCTGTCATTATGACAGGCATCATATATGTCGCAGATTAGTCTTCTCCACATTTTTGACATTTGTCAGAAACACAGAATCAAGTTGGTCGCCAAGAGTAAGAGAGTTGCTTGTATGCGTACGTGTAACATTTCTATCATTCCCAAACATCGGATCTGACAAGTATGTCAACTGACACTGGCCATTTGTGATTTCGTCAATTCATAATTCCAGCAGCAAATATTCTCAGTCTATATGTAGTGATGATGTGCATCGATTGACCTCAAAAGATGAGACTGATAACTGAAAATTTATGTTCAATTGTCACATCACATTCCAGGTTTGATCGGTTGTGCTGGTGATCTGTGACATGCCGTTCCATGTACTGTGCTATGTCTTCGTTGTTGGTACTGATTCAGTATTAGTTGTGCTCGACGTCTGAGCTGTGGTTGGATAGACGGTTATAAACAGGTGTGTGAGGATAAGATACTGAACTGCTTTATTTTATTTAAAGATGTTCATATACTAAATGTGTGCGGTTGATAATTGCTTTCGCCAAAGGAATACAATCGCAATTTTATGACTTTTCAAATGGATGCGAGAAAGATGAGAAATGTGAGGAAGGTTTTAATTGAATCAGGTGAGGGGACAGAAGTTGAGATAAAGTAGTTTCAAAAATAATATTGCATAATGGTCTGGAGATGTGACTCACTGGTTGAAGCCTTCGAGGTTTAAGCAGTCGGTTGCAGGTTCAACTACCGACTCAATAAGTCAACCAAGTCAACCAGTTAATATCACAGGCTTAAAGTGCGTCGTATAAATTTACAGTCGGATTGAGTTGCACTCACTTATATGCCAAAATAAGGTCCAAGATAAATAAAGGGTGGGCAATGCAAGTTAGGAAACAAAATGAAGGTGATACAATAATGAATTCGTTGCAAGCTATTGTTCTACACATGGTATTTTAGCATATAAGATCTGTTAGTATCTCTCTTGTAGACTAACCATTGACAATATGTGAATAAAATAGAACACACGACTTTCAGTCAACACTTTATTCACTGAATATTTATACATTTTAATATGAACAGATAAGCGAAGAGAAATTAGCAATAGTCTTACTTCTTTTTACAAGTGAATACAAATTAAGACGAATATAAAGTGGGTTAGTCATTATTATATACCAGTACCTAAATCTTTTACAGTTACACTTATAATATTCACATCTTCTAAAGGTTTGTCATTTTTTGGATTAGTTTTAATATTTGATATCTTTTGTACAACTTCCATGCCTTTGATAACACGACCAAATACTGTGTGCTTATTATCAAGCCAGGGCTAGTTGGAATACAGAGAGGAAGGGAATGACGAAAGACAAAATAGCGAATGAGAATGAGGCAAATAAAAGGGCTAATAACAATCACATTTCACTTCATAACATACACGACAATGTTGATTAGTTAGGTAAATACCTTTTGAAGAAATAAATAGGTTATTTATTGCCGCCAGTATCCTGTATTATACCCCTAATGCATAGTCAGCTGCACTAAGGGTTAGCATAGAACCTGGATGATTTGTTTATAAACCGTCTTTTAAGGTATGGAAGAAAACTGCAGAATATCTGACCTCACGACAAAATGGATATTGGCTATTTGGTGTCCTCTGAGATTTGATGTTTTGTCGTGAACGTTTTATCACTAGGCTTAGTGACATCTTCAGCATTAACTTAATAAAAAAAGAACACCGAACCACCATCATCCTCATCCTGAGCTAGAAATTGTTTCCATCATTTCAAAATCTTTTGAGCACAAAGCGCTTCCCTGTGCTCAGAACTTCGCCAGTCGGAGAGCTTCCACACGAGAGCAGCTTTTCTTATTACACGAATGTTTACGGCAGAACATCTTACCAAAAAGTGTTAGATACAGAAAAATGGATATTATATGCAACTCTGTACAAAGTCATCTATCGAATGCAAAAGGAATATTCTAGAAGATGGTGAAAATTTCAATGATTAAAGTACCCGCAACTATGCGGATGATGATTTTAGGAAATTTCCAATACTTCTTATTACTTCGCCTTCTTTACTGTGAAACAAGGTGCAAGTTCACTAGGCTTCTGAAGTAAGTTTTCGCCTTTATAAGATTAAAACCGAAATTCAAATACCCTTGAACTGTTTTTCAGGAAACTTTCCATGTTGTGAGTATCGTTAACTAACAGAAATACGTTGTCTTTATACTCGAGTAAACAAAGGATCCTTCGGTGGGTAGATTTATGTACGTGAAGTTATAAGAACGTATTAGTAGCGTATATGATGACGCTATATACAAATGATAACAGTCGACATCCTCGGTGAACACCATCAGAAGCATCCATATTAGAATACAGATCACTGTGAGCTCCCAAACGACTACCAGTATCTGAGTAAGCAGCATTCAGTACGACAATAAACTTACTAAACACTCCTTTCTAAGAGAGACATCTTCCAGCAATACCTCAACCGATAGGATCAAATACCGACTTCTTGAGAAGAAATGTAACTGTTACTAAGCGACAGCAAACACATGTTCCAGAATATGACGACGGACCAAGAACTGGTCAGTACATGAGTCATTCTGATTAGCAATTCCGGGTCAATACCTTTGAACAAATCCGGGGATTAAAACCCACTGTCAAGCCTGATAACAACCACTATAGTAACTGTGGAATGGCGTAGGCGAATATCCTAACAAATAAGCAAGTAACGGACCCAGATCATCGCAATATCCATTATTTTCCATTCTTTACACCACATCGCTGAACATTATGTTAGAAACGATTTTATAGATTTCAGGATTAAAATTGAACGTGACAGAGTTAAATAAGTTGAGGGATAATTTGTAGAAGCGATTTCTATGAAGTCCTAAAACGTCAGAAATTTATTTCTCTGCCTCATTGGGATTTTACACATATATTTCCTTTATAATTATGTTAGAAGTGAAAAAATTTCGGCTAGCGAATATTTTGGTCACGTTCTAAACCAAAGATGTCGGATTTCTTAACAAAAATTTAAAAAACTACAAAAAGAGAATTTCATAACAGGATATTGGTGAATCATTATTCTTATTACGGCACCTACTGTTGGAGCAACAGTTATGAAAAACTGTGAACCATTTGTATTTGGACCAGCATTAGCCATACTGACAGTGTACGGTCGATCATGTCTAAGACTAGGATGAAATTCATCCTCGAATTCTCCACCCCATATTGATTCACCACCAGTGCCAGTGCCTAGGATAAAAGGTAACATTCAAACAGGTTAAAGACAATCTTTGAAGATTATAAGAATAAACAAATTAGAGACAAGGACAGCTATATCATACCTAAGATTCCTCAGAGTAGCTTGAAAGCCAAGATGCAGTTTCTCCTCGTTTATGCCAGGGATTGTTAACCCTTCCATCTAAACAGAATCAGCACACTCTTCGTCCTGTTTGGGACTCGTCAGCTGGATGTAATTGCCTCCCAGTTAACGATATTGTTCCCACTAGGACTTTACCTCAAGACAGATCGCTTCAAACGCCAAAGCGCTATCTGCTAGACCACCGAGTCACGATAGCTACTTCACGAGTATAGTTTTAAGATCATTGCTTGTAGTATCCCATCATAATACTTGTCACACAAGAAGTGGCTATTGTGACTTGGTAACGCTCTGGCGTCCCAAATAGGATGAAACGCGCGTCCTAGATTCCGCTGCTTGCCACTATCCATCATTAACATATAATGGAAAAGCAGGGAGCATCGAAGCATCCGCGCGATCAATTCGGTCCACTCAACGACGGGGTAATACATGTAACATTAAAACTATACCCGTCGGACAAGAAGTGGCTATTGTGACTCGGTGGTATAATAGGTAATGCTCTGGAGTTTGGAGCGAATGGCCCCGAGTTCGGTCCCTAGTGGGAACAACATCGCTCACTGGGAGGCAGGTACATCCAGCTGAAGAGTCCTAAACAGGAAGAAACGCGCGTCCCGGATTCCGCTGCTAGCCACTATCCGTTATTAATAGATTAAGTATAGTTCCGGAAAGAAACTTAGAAATAGCTTCACCAATTTTTTCAAACACATATAAGTGCGCCATCATTGGTCATTCAATGATTAATGATCACAAAAACTGTTCTATTATTAGAAAAACGACTTCTTAATAATTAATTTGTAAACCGAAAAATTACTTGAAAGCCAAAAACACCAACTACAAAACTGACATTTTCAGTTTCTTGTACAATTTTTAGTCTCACCGAGAAGGTAAGTTCATTCATCTGAAACTACACCAAATAGTTTCAACAAAGACATTATCCTCCCAGAATAAATTCTACTTTTCGCATGGTTTAGGTAAGCATATTTTCTTTTCCAAACAGATCCTTGTGACAAATTTCAAGGTAAGTAGAATGAATAAGAACGACATAAATGACCTTTAATGTTTCTGCAGACATTCAAAATTAGGCACTGATTAAAAAGATTGTGCATGAAAACGCCACATGTCACGTAATTCACAATGGAAAGCTCAGTGACGCCTTTGAAGTGAAGACAGGAGTAAGACAAGGCTGTCTACTATCACCCATGATATTCCTGATTGTGGTCGACTGGACTGGACTGCAAACAGCAAACAGCAACAGTGAGCAGCGAGGAGAGGGGGATACGTTGGACCGCGGAAAAGATCCTAGAAGAGCTAGATTTCGCCGATGATGATTTATGTCCAATGTTTCGTCGCACAAACTCGAAGATCTACAGACAGAAACCAACAAGTTGGCAGAGGAGGTGAGGCAGCGAAGACGGGACTTCCTTCAGGTGGACGTAGAGAAGACAGAGGTGATGAAGATACCCAACCAATGCCATGAACAACAACAACAACAACCAATCACCATCAACGGGAGAAACTTAAAGGAAGTAGCCTCTTTCATCTATCTAGGCAGCATCGTTTCAACCACAGGTGGCACAGATGAGGACGTCAAAACTAGTCAGGATCGGAAAGACAGCAACACAGGCCTTCCTGCACTAACCTGAAATCAGTGTGGAGGTCTACTCCACTCAGCATAAAGCGTCAACAAGATCAGGATTTTTAAGACTAATGTCAGTCACTGCTTCTATATGGTTCCGAGATTTGGCGTATCACGAAAAGCATTTCCAGCAAACTACAGACATTCATCAACAGCTGCCTACGCTGACTCGATACTGAGGCTCAGATGGATGGTCAGAAAGAATAAGCAACAAGGAACTCTGACTGACTGACTGACTGGCTGGCTGGCAGCAAACAAACCAACAACCCATCGCCCAACAAACATCCAGAAGAAAGTGGAGATGCATTGGACTGTGCACACACTGAGAAGACCATTCGGGGACATCACGCACCAGGCACTCGGGTGGAACTCAGATGGCAAACGGTGAGTTGGGCGTCCAACGGTGACATGGAGAAGATCGTGTAAGGAAGAAATGAGAGCTTATGGACAGTCATGGAGCCAGGTTCAAAAGATTGCAGAGAACAGAGTGTAATGAAGATGTGCTACTGAAGCCCTATGTTCCACTAGGAACCCAAGGGAAAAATAATAATAATAGTCTTTTAAAATTAGTGGGGGATTTTAAATTGAAATAGAAAAACACTTCGACAATGTCTGGTATTCTGACATGCTCTCAGGGAATTGACAATGATCACTTAACATCAAAGGCGATTAGGATTCAGGGAGTAAAAATTCGACTACATTACTTTCGAAATCCTAGACCTGAAGAACAGGTTCCTCAACTTGAAGTCAATATTCATTTCATCGACTGTGAACTGTCTAATAGTTTCTAGCACTCTTGGTGGCGTAAGAAGAATACCTGTACCAGGATTCGTGTTAACGTATATCACTGAAACAAGTACAATGAACGCTGTCTAACCTGTAGTATAGCATATATAACTTACACATAACTTTCAATAAGCAGTTGAAACCAGTTAAAACTGCTTCACTTACCCAAAGGACAACCAGTTTGAATCATGAAACCCTTAATAACTCTATGGAATATATGACCATTGTAATATCCAGCTCGAGAATGACCAACAAAATTCTCCACAGTTCTAGGACACTCTCTAGGACAAAGACGAATGTGTATATCACCCAAAGTAGTGTGTAGGATAGCACTACCAGCAAGTCGAGAGGCAGCAGTAGCTGAATCCCTTGTAGCGGCCAAGACTTCCTCTTTAGTAGGCTTCTCATTGAATACATCGCGTTCAGCTGTAGATCCTGGTGTAACTGTATCGCCACTAGGAATGGAGTGAATTTAAAGAGAATTATGGTTATTATCTGAAAGAACTGCTACTTATTCAACATACAAAATGGAGGAAACTGAAAAGTAAAATTACATTACACTCTGGTGTACACAATGCTGATCGGGAACCAAACAGCAAATAAAGGTGATACAGTTACTGGGTTGAGAGATCTTCTGAATACGGATATTAACGTTGCAACTTGCTAGTACTTTCTTAAATGGGTATTGTATGAATCTGTTTCTTGAATTCGCATAGTTAGCCGTTCAGTTCGACATGGAAAAAAGCGATTTCAAGCCATTCATTTTTTCAGTCATAAGTTATTCACCTTGTATCTGCTCAGTGTCCCCTATCAACCTCAAAATGAAAGGTGAGTCGAACAATATACTCGACAGTGTTTTGTCAAAACAACACTGATCAAGAACAAAATGTTGTTTATATCCTCCCAGTAGACGATGGCAATAAAACAGAAACTGTTCAGCTGAAACGTAGATGTCATCAATGGAAGACAAGGGAAACACAAAACCTTGAAGTACCGTTTCAGAGCGTGCGTAAAAACACAGTAAAGTGAATGTTCCAATCGGAATCAAAGTAACTAATCGATTCAAATGATTGACTATCCTCATACTGTGTAGATTGTGTAAAAAGGAAGATAAAAAGTGATTAGCTTTTTAGACTGTGGATGCATTGATGAAATTTTTTGACAAAACCCGAAGACTATTATATAACACACAAATAACAAATTGATAAACATTTTGCCTTTCGTAAGTTAGATGGGACTTTGTTTTTAAAACCTTTTATTCGACACATGTTCATGAGAAGTTAACTGACATCCCCTGATCGCCCTTTTTGAAATGAGAAGTTGGCCTACACAAGGAACGATGTAAATCCCCACTTCTTCGTAGGTGTTTCGTTGATATTCTGTGGACACATGTGCTCTTAGGTAAGTAGGTATAAATCTACTACTGAAAGAAACACTTTCCATCTTAAGCACTCGGATAATACTGTCTGTGGTGTGAAGACAGAAAGGCTACTGAAATCGTACTTGACAAGATGGTATTCCTCGTGCACAAGTACAATGTAAGCTTTGCGCTAATACTTTAAGTACTTTTCAAAGATGAATATGCTTTACTGCCATTATTGATCTTTGAAAGATAAATTGTACGGCAATTTCAGTGCATATATTGCTCGACTCTGAACATATAAAGCGAGACTGTTTGAAGTTGAGGATGTTTGACAATTCTTAAAGTGCAATCAACAATTTCGACTGTTACATTGATTGAATTGATAATAAAATATAAGTTCACAGCCTTACTCCTTCAAAAAATTTTGTTTCCAAGCTGAGATATTGCATGGTGAATCCATTCTGCCCAATATTCAAGAAACTCAAACTGTGGACTTGAAGATTTATGTCATTCTCGATAGACTGGAACAATCAGTAACAGAGTAGAATTCCATGAGACCGTAACTAGCTTTAATACATCACCCACAGTACTTTTATTTATTTCTAGGTAGCTTTAAAGTAGTTGACAAATAAAATGTTTTTGCTTGAAATTGAAACAACTAAAAGTTTGAAAACATTTGTTTCCCGATACAAATTTAAAACAAGCAACGAATGTGAAAAAGAGCAGGATTTAATGAATTCATAAATCTCAGTAGTACTTGTCAGCTGGATACTCTATATACTTGATTATATATACCGTTAAACAATGGAAAAGAACATGCATACATACATACAAATACATTGGTCATATGGAGAGGCGTCTGTCTACCCGAATGGTTGAGCACCTATCCAAAATGGTTGAAACATGTCGAGAAGAAGACTCCGAGGATCTGGATAACGAAACACTTAATGAACTATGGACATGATACTGATACCTGTAAGTCCTTTACAGTTATCAGTAGACAGCAAAATAAGAAGTTGGTTGAATATGCAAAAGCCTGTGCAATTCGAGTCGTCAAATCAAACCTCTGCATACAGAAGGAAATGGTGGTCGGCTTGAATCTGCCATGGTAGGAATTACAATATTGTCTAATCATACTTAGTCTTTCTTACTTGCTCTTCGCTCTTAATTATCACCTATATGATATTTTATTTTCCTTCCTTGATTTGTTTCGCCAAACTAACCTTATTACCATTGTTATCATTAATATTCATCTCAATATACACCTGGTTTTCTCATTATATCCGCATAAGTACTATTAACTATCTTGTTTTCAATGGCGTGATCGACGCTCAATCGATTCAGTTCTTGTTATTACTGTTATTATAATTATTTTCCTACCTGAAATCCACTATTATCCGGACTCAATTAATCTATCCCTAACCCATTCATTTTAATATCCATTTATACCGTTTGACCCGTAAAACTGTTCACTTCTATGTTGTTACATCTAAATCTGTCTCAGTCTACATTATATCTGTATGTATGTGTATTCTTATGCATTGTTTAACAGTATATATAATTAAGTATGTAGAGTAGAGTATCCAGCTGATGAGTACTACTGAAGTCTATGAATTTATAAGGTCCTGCTTTTTTACATTCGTTACTTGTTTTAAACTAAAAGTTTCTCAGAAATAAATGAAAACAAAATCATACAATTTAAGTAGTAAAATTTAATCATCAAGTCAATAATCCAATGAAAGCAGACAACTTTTTCTTCCTTAAAAGAAAAAGAAAGACAAATCAATCATTATCCAGTTCAATTAGTTCACGAATTGGCCTGACTGTGACGGGATTAGCAGACAGGCAGGTGAGGGTATTTTCCGAGTGGGGATAGGAAAGGCAGAAAAAGTGAAACCTATTATACATATAATTGTTCTCTACAATACAGTGTAGCGATAAAAATTATTACTGCATGCAATGTGTATAGTCTGGATATGAGAAGAACGAATAGTAAAAAACTTTTTCCAGAATTCGATGAACTAAAACGTTTTTTCAAAAAAAACAACCGAAAAGGGTAGGAATATGACACATAGGCGTATATGCTTACAAAATGATATAAAGTGAAATGCAAAAGTAACTGACTAACTGTTGCATAGTTTTCCCTTCATCTATCGATACATTTTTAACACTGAAGGATGAAAACCTCACAATAACACTACTATTTAGTCTCTGTGACTTGATAGGTGTAAGCATATGCATAGATGAATTGATGGATGAGGCAGAGAGATAAACTGACCACAGGATCAGACAGGAAGACAGAATTGACTAACATCATAATAAAATGATAACTACAGTATAGCAGCAAAAGAAAATGAAAGCAAGTAGAAGCGAAGCGAAAACGTGCCTTACAACAACACAGCAGGTTAACAAGAGCGATATATGCACTCGACAGATGGTATAAGGAAGCGATTAAAGGAGGTCTATGATGGCAAAAATGATCTAAACTTATGTAAGTATACAACTACCTTGTGGAAAAATGGGCGCTTAATTGTTATAAAAACAAAGATGTAACGGTGAAGATTTTTTGCTGAAACGATTTTATTTTCTAAAAATTCACAATAGTACTGAAAAACATTGGAAACAAATCACAGTCTATTGCCATCGACCGTTATTCGAATCTCTCAGTGAGTGCTGTTCAAATAAAAAGGTGTTGTGAACTGGTTCACTTTTTTAAACACAAGCACAACTGTACAGGCTGTCTTAAATTACCGACTCATTATCGATAGCGGAATTCGACAGCTAAGTATAGGTTTGTGCGGCTTCTGATTTACAACCCATTCATTTTTCACCCATCAGGTAACGCGATGAAATTAGCTCTGCTACCTGTTGGTTTGTATTATTTACAGATTAATCTACTAAATTATACTGAAGATCAGATGGATGGTCAGAAAGAATAAGCAACAAGGAACTCTGACTGACTGACTGACTGACTGGCTGGCTGGCTGGCTGGCAACAAACAAACCAAGAACCCATCGCCCAACAAACATCCAGAAGAAAGTGGAGATGCATTGGGTTGGGCATACACTGAAAAAACCATTCGGAGACGTCATGCACCAGGCCAGACCCTTGACTGTAACCCAAAGGGGAAACGACAAGTTGGGCGTTCCAGCTGAGGGTGACATGGAGGAGATGGTGTGATGAAGAAATGAAAGCTTCTGAGCAGTCGTGGAGTGAAAGAGTGACGTGCTACTGGAGCCTTATGTTCCACTAGGAACCCAACGGACAAATAACAAAAAATTACTAGATTATATGCAACTTCAATAGGTCTACAGTATAAATGCACGGATTATTTTGCCCTAAATGTCGGTCTGCTGATTGTTTCAGATGCATTATATCTTTGTCTTTTTAAACATCTTCATTAATAATATGCCTTGCAATGGACGACGATGGTTGTCTGCCACTGCGCTTATTGATGTTTGTGAATCCAGTTACTAGTATAGCCCTTTTAGTACATGTTCTCCCCCCACCCTCCGATCCACCCACAAGTGCATATCTCGAAGGGAAACATTTTCGACAAATAGATGGTTTGGCCATGGGATATTTACATACCGTATATGAAGTCTTGGCTGGTAGACCTTATCAGTAAAGTTACTATCTGTAAGAGGTATGTTGATGATGTAATTGTGATATGTGACAAGCATGAAGATGTAACATGTTTGGCAGAAAGAGTTGATACCGTAAAAAACAATATACACCTAACATGTGGAGAATCGAAAGACAACTGTCTGTCATCCTTTGATATACTCCTGAGTTGTAGAGACGACTCAATAAAACGGTTGATATACACAAAACCTACTTGGATAGGTCAGTATTTAAGTTTCCACAGCTTTGTCCAACTCAATACAAGTGAGGTTTGATAATATGACTATTCAAAACGATCTAGATTATCTGTAAGGAAGACTCAATAGATGATGATATTCAAATACTAAGCGCAACATTAATGGGGAAATCAGCCAGAGTTGAAACCCAGTCTGTATTCTGCTCCTAAGAAATGCGTTTATATCGAGTTACCATACAGACGAGGATCTTACAGAGTAGTTTTAAAACGGAGGCTAAGTTCTCCTATTAGCAAACATACTATCCAACTAGGCTTATCGTACATGAGAAAATCAAACACATGAAATGAGAAATTGGGCCATGGCAGAAGGCCACTGGTTCAACCCATCAATTTCAGCTGCAGGTCACCAATGAATATTCTGTGATTCCCAATGCTCTGTGAACTGATACTGACTAGTGAAAAGCTGATCGTTAACGGTGAAACATAGGTGAAGGTCGCAAGTACATGATCACCAATCCTGCCAATTATGTGTGTTGGAATCATTGCGTTCGGAGATTAGCAAATATTTCAAGCTGGTATTCATAGTAGACTGACATCAGTTAGAGGAACAATGGGAACCTAGGAGCACTGGACAGCTGTTTCGTCCTAGTATGGGACTTCTCAGCAGTGCGCACCCACAACCCCGCCAGGGGTCGAACCCGCGACCTTCAGGTTCCGTGGCCAGCACGTTACCATTGAGCCATTGAGTTGGAATCCAATGGTCCATATTTCCAACTTCTGTCAGTTCACGACATAGTGCGACCGCCACCCAGTATCATCGTTGAGTATTTGTCCTCACGGCCACCAGGTTTGTCCCACTGGTCATGACTTCTCACTGGAACTTCGGGAATCACCTCTCGAAGCTAGTCACCAATAAGCACTAGTTCAATTGAACTTCTATTGTTCCTCCAACTGATGTCAGTCTACGATGAATACCAGCTTGAAATATATCTAAATCCCCACAAACGCCCAAATTAAAAAGAAAATAATTGGAGAAGAGAACATATTGCTAAAGCGTTCCTCATATGCTTCGGTAAAAGCAATTCATGGTTGTGTTCAAATGTAATATAAATTAGTTTACACTAGAAGGTAATATTCTATAACATGATCGGTTGGATTGTATCAGTACAGAGGTCTATACTTTATAACACGTATCACAATTCAATGACCAATTCATGCCAATTTGACAACGAACTAGTAATACAGAAAAAAACAAACATGCAAAACTTATTGATAACTTACTCAGACTTTACATCGTGCGGTTCACGATTTGTAAATAAATAGATACGATTTTTCTTGAAGGCTGTACAAACCAACACTGGAGTACGTGATGCTACGGTATTACACGGTGTACTACTGCTACTATTGTTCGCTGTTGAATTTTCATCATTTGCCATTGCCAACATTTCCAGGCTGGGCACACAACTTGACGTACCCGAACCAATACTAGTGGACCCATAGAATAATGAGGAGCTACGCGGTGGTATAAAAGCCAATTGAATGAAACGTAGATTCTCTGGTCCACCCAGGTTTCTCACGACTTGATTCGTTACTATATTGATCACTTTTATTCCCAATAGAGTAGCATAAGCTAAAAAGTTACTGGATGAATCAAAAACTAGAGGGAAGTTTGGACAAAAAAGAATAGACAAACCCAACCAAATTAAAATTTTAGGTAGGGATTGATAAATAAACAATTATAACTGTCACCCACCAGAAATCTAATAGTATCGGCTCACTATGCAAACACTACATACTCGGTTAATAAAAGTTTCAGTGTTATGCGGAATATTACCATCCGTACAACTTTATAAAGCAATCAAATAACTTAATCCTATATGGATATTTTTAACTCGTAATTACACCTGATTGATTGCATCTAGCAATCACACAGATGCAGACTATATTTGAAGGGCCCATATACTGTGGCCGTAATCAAATAAATTGTAGGAATCCCCACTGAAGTGTTAAAGATTGTGTTTATGCATAATGAGATGTTATGTCAAGATACAACTGACTAAACCATAAGTGACAAACTCATATTAACCACCTCGGTCATCAAAATTGCATCGTAGTTGCTAATGTTCAAATTCCTTCATACTCATACTGCAGTAAAATAATTATGAATATGTTCAAACAGCCTTATTAGGATTGAATGAAATGTCATGGAAATACCTTTAGCGCACTTATTTTTTGCCTGAGTTGCGGTATTTGGAGTTTATGCTTCGACATAATGCTGGACACCAATGAAAGTCAAAGTTTCCCATGGTTTCATATATTTGAATCGATGGTGGTGGTTAACGCAAATATAAAGCATTCACCTCCCAAAACTCAAGTTTAGAGGCCGAACAAAACAGGAAATCTCGAAAACTGCCAAAAAATACCTACCACCATCTCTATAAATAAATGCACATGAAGATCAGAGAACTGAGTTAGACAGACAGACAAAGTCAACGTAGAACTTCACACACAAGTGCATCGGCTCAAGTTGCCACACTTCATAATAGTATACGAAGAACAGGTAGATAGAAAAAGAGTGATATCAAAGTGGAAAAAGTTGTCTAGGAGAATGAGCAATCTGAAGATATAGGTCAGTGTAAATATTCATGCTTTCGAAGACACCAACAAGTGAATAAATCTATGCCATTATGACCGACTCTCAGCCATGTCACCAAGATTTTTCATTCACTGACCCCGATAGTCTCGGGGATCCAAGCCAGGCAATCAACACCTCCCCATACAACTCAGCCCAACAGTCAGGGACTTTCATTGACTGATCCCACATCTTGGTCTGGCCATCCTGAAACCTCTTGCAACCTAATCCAGCTTCGCCTAGTATGGCACGTCGACAACTGAATGCATGTCGCCCATCATAACGCTACGCGAATAAGATTAAAAGAAGTTATCCTACGATACCTGAGGTATGTGAAACAAATTTATAATTTTTAAACATCAAAGCCAACATACCTACAAACGATTGACCTCGAAAGTCCCTGAAGCTCATTCAAACCTAATGTCACTTCATTTTATAACTCAACAGAATAATTTTGACAACAGTTTGTATTCACACAATAAGATATATAGTCTTACTTAAATTACAACTATGCTTGAATTCTGATCGATCAAGTTCTTTCTCTTGAGCCAAACGCCGACCGAATTCCATACTAGGAAGCAACTGCTTTGTCTAGAAAAAGAAAAATGAAACAATATTTTGTGAAGGTTTTGCATACAACAGTTTGACTACTTATGAGTAGGTAAGATACAGTTAAATCACAAAATAGTGTTCCAAAGGTATTCTTGATGTGGAAGAACTAAATGTGAGACTTTAATAGTTTTGCATTAATTTTCAAAAGTTAAAGAATATTATGAGCAACCACTAGATGGGTTCTGAGAGACGTCAGTGAACTAACGCAATGATATTTGTAATTCATAATCGCAGTATACAATTACAGAGTTGTAAACAAGTCTGAGTGATAATAAACGTCTGCAAATTGGAAACTGGTAACTGCAAATTCTAGCCAACACGGTTGAGAATTGATTACAGTAATGTAACAGCATTCATTCTGTTCTTCTCTGGTTTTTGTACACCTGTGATTCCTATTTTTGCATTCGCCAACTTTCGTTCACTATTATTATCTACTTTGAATTTTCTTTGTAACTCTGTTAAATAAAGTCGTAAACTGCACTAACATGCAGTAAGACGAAGCTCTACATCCTCTCAGTTAGCAAACTCAATTTAACCTAGACGATTGGGGCTTCCAATCATATATGCTTTTCGCAAAGTTTTACGAAAAAAACACCATTAAACAACCGTCAACCTTTTTTATGACACTGTCTTGAAACTACAACATGACCAAGAAATATTCTCTTAGCCCGACAGATACAGTACGCAAATAAAATGACATTCCAAATGTATACTGGGTGTAAATAAACTTCAGTAAAACAGGGTAAGCAATTATAAGAAATTTATTTCAATTGTTACACACCTGTTGTAAATTAGAATACTGTTGAAGGCTTTCATCATAGACGCGGATTAGTTTACCAGTAGAAAAACGAAACAATCGTATCTGAAAAATATACAATATAAGATTTTGTAAACATCCAGACAATAGTTGTTAGGAATGTCCTGGAAGCAAGTTGAGCGCCAGTTCTGATGAAATCATTATAAGGATATAATTAAGTAAATATTCTTATGATAGTATAAAATTTTGTTTCAAAAAGATACCAAACCTAACATAACCATCACAACAATATACGCTTGCAGTACATAATAGAGATTTGTCACTCAGAATGAGGATTATGATTGTCTTCGTTAATCTACGTTGTAATAATTCCGTAGGAACGTTTGACCACTAGATGAGGCGATGATATCGATATAACTTCACATAAAAATAAGATATTTCCAAACGCTAGTGGACAATACACACCACTTCATTGGTTATTAAGTCAGTATTGACGGAGTCTCCGAGCATGATGACGAAGCATTGGCTACTACTTATGAAAACTAAGCAAACATTGAGCAGTTGTCGAAGATATCCGCTGCCTAACTAACTAGCCAATTAGTCTAAATAAATTTATAGTGAGGGAAATAAATAAGTATACTTGTAGACATGTTAATAATGTATATCAATTAAAAAGAACAGACCTATTCACTAAATGTTATAGGAAATGAAACGTGTTACGTAAGTAATAACACAAGATATGATGTGAGTTTCTGGTGGTTGGGAAACAGTATCTGGTTTATGCTGAAGTTGACGCAAACGAACAATTTCCTATCAGGCAATCTTAATTTCAGCGGGGTATCCATCGAAAGTCACAACAGCAAAACCGTATGATGTAATCTTGACTCAATTCACACCAGCCATCAGAATGTTGTCTCATTTGACCAACCTTTGAGATGGAACCCATTAGATATACAACGCATAAGGAGGATTTCCAATAATTAGGAAAAAAAAGCAACTTAGAGGTTTTATCAACCTATTTTGCCTGGCACAAATTACTTTCACTCCTTACGTTCAGGGACCAAAAACTTTTGAAGTCTGAGACATATTATGATGATGATATGTGGCATGGTGGTATCTGAAAAGGTATATACTGATTACTACTCCATAGAAAATAAATGTTACATCTTTTTCTCGATGTCAATTGGAATTTTTTGTCATTCTAAATTTGTGCAACCAGGAAGTGTAACTACACAATTGTATCACTGACCTTAAATGTACCAAGGAGGATAATTCTAGATCAAATAGGACACTATTTAACATTTTGTACTTCACTTTATGTAGGTAAAAGCATACACATCTGGTTATAAAATATCAGAGTAAGATGGAGCTACATTTAAGGAACCACATCTGTACCCACTCGATAGCATTTCTAAAAACTGGGCAAACAACACAGATTCACGGGCTACGGTGTGCAAAGAACTCACAGCAATAAAACAGTCAATGCTGCTAACCATCACGGCTGAGAGATAACACCAGTGAACTGTCTACAAACAAATTCCAGCATCATTACTTATCAGCTCTTAAAGTTCCTTTTTAGCTGCAAACTGAATTTACTGCAAAAATCTTTGAAATAAAGACTCCCATATATTATTATTATTATTATTATTATTATTATTATTATTATTATTATTATTATTATTAGTCCCTTGGGTTCCTAGTGGAACATAGGGCTTCAGTAGCACGCCTCCAGTGACCTCTGTTCTCTGAGATATTTTGAACCTGGTCCCACGACAGCCCACAAGCTCTCATTTCCTCCTCGCACGACCTCCTCCATGTCACCCTTGGACGTCCAACTCGTCGCTTCCCATGGGGATTCCACTCGAGGGCCTGACGCGTGATGTCCTCAGTCGGCCTTCTCAGTGTATGGCCAATCCATCTCCACTTCTTCCTGCATATTTGTTGCGTGATAGCTTCTTGGTTGGTTCGTTCCTAGAGTTCCTTGTTGCTTATTCTTTCTGGCCATCTGATCTCCAGTAGCGAGCGTAAGCAGTTGTTCATGAATGTCTGTAGTTTATTGGAAATGCCTTTCGTAACGCGCCGTCTCTGAACCATACAAGAGCACTGACTTGACGTTGGTGTTGAAAATCCGTATCTTGTTCCGCATGCTGAGTGCAGAAGATCTCCACACTACTCCCATATATGAACTGTTAAATTTATTTCCTATCTTCCTTCAAACTTCTGCTCAGAAATATTTCAGAAGCAGCATCAAAATTTCTCGTTCAGTTATCAAACTACTTATGAGTCGTAAGATAAGTTGCAAAAAAGTACTAAACAGCAACGTGTCAAATGAGAAAAAATTGGGCCCAACTACAAATTAGCATTGCCAATAGTCTTCAATTGATTTTGCTCAGTATACTCGTGTTTACTGATTTAAGCAGCTACTTTATTCTAATGCAAAAGCTTACTTTAGATTTTATCCCATGCAAATTACTTATTTACTTATGTTTACAACTGAGGAGAAGCTATAAAATAAATATGATCTCAGGTTACTTCCAGGTCAAGCTGTAGGTTACTCAGTAACTTAATCGTTCTTCTAGCCTCAGTTTTCATGCGCAGAGTTTTTGATGTTTGTTTTAGGGTAATCATGTGTATAGATTCACAGGAGTGTGATTAACGCTGTTAGGCTGATACGGAAAGCTCTACCCAAGAAAAGTACATTTGAAGAGCTATGAAACAAGCGCAGATAAATAACTGCTCATCCATTTCCATGGCGACCTAACCAGTATGAAAAATAATTTCGTACTTCATAAGACTACTTGAAGCTGTCTTCATTTATTCTATTTTAGATAGATTTTTATCGTGATAAGAAAACTGAGAAATAAAGTTGTATGGTAAGTATTACGTTGATCATTTGTTCATAACAACTCACTATAGATTTCCTAACTTCTGATAAATCTCAAGGATTATTAATCAAAATTTGTTTTTTTTAAGGACTTATTTGGCTTTATCAGGCTTTTATCAATGCGTCTTAACTGCAGTTTACGAGATTCCATAGTTTAATAAACTATAATGTTTGGGTTAGATCCTGAGCGGTATCCAAGATGTATGGTGTTAAGGTCTTCCTTATACTCTTCAATATTTCCTTATCTGATTTTTATTCATGACAGAAACTATCCTTCGGTTTTAAATCATATAGAAAACTGATAAACATCTTCATGCATAGTCAGTTTTTAAGAATACGAAACCAACACTGAAACACAGTGGCTACTAGACTGTTAACAATAAACGCTTACCTTTCTATCCGCACCAAGTACAGCCAGTATTTCACCAGAAGGCGAAAACACAACACTGACAGCATACGTTTTAGAAATCAGTAAACAATAAAAGTCTGTATCTGATTTGTACTCCCATTTCAGCGTGTGCGGGAAGTCGAAATTATTTTTTGGACCGGACCAGCACTCCAACATACCATCTGAATCAGCGCTTAAGGCACACTCGAACAGGGGGTTAAACTAAACAGGGAATAAAAACCAAAGAGGGTATAGATGCTACTAGTCGGTTAGTTGCCTAATCAGATATAGAAAATCAAGTGGTTTCCATGACATCTCAATATCGGTTAGGTAGCAACAGGTAAACAAAAAGTTATGCAGAGTCATTTCTTTTCACTCGAAGGTTCCGGAGTAATAAACCTCCTTAGCCTAGTACAACACTGAAAGAGACATTCAACGAACTAATGACGCACATAGCTGAGAATCTTAACTTAATAGTCCAGTATAGGTAGCACAACTACCCAAATAGGTAAACCAGCTGTAATTCCAGTCCCTTGAAGAACTGGTATGCAAGAAAGGCTCACAGGATTATGGTAAGACGAAAATCATTGCACTTCATAATATAAAAAGCTACATTATGATAGGGGACAGATGGTGTAGTCATATTTCTGACTACACGAGGCGATACATCCTACAAATAACAAGTAGTTCATACTCATGTAGCCCATCCTACGAAAAGAACGCATAAGAGAATTTCCGCTTTAAAAATAGCGGAATCCTCCAGGACCTATGGTCTTCCGGCAACAGTCGCACGAATTTCCCTTGTCCAAAATAAGCCCGATCAAATCTCAATGCAACGCATTAAAAAGACGGCATATGATCGCCATAAATCGGATTTCCCTCAAGCTCAGTGGTTGTGCAACACCACTCACTCTTCTCTTCCAGACAGCTCACGACAACAAATCCCACGGTGCAGTTAGAGTACTTGGTTGTTCTCTGATCTGGGTTGTTTAATTGTGAAGCTTTCATCGTCTTTCTAGACGAAATCCAGGATTTCCTTATTCATTCTTCTTCTCTCTTACTACTTTCCACTGATTTCGACTGATTCTCCTTTATTTCATTATCTTTCGTCTCAGTGCCTTCTGGCTTGATGAGCTGATACGATGTGTGGCAAGGTGGATCGTTAAGCAGCAATGTTGACGTTGATGATGCTGACGACGATGACCTTTGTCTCCTCTCTTGTCTTCACTTCTTGCTCCCAACACTAACTTCATTATGCTTTCTTCAACTTCTTACCCGGTGGCAATCGCTAACACGACTTGATTCACCCATTTCAAATTCCAGCTTCCGAAGTTCAGACCCTATGCCGAATTCCAAAACAAATTTCCCCTTTAAAACTCTCCAATCTCAAAAAATGGATGCATAGTGTCTCGGCATTGCGTATACAGGATACACGTGCATCTGTTTACATGATCTCACCTGGTTAACGTGGTGAATATGCAAAACTGACTTAACAGCTGTCTGCAGACCTTATAATGACAAGCTCTCGTAGACTCGCTGCACTAATTAAAGTAAGTTTTTCAGCAGAAAGCACACTCCTTTACTGCACTCTAGTCAACAAACACCTGTGCGCTCTGCGACTGAATGGATCCTTCACAACTGAAAAGGACTGTGACACCTGCCAAAGCAATTCCTACTCACTACCTAAAACCTGACTGGAGTCCGGAGAATACAAAGCAGGACCTCTACCAAAAGCTGCAGAGCTCCAAAATCACGCAGATGTAGCAGTAGTAGTAGTAGGTAGTAGGTAACTTCAAAGCTTAAGTAAGAAAGCTGGACCACTCGAAAAGTCAGCTTGGAGAAATCCAAAGCATCCCATCACAAAGAACCAAAAACACTGAAAACCTCTTGGAATCTGGCTCTACCAACCACTTGATTCTGGCCAGCACTAACAACAAGCATAAAATGAAAGGCAGTCTCACTCTGCGTCCACCGACATCAAACCAACAATGGACACAGATAGATCATATTGCAATGAGCCACCTTTGAGCAGGATCGGCCTACGAGTCCCGCTCTTTCTTGAGTACTTCTGTTAACTTCGATCACATGTTAGTACAAAAGCACGAGTACGTCTACCCCATACTGATAGCAGGAAACATGAAGCAGTAAAGACAAGTTGAGTTTCATAGAAAGATGAGGACGTCAAGATTCTTTTTAGAGAACAGGTAACTAGCCATTTAACTCAACATAGCTACAACTCTCATCCCATTCAACATCACCTAATATTCAGTTTGCTCCAGAAACACCGGTGAATACATACGATAACCTGTATTCCAAGGCTAGTCAAAGACAGTGGATTTCTACAACCTCATCCAAACAAGAAGAGTCATTACAGCTGCCTCTCACCACAATGAGAAGTGAAGATAGCTCAAATGTAAGTTGGATAAGAGTCTTCGTAATGATTGTGAGCAGCGCTGAGTGGTGACAGCGAAGGAGATAGAGGAGATATCAGCCTTGGCGAATACTTGGAAATGTTTCCGCTTCTTCAACAAACTATCACAGAGGAATAGACGATGACCGTTGTGGCTACCACACAAACGGTTGGGTTCCTTATAACCTGTCAGAACATACAGCTAGAACGTTGTGCGGAACACGTCGAGGAACATTTTAGCTGACGTATACCAAGACTTCATTTGTTGGGCATTCACTATTTACTGCCCTCCAATCCAGTAAGGCTTTTCTAGTTTGAGTGACTCTATGAAGTATGACGCTATGGTTTACAAGCACAACTTTCGGGAATGAGTTAGATTTACCCGTTACCCGTTGTAGTTACGGAATTATTACGTAGGTTACAGGAATCACTGGTTGCCTTCGTTGCAAAGCTCACGTATGATGAAACCTGTGAACAATGTCGAGGTTAGGTGTTGAGTTCTTCGCAAAGTAAATAAGTCAAGCAGTGAGACTATGAACCTTCACTGACTGTCAGATGCATTGCATATGTGTAGCATATGCCAAGCCACCACCAACAGACTAGCACGCCGAAGTAGTCGATTACCATTGAGGCTATCATAAAAAGGTTGGGTCCCTTATAACCTGTCAGGACAGACAGCTAGAAAGTTTTGCGGAACACTTCGACGAACAGTCCAACTGACCTACAGTAACTCTGAACATGCAGTATGAACCTGTATTGGACGTGGCTATTGGGTCTATACCTCTCTTAGAAGTTTAGAAGTCTTTTTCAAAACTGAGGGGTTGCAAAGCCGTACGCGACCTGAATGTTCACCATCAGAATTCTCCAATGATATAGGACGGAAGGTATTGACTATAGCAAAGAACGTATTAGGTAACGTATGAGGACCAGAAGTAGTCCCTTCAGTCTGGTCGACATCACTGGTCATTACAGTTTGTATGAAAGGAGAGAACCCTAACGTGGTGCGGATATTCCATGTCCCCACGTTTACTTTCGCTTTCATCGAGAGAAGTGAAGACACATCGGCCAATTGGCTTCTTGAAGGCTTTCACCAACCGGTGTCATTTCGCCTCTCCGATTCTAGCGAGGGATAATTTTGTTTTTATTCTATATATTATATATATTAATATATAAACTAAAGTGACAGAGGTACTGGGTAGTGAGTGTATTGAAATCAGGGGTAGTGCCATCAGACTGGTCCTCTTCCCTGATCATCCCAGTCTGTAAGAAGGGAGAGACGTCTTCCTGTGACAATCACAGGGGAATTAGTTTGACTTATATTGTCTAAGATCCTAGGGTCCATAGTTATCCGATACATAAGTGTAGCTGGAGAACAGCAAACTCGAGAAAACTAGGCAGGTTTCAGACCTGAACGAGGGTGCATCGACCATAGTTTTAGCCCTCGACAGGTTCTGAAACACAGACATACTTATCGGCCGGTGGTCGACACTTGCAACATTTCTTCACCTGAAGGTGACACTTGACTCTATCGACCATGAGGTGTTGTGGCATTGTCTGGATGTGAAGGGAATACTGAGAAAATATATCGCACAAATCAAATCTCTCTACTCGAACTCACGCAGCCGTGTAAGTGCTTATGGGGAGTTTTCATCAGAGTTGACGACACCTAGTGATATCCGTCAGGGATGTCCACTGTCACCGTTCCTATTTAACTTCGTTCTAGATGTACTAATCGACATAATCTTAGGTAGGTCTAACTTCACAGGGATTGATTAACTGCCTGGAGGTCATCTGGTTTACGTGGAGTACGCGGACGATGTTGTCCTGCTTGGTGAATACGCTGGAAAACTCCAGGGTCCTCTGAACGTGTTGAGTCGAAATCTGAGTATGTTCGATATGAGTCTTGCAGCCTTGAAATGTATGATGATGCTACATGGAGGACTGGCCTGCAACCACTCCTAGTTTAATGGTGGAGAGTGAAGTGGAAGAACATGTTGACCACTTCACTTATTTGGGGAGTTGCATCAGTCCGAACAGGCCGGTTGATGACGAAATCTCAGCTCGGATACAGAAGGCTCGTTTGGCATTTTCCAACTTGCGTCATCTGTAGCACTGGCGAGATACCTGACTGTCTATCAAAGTACGAGCATAGTGTGTTGCAGTCTGTTCTGTCCAGCTATATGGCTGTGAGACATGACCGTTAAAAGTAGAAGATATGAAGCAGTACAGGGTTTTGATCACGGGTATCTTCGTAGGGTTGCTCGCCTTTGTGTGGAATCACGATATGAGAAATATTGAGGTCAGGCGGAGGATACTAGGTAAGACAGGCAAGTCGATTGATGAGGTTGTGAACTTTGGTAGACAGCGAAGGAGATAGAGGAGATATCAGCCTTGGCGAATACTTGGAAATGTTTCCGCTTCTTCAACAAACTATCACAGAGGAATAGACGATGACCGTTGTGGCTACCACACAACCGGTTGGGTTCCTTATAACCTGTCAGAACATACAGCTAGAACGTTGTGCGGAACACGTCGAGGAACATTTTAGCTGACGTATACCAAGACTTCATTTGTTGGGCATTCACTATTTACTGCCCTCCAATCCAGTAAGGCTTTTCTAGTTTGAGTGACTCTATGAAGTATGACGCTATGGTTTACAAGCACAACTTTCGGGAATGAGTTAGATTTACCCGTTACCCGTTGTAGTTACGGAATTATTACGTAGGTTACAGGAATCACTGGTTGCCTTCGTTGCAAAGCTCACGTATGATGAAACCTGTGAACAATGTCGAGGTTAGGTGTTGAGTTCTTCGCAAAGTAAATAAGTCAAGCAGTGAGACTATGAACCTTCACTGACTGTCAGATGCATTGCATATGTGTAGCATATGCCAAGCCACCACCAACAGACTAGCACGCCGAAGTAGTCGATTACCATTGAGGCTATCATAAAAAGGTTGGGTCCCTTATAACCTGTCAGGACAGACAGCTAGAAAGTTTTGCGGAACACTTCGACGAACAGTCCAACTGACCTACAGTAACTCTGAACATGCAGTATGAACCTGTATTGGACGTGGCTATTGGGTCTATACCTCTCTTAGAAGTTTAGAAGTCTTTTTCAAAACTGAGGGGTTGCAAAGCCGTACGCGACCTGAATGTTCACCATCAGAATTCTCCAATGATATAGGACGGAAGGTATTGACTATAGCAAAGAACGTATTAGGTAACGTATGAGGACCAGAAGTAGTCCCTTCAGTCTGGTCGACATCACTGGTCATTACAGTTTGTATGAAAGGAGAGAACCCTAACGTGGTGCGGATATTCCATGTCCCCACGTTTACTTTCGCTTTCATCGAGAGAAGTGAAGACACATCGGCCAATTGGCTTCTTGAAGGCTTTCACCAACCGGTGTCATTTCGCCTCTCCGATTCTAGCGAGGGATAATTTTGTTTTTATTCTATATATTATATATATTAATATATAAACTAAAGTGACAGAGGTACTGGGTAGTGAGTGTATTGAAATCAGGGGTAGTGCCATCAGACTGGTCCTCTTCCCTGATCATCCCAGTCTGTAAGAAGGGAGAGACGTCTTCCTGTGACAATCACAGGGGAATTAGTTTGACTTATATTGTCTAAGATCCTAGGGTCCATAGTTATCCGATACATAAGTGTAGCTGGAGAACAGCAAACTCGAGAAAACTAGGCAGGTTTCAGACCTGAACGAGGGTGCATCGACCATAGTTTTAGCCCTCGACAGGTTCTGAAACACAGACATACTTATCGGCCGGTGGTCGACACTTGCAACATTTCTTCACCTGAAGGTGACACTTGACTCTATCGACCATGAGGTGTTGTGGCATTGTCTGGATGTGAAGGGAATACTGAGAAAATATATCGCACAAATCAAATCTCTCTACTCGAACTCACGCAGCCGTGTAAGTGCTTATGGGGAGTTTTCATCAGAGTTGACGACACCTAGTGATATCCGTCAGGGATGTCCACTGTCACCGTTCCTATTTAACTTCGTTCTAGATGTACTAATCGACATAATCTTAGGTAGGTCTAACTTCACAGGGATTGATTAACTGCCTGGAGGTCATCTGGTTTACGTGGAGTACGCGGACGATGTTGTCCTGCTTGGTGAATACGCTGGAAAACTCCAGGGTCCTCTGAACGTGTTGAGTCGAAATCTGAGTATGTTCGATATGAGTCTTGCAGCCTTGAAATGTATGATGATGCTACATGGAGGACTGGCCTGCAACCACTCCTAGTTTAATGGTGGAGAGTGAAGTGGAAGAACATGTTGACCACTTCACTTATTTGGGGAGTTGCATCAGTCCGAACAGGCCGGTTGATGACGAAATCTCAGCTCGGATACAGAAGGCTCGTTTGGCATTTTCCAACTTGCGTCATCTGTAGCACTGGCGAGATACCTGACTGTCTATCAAAGTACGAGCATAGTGTGTTGCAGTCTGTTCTGTCCAGCTATATGGCTGTGAGACATGACCGTTAAAAGTAGAAGATATGAAGCAGTACAGGGTTTTGATCACGGGTATCTTCGTAGGGTTGCTCGCCTTTGTGTGGAATCACGATATGAGAAATATTGAGGTCAGGCGGAGGATACTAGGTAAGACAGGCAAGTCGATTGATGAGGTTGTGAACTTTGGTAGACAGCGAAGGAGATAGAGGAGATATCAGCCTTGGCGAATACTTGGAAATGTTTCCGCTTCTTCAACAAACTATCACAGAGGAATAGACGATGACCGTTGTGGCTACCACACAAACGGTTGGGTTCCTTATAACCTGTCAGAACATACAGCTAGAACGTTGTGCGGAACACGTCGAGGAACATTTTAGCTGACGTATACCAAGACTTCATTTGTTGGGCATTCACTATTTACTGCCCTCCAATCCAGTAAGGCTTTTCTAGTTTGAGTGACTCTATGAAGTATGACGCTATGGTTTACAAGCACAACTTTCGGGAATGAGTTAGATTTACCCGTTACCCGTTGTAGTTACGGAATTATTACGTAGGTTACAGGAATCACTGGTTGCCTTCGTTGCAAAGCTCACGTATGATGAAACCTGTGAACAATGTCGAGGTTAGGTGTTGAGTTCTTCGCAAAGTAAATAAGTCAAGCAGTGAGACTATGAACCTTCACTGACTGTCAGATGCATTGCATATGTGTAGCATATGCCAAGCCACCACCAACAGACTAGCACGCCGAAGTAGTCGATTACCATTGAGGCTATCATAAAAAGGTTGGGTCCCTTATAACCTGTCAGGACAGACAGCTAGAAAGTTTTGCGGAACACTTCGACGAACAGTCCAACTGACCTACAGTAACTCTGAACATGCAGTATGAACCTGTATTGGACGTGGCTATTGGGTCTATACCTCTCTTAGAAGTTTAGAAGTCTTTTTCAAAACTGAGGGGTTGCAAAGCCGTACGCGACCTGAATGTTCACCATCAGAATTCTCCAATGATATAGGACGGAAGGTATTGACTATAGCAAAGAACGTATTAGGTAACGTATGAGGACCAGAAGTAGTCCCTTCAGTCTGGTCGACATCACTGGTCATTACAGTTTGTATGAAAGGAGAGAACCCTAACGTGGTGCGGATATTCCATGTCCCCACGTTTACTTTCGCTTTCATCGAGAGAAGTGAAGACACATCGGCCAATTGGCTTCTTGAAGGCTTTCACCAACCGGTGTCATTTCGCCTCTCCGATTCTAGCGAGGGATAATTTTGTTTTTATTCTATATATTATATATATTAATATATAAACTAAAGTGACAGAGGTACTGGGTAGTGAGTGTATTGAAATCAGGGGTAGTGCCATCAGACTGGTCCTCTTCCCTGATCATCCCAGTCTGTAAGAAGGGAGAGACGTCTTCCTGTGACAATCACAGGGGAATTAGTTTGACTTATATTGTCTAAGATCCTAGGGTCCATAGTTATCCGATACATAAGTGTAGCTGGAGAACAGCAAACTCGAGAAAACTAGGCAGGTTTCAGACCTGAACGAGGGTGCATCGACCATAGTTTTAGCCCTCGACAGGTTCTGAAACACAGACATACTTATCGGCCGGTGGTCGACACTTGCAACATTTCTTCACCTGAAGGTGACACTTGACTCTATCGACCATGAGGTGTTGTGGCATTGTCTGGATGTGAAGGGAATACTGAGAAAATATATCGCACAAATCAAATCTCTCTACTCGAACTCACGCAGCCGTGTAAGTGCTTATGGGGAGTTTTCATCAGAGTTGACGACACCTAGTGATATCCGTCAGGGATGTCCACTGTCACCGTTCCTATTTAACTTCGTTCTAGATGTACTAATCGACATAATCTTAGGTAGGTCTAACTTCACAGGGATTGATTAACTGCCTGGAGGTCATCTGGTTTACGTGGAGTACGCGGACGATGTTGTCCTGCTTGGTGAATACGCTGGAAAACTCCAGGGTCCTCTGAACGTGTTGAGTCGAAATCTGAGTATGTTCGATATGAGTCTTGCAGCCTTGAAATGTATGATGATGCTACATGGAGGACTGGCTTGCAACCACTCCTAGTTTAATGGTGGAGAGTGAAGTGGAAGAACATGTTGACCACTTCACTTATTTGGGGAGTTGCATCAGTCCGAACAGGCCGGTTGATGACGAAATCTCAGCTCGGATACAGAAGGCTCGTTTGGCATTTTCCAACTTGCGTCATCTGTAGCACTGGCGAGATACCTGACTGTCTATCAAAGTACGAGCATAGTGTGTTGCAGTCTGTTCTGTCCAGCTATATGGCTGTGAGACATGACCGTTAAAAGTAGAAGATATGAAGCAGTACAGGGTTTTGATCACGGGTATCTTCGTAGGGTTGCTCGCCTTTGTGTGGAATCACGATATGAGAAATATTGAGGTCAGGCGGAGGATACTAGGTAAGACAGGCAAGTCGATTGATGAGGTTGTGAACTTTGGTAGACAGCGAAGGAGATAGAGGAGATATCAGCCTTGGCGAATACTTGGAAATGTTTCCGCTTCTTCAACAAACTATCACAGAGGAATAGACGATGACCGTTGTGGCTACCACACAAACGGTTGGGTTCCTTATAACCTGTCAGAACATACAGCTAGAACGTTGTGCGGAACACGTCGAGGAACATTTTAGCTGACGTATACCAAGACTTCATTTGTTGGGCATTCACTATTTACTGCCCTCCAATCCAGTAAGGCTTTTCTAGTTTGAGTGACTCTATGAAGTATGACGCTATGGTTTACAAGCACAACTTTCGGGAATGAGTTAGATTTACCCGTTACCCGTTGTAGTTACGGAATTATTACGTAGGTTACAGGAATCACTGGTTGCCTTCGTTGCAAAGCTCACGTATGATGAAACCTGTGAACAATGTCGAGGTTAGGTGTTGAGTTCTTCGCAAAGTAAATAAGTCAAGCAGTGAGACTATGAACCTTCACTGACTGTCAGATGCATTGCATATGTGTAGCATATGCCAAGCTACCACCTTTCGAGACGTGCAGTGTTAGTCAAAGTAGAATTAGGGTGGCAAAACTAAAACGTGATACCAGTTTATCAGGTCTCACTCTGTTAACATGAAAGGTGTACAAAGGTAGAGACCGCCTGGTTGGAGTCTTCAAGATAATACGAACCAATGATTGCAGACTCTTAATGACATCGCTGAAAACTGTTCACAACAGAGTAGATGTATTTACTCCGAATTCTTTGAAAGTTTGAGGATTTTCACTAACCTTCGTTTTTCGAATTCTTTCTCCGTCCATACATCGTCTACTTTTATATCCATCTTTATATATATATATACTTTTTCTCTCCATACTGCTATAAGGTGTGGCAAATTGAACCAGTTCATTTCTGTGTTAGGTTCTGGATTAATTTGTCCGTGGTTTAAGGGATGCAGCTGAATGTGTTCGGTAAAGTTCGATACAGTAAAGCAAGAAAGGGATACACTAGTCTGAGCTGCATTTGGCGATATGTCAACGTTATTCTGTTTGTAAAAGTTGTGAAATCTGCCCTTTTGCAGCTTCACCTGCCAGACAAATTTGTCCGCGCTAGTAAGCATGGCAAACAATTAACAGAGACTGAGCAATTCGGAACTGTATAGTAACGGGAAATTACAAGTATCATCACAACAACTAGTACCCGTTGCACAAGAGGTGGTTATCATACCCCAGTGGCGTAGTAGATAACGCTCTGGTGTTTGAAGCCAAGAGTACTGGGTTCTAGCCTCAGTGGGAACAACATCACTCAATGGGGTGCATGTATATCCAGCCGACAAGTCCTAAATAGGATGAAACGCGCGTCCTGGATTCCTCTGTTAGTCACCAAGATCAATGGAACCATCATCATCATCATCATCATTATCAACATAGGACCAGGCATTACTGCGTAACGGTCCGAGTTGCCACACCTCACGTCAGTTCATCAAGTAGAAAGGTAGTGAGGTGAAGAATGAAGATAAGTGAATGCAGTCAAAAGAAATATAAAGTACGAGAAGAAAGGAAAGAGGAGTGACAAAATGGTGAAATTCGCTAAAGCGTCGTTAAGATGAGGATAATGTGTGTATACATCTGCGCCACTGACATCAGTTATGAGCCATATCACCTAGGGTCTCCAACCACTGGTTCATCTTGTCCCGTGGACCCCAATCACCTAGTCTGCATCGCCTCCACATGGCTTAAACCAACAGTCAGAGACTTCATACATTGGTGCCATGTTTCAGTCTAGCCACCACAGCCAACATTGTGTGACAAGGCAATCGGTGACTAGGCATATGTAACACGTGTCCCAACCAGCCATCTCAGTCGATGAAGGTTCATAACCTCGTCAACTGATTTACCTCTTCTCCCCCCCCTCCCTAAAACTCCACTTCCGACTTCTGCGTTACTCACATGGTGACAACACGGAATACGGCCAACACTACGAAGGCAACAGTGGTCAAACACTTGAAGCCTTTTTATACCTTCCACTTTCAATGGCCATGTTTCACAGCCATACACCAGAACAGAGCGGACTGCTGTGCAGTACACGCGACCCTTAACAGACAAACGGATATCACAGCGGCGCCATAGGTGGCGCAAATTGGCAAAAGCCAATCGAGCCTTTTGTATCCGTGCAGAGATCTCATCGGCAACTAACCCACCAGGGTTGATCCTACTTCCCAGGTAAGTGAAGTGGATCAATGGAACCAATAAACTTCCATGCGAGATTTCACGCAGATTTCGACTGTCTTCCTGAAAATTTACCGTTACACACCAAAGAAAGTGCTGAAAGTCATATAATAGTGTGCAAGTACGCTTTGACTGTCTTTCAAGAGTGAAGCACAGAATAACACATTAAAAGTGTTAAACTGCCAGCACAGGTCAGAGACAAAGAGTAGCGTGAATAAACAATAAACATGAAAATCAGGATTCAACGTGGAGAAAAACGATGCCAAGTTGTCATCATCATCATCAATATCAGCATAGAACTAGGCATTACTGCGTAGCGGTCCGAGTTGCAACATCTCATATCAGCACATCAAGTAAAAAAGTAGTGAGGCGCAAGATGAAGAAACCAAAATTCAGTCAAAAGAAATATTAAGAACGAAAACAGATAAATGGAGAATGAGAAAGTGGTGAGATTAGGTATAGCATCGTTAAGTTGAAGATAATGTGTGTATACATTGCACCACTGACATCAGTTATGAGCCATATCACCTAGAGTCTCCAACCACTGGTTCCTCTTGTCCCGTGGACCCCAACCACCTAGTCTGCATCGCCTCCACATGGCTTAAACCAACAGTCAGAGACATTAAACACTGTTCTGGTCTGGCCACCTCGAGCCTTTTTCCAGCCTGAACTCACTTCGGCCAACATTGTGTGATGAGGCAATCGGTGACTAGGCATATGTAACACGTGTCCCAACCAGCCATCTCAGTCGATGAAGGTTCATAACCTCGTCAACTGATTTACCTCTTCTCCCCCCCCTCCCTAAAACTCCACTTCCGACTTCTGCGTTACTCACATGGTGACAACACGGAATACGGCCAACACTACGAAGGCAACAGTGGTCAAACACTTGAAGCCTTTTTATACCTTCCACTTTCAATGGCCATGTTTCACAGCCATACACCAGAACAGAGCGGACTGCTGTGCAGTACACGCGACCCTTAACAGACAAACGGATATCACAGCGGCGCCATAGGTGGCGCAAATTGGCAAAAGCCAATCGAGCCTTTTGTATCCGTGCAGAGATCTCATCGGCAACTAACCCACCAGGGTTGATCCTACTTCCCAGGTAAGTGAAGTGGATCAATGGAACCAATAAACTTCCATGCGAGATTTCACGCAGATTTCGACTGTCTTCCTGAAAATTTACCGTTACACACCAAAGAAAGTGCTGAAAGTCATATAATAGTGTGCAAGTACGCTTTGACTGTCTTTCAAGAGTGAAGCACAGAATAACACATTAAAAGTGTTAAACTGCCAGCACAGGTCAGAGACAAAGAGTAGCGTGAATAAACAATAAACATGAAAATCAGGATTCAACGTAGAGAAAAACGATGCCAAGTTGTCATCATCATCATCAATATCAGCATAGAACTAGGCATTACTGCGTAGCGGTCCGAGTTGCAACATCTCATATCAGCACATCAAGTAAAAAAGTAGTGAGGCGCAAGATGAAGAAACCAAATTCAGTCAAAAGAAATATTAAGAACGAAAACAGATAAATGGAGAATGAGAAAGTGGTGAGATTAGGTATAGCATCGTTAAGTTGAAGATAATGTGTGTATACATTGCACCACTGACATCAGTTATGAGCCATATCACCTAGAGTCTCCAACCACTGGTTCCTCTTGTCCCGTGGACCCCAACCACCTAGTCTGCATCGCCTCCACATGGCTTAAACCAACAGTCAGAGACATTAAACACTGTTCTGGTCTGGCCACCTCGAGCCTTTTTCCAGCCTGAACTCACTTCGGCCAACATTGTGTGATGAGGCAATCGGTGACTAGGCATATGTAACACGTGTCCCAACCAGCCATCTCAGTCGATGAAGGTTCATAACCTCGTCAACTGATTTACCTCTTCTCCCCCCCTCCCTAAAACTCCACTTCCGACTTCTGCGTTACTCACATGGTGACAACACGGAATACGGCCAACACTACGAAGGCAACAGTGGTCAAACACTTGAAGCCTTTTTATACCTTCCACTTTCAATGGCCATGTTTCACAGCCATACACTAGAACAGACCGACTGCCGTGCAGTACACACAACCCTTAATAGACAATCGGATATCACGGCAGCGCCGTAGGTGGCGTAAGTTGGCAAAAGCCAACCGAGTCTTTTGCATCCTTGTGGAGATTTCATCGGCCACTGAGCCACAAGGGCAGGGATGATCCCACCTCCCAGGTGAGTGAAGTGGCCCACACACTCAACAGCATCACTCTCTATTGTTAGCCACGGCACCGCTGAAACCAGTCATAGAGCAACAATTTGCATTCGGGTGGTGAGAACCACATCACAAACATTCTCAAATTGACACTCAAATAGTTCAGAAGACTGCATCTTGTCAGCGTTTTCACCTAACAGGACTATGTTATCTGAATATTCTAAGTCTAACGAAAATCCCCCTGAGATTAGGTCAACCTCTGTGTAGTCAGGTGATGAGAGGGAGACCACCATAAGAGTATCCATGATAAAATTGAATAAGAATGGAGAGAGTGGGCATCATTGGTGGACACCACTCGATGGGTATTGCTCCATGGACAACTCACCATAGGCTCTAACACACCCACAAGTGTTCGAGTAGAGAGTCTTCAATAAGGTGATGTACTTACTCGGTACACCTTTCAGTGAGAGACACTGCCATAAGACCTCTTGATCAACGGAGTCGAATGCCGCCACCTTCAGGTCGAGAAATACAACCACTGTCGGGTGTTGGTAAGCATGCCTGTGTTTCAAAACTTGGCGCAGTGTGAATATTTGGTCAATACACTCACGGCCGGATCTAAAGCCTGCCTAGTTTTCTCGGGATTGCTGTTCCCGAGCTCCAGTCAGACGTCGAAGAATTATAGAACCTAGAACCCTAGACACTATGTTCGTCAGGCTGATTCCTCTGTGGTTATCACAAGAGGACTTCTCGCATTTATTGAAGACCGGGATCATCAGTAATTCAGACCAGTCAGAGGGGATCTATTTCACTCCCATATACTGGTTAACACCTTCGATAACCTGACTAAGATCACCTCACCATCATCCTTCTATACCTCAGCAGTAGTCCGTCTGGTCCTGCCACCCTTCCTCGTTCCAGGTTACATACCACCTTCTCCACTTCTCCCAGTGTTGGGGGACCTATCTCTATGTTCCATTCAGGGCAACGCAATGGTGGTTGGAGGCTAGTTAAACTGCTTCTCGAAGTGTTCTGTCCATTGTTCCAGTCGTCTCCTCTGTCAATGAATCGCAGATCCGTCCTTCTCCTCTATAGTCTCACTAACCGCAGTTGACCTTTTCCCCCCAATCTCCTTAATAAGTATAAATACCTGTCTACTAATACAAATCGCCGCTGCCTTTTCCATCTGTGTAGCCTTCGCTGCCCACCACCGTTCGCGGTCATTGGGTAGACTTTTTCTCAATCTACGTGTAAAACTTGGGCACTGTGGTAGAATTTAATTCCATATTAGATTTGTTTATTTGATTTATAAAACACAGTGATCTAGTATTATTTACTTGATGACGTTTCGAGCATAAATTATTGCTCATAATCATATCAAGTAAATAATACTAGATTACTGTGTTTTATAAATCAAATAAGCAAATCTAATATGGAATTTTTCTCAATCTACTTTTAAGTTCTGTTCGTTCTTCATTGTACTCAGAGCCTGAAGGGATGCGTCCACGTTTGCCCATTAGTCCAGAAGAAGCTGCTGACATCCACCGGCTCTTTTTAGCCACTATTTAGGAGTCGGCTACGGTCTTCAACGCTGCTTTTACAGCAGACTGGAGATGGCACCAAGCTTCTTTTGGATGATAGTCTTCTGTTCCAATTACTACCTAGCCAACTTCTCAATGAACTCGGTTTTGGTGTTTTCGTTGTCGAGCTGCACCCGTGATGGTTTTGTTACCAAATTCTTTCTAATCCCATTGAGATGCAGACATATACACGCTCGGACCAATACCTGGTCGCTATCCAAACACCTACACCAGAGAAGCGACAGTCCTCCACCGATCCCTCCAGCGATGACTAATAGCAATGTGGTCTATCTGTGTCCATCATGGAGTTGAGCTCGGTGGACGCCACGTCAGACAGTATCTTTCTTTATGTCTCAAATTTGTACCAGCTAAAAAAAGGGGTTATCTGAGCACAGTTGTAGTAGGTAATAACCGTTATTTGATCGTCCAGCCGGGACTCCAAAAGTGCCACCTAAGTGCCTTTCTGCCTCACTCAGTCTACCCACCTGTACATTGAAGTCACCTGCAACAACAACCACCAAATTGTAGAAAGCATCTTAAAAAAATGGAGAGCCGGGAATCATTTCAAGGATCGGATATTGGTACAACAAAAAAACATGTATAGAACAAAAATTATGGTGTTTGAAGTAGACATCCAATGATAACAGCAAAAAGTAGATGTGAGATTATGAAGATGTTGAAATGGACAAATAGAAGCTGCAAAATCATACAATATGAAAAACAGTATGCAGAAGACTTACAGCTAAACATACAACGGGTGCCTCATGTAACTTCTCCATCGTGTGTAATAATTCACCTTTACTACGAGCGTCAAATATGCGAATTTTTGAGCTATTCTGATCTGATCTGAGACATAAAAAAGAAGGCGAGACATTTTCATGTTAAAAAGAATTATTTCTTCGAAAAGGATAGTCAATTAGTAAACATCATCAATGCAATAAGAAAAATTTTCATGTTAAAAAGTATTACGATAACAGGTAAACTTGAAATTTGTTTCCAAATGATCGAAAAAGGTATTCGACTGATAGCCACAGTATGTAAGGCAACCTTTGTTGATAACCTCTTCGTGTTGTATTAATAGTGATCAAACCTGGATACAAAAGACTACTTTTCTCCGACATACAGGCTCAATGATATACGGAGGATTTCAACCATTGCTCATACCTTAACTTCACTCTGTTGCATAACTGTCTCGTCCAACATCTCCGCCACGAGTGACATTAATAATAAGATGAGAATTTGTGTTAGCCTATATTTCCATCGCCTATTCTAGACTCTCATTGTAGAAAAATACTTCATACTCGTAAGTGAAGTCTACACCAATCAATTCTAAGCTCAGCAAATTTAAAAGTGGGACTGCCGCCTGCAGATAACGAAGAATTGTTCGGCTACGACCTCAGGTGCAACCAACAGCTCTTCTCCCTGAAGAATATAGACAAGTGAGTCAAAATCAATGCATCAACGAAACTAAGGAGGGACGCCACACTTAACCAAGCCAAATATCAGAAAAAGGTCAGAGGTGAAAAAAGAAAACAAAGAGAAAGAAGTCCAGAACGTGTATAAAAAGGCAGAAAGTCACGACAAGAAAACAAGAATGAATGAAGAAGCAATGAAATACAGCAAGACGACCGGGATTGCAATACATTTTAAGACGATCTGAGTCAGTGAAATTGATTCTCAGTAATTCTATTCAAAAGTCAACTCACTCCTTGCCGTTGTCACAAGGACCAACGCGGCTGAGATCAACAATTATGCATTTGATGAACTAATACGATCTTTTAGTCTGGGCACCCACAACCATTTTCCGGTTTGAATCTAGACAGCTAACATTATGCGATGAGGAGGACAGTGATTAGGCATCCCGAAAGCATATGCCAGTCAACTCAAACGATGAACGCTCACAACATCACCCACCAATTTTCCTCCCCTTCACAAAACTGTTCACATTACTTCTAAATTACTGACACCATGACACCATAACACACGCATGGTCTATGCGAATCCCGAAACGACGACGATGACAGTCAAACACTTAAAACCTTCTCATGTCATCTACCTTTGTTGATGATCATGTTGTTTCTATGCGGTGCAGTAGAAGAGAGAAAACTGTGGTCCAGTCCAGCCCAGTACACTCAACTCTTAACAGCCAAACTAATATTGCACCAGTGGCATACAAACATCACATAAACTGACAAAAGTCGACCGACACTTTTGTATCCGTACAGACATTTCGTCGGTCACTGACCCACCAGCACTGACCTCACTTGATAACTACGTGTAGTGAAGTAAAGTGATCAAGGCACTCAACCATTTCACTCTCTTTTCTTAGACAGGGCACCACTGAAAACCAGTCGTGGAACAACAATTCCCATTTCTGTAGTGAGAAACAAATCCCAAACATTCTCAAATTCCCATTCAAAATGTCCAGAAAACTGTACATCTTTTCAGCATCTTCACCAAACGGGATCATTTCACCTGTCCACCCTAGATTTAAGAAGGAATGTCCTGTGACAAGATCGATCTGTGGGTGAAGTCAGATGAGCAGAGGAAGACCTGCCACCATAAGCACGTCTGTAACTAAATTATGTAAGAATGGAGATAGTGAGCAAAGGCTGTAACACAGCCATGAGTGTTCGAGCACACAGTCGACAACAAATTGGTATACCCATTACTCAGCAAATCCTCTAGTGAGACACACTGTGAAAGATGTTTCTGTCGAGGGAATGGAATGCCGCCTCTAGGTCGATAAACACATTTATTGTTTGGCGGGGTGGAGTCAGAGGACGAATGTCTGGTCGACAACCATGATGAGGTCCGAGAGGTGTATTATTTTCTCGAGCTCCACTTAAGTGTTCAATGATTACCGAAGATAGAATCTTAGGCACAAAGTTCGTGAGGCTGATTACTTTGTGACTTGGTATATCACTGATCGGAGCTAGTCAAGTGGGATCATATTTGATTCACATCATGTAGCTGATACTTAGACTAATTAGAAATCCTCATTTATTGTCTCTTAATACCTGTAGTGCTAACTCATCAGGACATGATGCCCCCCCCTTACTCTAGGCTGTTTTTTTCCAACTTCTATGAGAGTTGGAGGGTCTTTCTGAGTATTCCATTCGGGATCCGATTGAACAGAAAGTAACTGAGTATTAGCTAAAAGTTGGGTGAACTTTTCTTTGGAAGTTTGAGGCCATCGATCTAATGGCAGACGTATGTATATCATCCTATCCATTCCATCTCCCTGACAACTGACTACCTTCATAAATCGAAACACCTGTCCACCGTTACGTTTCGTCGCCAACTTTTCCCTCTGTTAAAGCTTTCATAGCCATCACTGCTCGTAGTCGTTTCGAAGACCCTGTCAGTCTACATTTGAGTTCCTTCTGCTATTTATTGTGCTAGGAGACCGTAGAAATGTGTTCACGTGAATCCAGTAGTTCAGCAACTAGATCCACTGGCTCTTTTTAAACTTTTCCCGAGAGTCAAATACGACCCTTAACGCTGCTTCTACGGAAGAATGCAGTTCATACCAAAATTTTCAAGATGAGTGACCCACTGGTGTTTCTATAACTATCTAACCGGTTTCTTGTTTAAACAGCCTTAACATACTCAGCATCGAGCTACGATGGGAATGGTCCACCAGACGTAGTTTCCCCTTGTCCATTAAGGTACAGACATACGCCTGATAGATGCAACGCATGATTATTCTTCAAAGACCTGTTCCAGAATGAATGACAACCTAACAACCAATTTTCTGCAGCGCTAACTGACAACAGTGTGTCCACCGTTGAGAACAGGTCGGTGATAATAATTGTCGTTATGCCTGACGGTCATGTTGGCTAGAAATAGGTGATTATCTGAACACCGAGCAGACGATCATTATTATCTCTTCGTTGGTTGGAGAACCTAAAAGTACAGATTTAGTACCCTGACAACACGTACGTTGATATCACCTGCTACGACAACTACATCTGAAAGCTTCACCTGCAGGTCAGTCAGTGAAATTGTTAACCTCCACTGACTGAGGTGGCTTAGACATATTCTGCTTATACCAAGCCACCACCAACCTAGACGTACGACGTCAGTCGAAGTAGAATTTGATTGGAAGAAGGTTCAAGGTGGTGAGATCAAGACATTCTTCTTGTTGGAAAGAGGCAACATGAGCATAGAGTGTTGATCATACGTGAGAAACACCCTAAGCAGTGAGACTGCACTGTCAGATCCCCATCACAGCGTAGCTATTTACACTCCTTTAAGTCTAACCACTATCTATTAGACCTTTCATGGAGTGGATTTTCCTGCCAGCAAACGTTGTTTAGTCATCGTTATATCCAAGCTAGGCCACTACGTCAAGATAGCAGCTAACGGTCGATCGGACAATACGGGTTGTCAGTACTTCAGCCGACAACTCTCTATAAACTATTACACGGCTGCATGAATACAAGTGGGAGACCTTGATAAAAATACCTCCCATTCAGCAGAGTTGAATGCCACCTTCGGATCAATAAATATGGAAAGTATGCTGTTGAGGTTTCAAAACCTATCCAGTGGTGAAGATCACATAGATGCACCCTTGTCCAGATCTGAAACCAGGCTGATTCTTTCGAGATTATGTTGTTATCGGACTAAAGTTAAGCTGTCGATAAATTCGGTTTTAGATGCAATGATAGTCAAACTTATTCCCCTATAGTTGTCACAAGAAGAGTTCTCTCCTTTCATACAAACTGTAATGACCAGTGATGTCGACCAGACTGAAGGGACTACTTCTGGTCCTCATACGTTACCTAATACGTTCTTTGCTATAGTCAATACCTTCCTACCTATATCATTGGAGAATTCTGATGGTGAACATTCAGGTCGCGTACGGCTTTGCAACCCCTCAGTTTTGAAAAAGACTTCTAAACTTCTAAGAGAGGTATAGACCCAATAGCCACGTCCAATACAGGTTCATACTGCATGTTCAGAGTTACTGTAGGTCAGTTGGACTGTTCGTCGAAGTGTTCCGCAAAACTTTCTAGCTGTCTGTCCTGACAGGTTATAAGGGACCCAACCTTTTTATGATAGCCTCAATGGTAATCGACTACTTCGGCGTGCTAGTCTGTTGGTGGTGGCTTGGCATATGCTACACATATGCAATGCATCTGACAGTCAGTGAAGGTTCATAGTCTCACTGCTTGACTTATTTACTTTGCGAAGAACTCAACACCTAACCTCGACATTGTTCACAGGTTTCATCATACGTGAGCTTTGCAACGAAGGCAACCAGTGATTCCTGTAACCTACGTAATAATTCCGTAACTACAACGGGTAACGGGTAAATCTAACTCATTCCCGAAAGTTGTGCTTGTAAACCATAGCGTCATACTTCATAGAGTCACTCAAACTAGAAAAGCCTTACTGGATTGGAGGGCAGTAAATAGTGAATGCCCAACAAATGAAGTCTTGGTATACGTCAGCTAAAATGTTCCTCGACGTGTTCCGCACAACGTTCTAGCTGTATGTTCTGACAGGTTATAAGGAACCCAACCGTTTGTGTGGTAGCCACAACGGTCATCGTCTATTCCTCTGTGATAGTTTGTTGAAGAAGCGGAAACATTTCCAAGTATTCGCCAAGGCTGATATCTCCTCTATCTCCTTCGCTGTCTACCAAAGTTCACAACCTCATCAATCGACTTGCCTGTCTTACCTAGTATCCTCCGCCTGACCTCAATATTTCTCATATCGTGATTCCACACAAAGGCGAGCAACCCTACGAAGATACCCGTGATCAAAACCCTGTACTGCTTCATATCTTCTACTTTTAACGGTCATGTCTCACAGCCATATAGCTGGACAGAACAGACTGCAACACACTATGCTCGTACTTTGATAGACAGTCAGGTATCTCGCCAGTGCTACAGATGACGCAAGTTGGAAAATGCCAAACGAGCCTTCTGTATCCGAGCTGAGATTTCGTCATCAACCGGCCTGTTCGGACTGATGCAACTCCCCAAATAAGTGAAGTGGTCAACATGTTCTTCCACTTCACTCTCCACCATTAAACTAGGAGTGGTTGCAGGCCAGTCCTCCATGTAGCATCATCATACATTTCAAGGCTGCAAGACTCATATCGAACATACTCAGATTTCGACTCAACACGTTCAGAGGACCCTGGAGTTTTCCAGCGTATTCACCAAGCAGGACAACATCGTCCGCGTACTCCACGTAAACCAGATGACCTCCAGGCAGTTAATCAATCCCTGTGAAGTTAGACCTACCTAAGATTATGTCGATTAGTACATCTAGAACGAAGTTAAATAGGAACGGTGACAGTGGACATCCCTGACGGATATCACTAGGTGTCGTCAACTCTGATGAAAACTCCCCATAAGCACTTACACGGCTGCGTGAGTTCGAGTAGAGAGATTTGATTTGTGCGATATATTTTCTCAGTATTCCCTTCACATCCAGACAATGCCACAACACCTCATGGTCGATAGAGTCAAGTGTCACCTTCAGGTGAAGAAATGTTGCAAGTGTCGACCACCGGCCGATAAGTATGTCTGTGTTTCAGAACCTGTCGAGGGCTAAAACTATGGTCGATGCACCCTCGTTCAGGTCTGAAACCTGCCTAGTTTTCTCGAGTTTGCTGTTCTCCAGCTACACTTATGTATCGGATAACTATGGACCCTAGGATCTTAGACAATATAAGTCAAACTAATTCCCCTGTGATTGTCACAGGAAGACGTCTCTCCCTTCTTACAGACTGGGATGATCAGGGAAGAGGACCAGTCTGATGGCACTACCCCTGATTTCAATACACTCACTACCCAGTACCTCTGTCACTTTAGTTTATATATTAATATATATAATATATAGAATAAAAACAAAATTATCCCTCGCTAGAATCGGAGAGGCGAAATGACACCGGTTGGTGAAAGCCTTCAAGAAGCCAATTGGCCGATGTGTCTTCACTTCTCTCGATGAAAGCGAAAGTAAACGTGGGGATATGGAATATCCGCACCACGTTTGAACCCAGCAAGGCAGCCCAGATTGCAAACGAGATGAGAAGGTATCACATCGAAGTGCTTGGAATTTGCGAAAGCAGATGGAATGGGAGTGGACTCTCCAAACTGTCAACTGGAGAATCAATAATCTACCCCGATATTGTCACCCAGACGACAACCACAAGAACACTGAGTATTGGAGTGGCTATCATGATGTCCCCAACAGCATCGAAGGCTCTCTCTCATGCAGTGGGAACCAATCTCCTCCAGCATCAGAATCATGACAGTAAGGTTCAACTCAAAAGGAAGGAAGGTCACAATCATACAGTGCTACGCTACGCACCTACAAATAATGCAGATGAAGAGAAGAAGGAGGAATTCTACAGACAAATTAAATCAACACTCGACAAGACACTACTCAAGTTGGCGATATCAAAACTCATTCTGATGGGTGGGGTGACATGAATGCCAAACTGGGAGCAGACAACACAAGAAGAGAACTAACCATGGGTCGAGAAGCACTCGGTGAGGTGAAGAACGAGAATGGAGAATTGTTTGCAGAATTCTGTGCATTCAACGATTTGGCGATTGCAGTGAGTTCAAGCACAAGGATATCCACAAAGCTAGCGACATGGATTTCACCAGATGGACACACTAAAAATCAAATCTACTTTATCTCAATCTCAAGAAAATGGAGACGCAGTCTACTTGACACAAGGTGAAGAAGAGGAGCAGATGTAGGTTCACACCACTCACTATCTAGTGCAAGGAACCTACTCTCAAAATCAAGTTGAAAGTCTTCAAAAAAGCTAGTGATAGACCGCAGTTCAAGTACAACACTCGGAAACTGAAGGACGAAACTACAAAGGAAATCTTCACACCAGTCAGCCATCAAGACAAGATTGGAGATATCGAGGAACATCCCTGAAGAAACCTGTGTGGAAGTCTTTGAAAGAGATATGGGAAGAAACCTGCACAGCCGTGTTAGGAAGGAAGAAGAAAGAAGACAAGGAATGGATCTCGACGGATACCTGGAAGCTGAAAGAGGAGTTAGAGGATGATGGTGAAGCAGAAGATAAACCAAACGAGAAGAGGATCTGAGTACGATGTACAAAACACTGGACAAAGAAGTGAAGAAGAGTGCACGGAAAGACAAAAGACACTTCTACGACACACTGGCAAGTGAAACAGAAAAGGCTGTTGGTGGGAGACAGAGACCTGACAACATTGTGTCAAATAACCAGATTATTATCTGTTATGGAAGAGATCAACACACATGAAACCAATAAAAGATGATGAAGGGAATATAATTACCAAAGAAGAGGAACAAAAGAAACGATGGGCTGACCACTTCAAGAAGCTCTTGAATCGACCACCACCTGCATTTCGTCAGGAAATACCATTTGCAGTCACAGAACTACCAGTGAACACAAATCCTACAACAAAAGTCGAAGTCCTGAACGCTATAAAGCTACTGAAATGCGCGAAAGCAGCAGGACCAGATGGGATCCCGCCAGAAGCACTGAGAACAGACGCAGAGACAACAGCGGACGTGTTCACACCACTCCACTATTGCAGGTGTGGAAGGAAGAGAAGATACCTGACCATTGATTGGAAGAAGGGTTACCTTGTCAAACTCCCGAAGAAGGGAGACCTCAGTGTTTGCAAGAACTGGAGCGGAATCACTCTCCTGTACACCCAGAGCAAGCAAAATATCAAACCGCATCATCCTGGAGCGGCTAAAGTATGCACTGGATTCAAAACTACGACCAGAATAGGCTGGATTCAGGAAGTACAAATCATGTGCCGACCAAATTGCAACGCTGCGCCACGTATCATCATAGAACAGAGTATAGAATGGCAGTCAACTCAACTCTACCTCAACTTCATCGACTTTGAGAAGGCCTTTGACAGCGTCGACCGAGAGGCAATTTGGAAACTGCTTCATTACTACGGAATACCGAAAACCTTTATCCGCCCCATTCAACAACTATATGAAGACGCCACATGCCAGCCAAGTAACTCACAATGGGAAGATCAGTGAGGCTTTTGAAGTGAAGACAGGAGTGAAACAAGGTTGCCTACTATCCCCCACGATATTCCTGATTGTGGTCGACTGGACTGGACTGGATCATGCAGCAAACAGTGGGGAGTGAGAAGAGGGGGATAGGCTGGCTGGACTGCGGAAAAGAACCTAGAAGATCTGGATTTCGCCAGTGATGACTTGTGTCTAATGTCACACAAACTGGAAGATCTACAGGCGAAAACTAACAAGTTGGCAGAGGAGCCAGGGTAGCGAAGACGGGACTTCAGGTGAATATAGAGAAGACAGAAGTGATGAGGATACCACACCAACAACAACAACAAACTCTAATCACCATCAACGGGAGAAACTTAAAGGAAGTAACCTCCTTCACCTATCTAGGCAGCACTGTCTCAACTACAGGCGCCACAGGCACAGACGAGGATGTCGAAGCCAGAATCGGAAAAGCAAGACAGGTGTTCATCAGCCTGAAACCAGTGTGGAGATCTTCTGCACTCAGCATGTGGAACGAGATCCGGATTTTCAACACCAACGTCAAGTCAGTGCTTCTGTATGGTTCAGAGACTTGGCGCGTTACGAAAGGGATTTCCAATAAACTACAGACATTCATCAACAACTGCCTACGCTGGCTCGTTACTGAAGATCAGATGGATTGCCAGAATAATAAGAGTAAGCAACAAGGAACTCTAGGAACAAACCAACCAAGAAGCTATCACCCAACAAAAATGCACAAGGAAGTGGGGATGGATTGGGCATACACTGAGAAGGCTGACTGGGACATCAGGCGCCAGGTGAGGTCAGGTACTCGAGTGGAACCCAGATGGGAAGCGACGAGTTGGGTGTTTGTGGCGAGGGTGACATGGAGGAGATCGTGTGAGGAGGAAATGAGAGCTTGTGGGCTGTCGTGGAGCCAGGTTCAAAAGATTTCAGAGAACAGAGTTCACTGGAGACAAGCTACTGAAGCCCTATGTTCCATTAGGAACCCAAGGGACAAATAATAATAATAATAATGTTTGAACTTAGTGGTGGCCAGAAACAAGTGACCGTCGGGACGAAATTGCAAAAGACGATCAGCGTTGTCGGTTCCTTGGCATGAGATTCCGTAAATACCCCAAAGATGCCTTTCCGTTAGGCTCAGCTTCCCTACTTGACCATCAAAGTCACCTGTCATTATGACCATATCTGAATGTTTGGCTTTCTCTAGCGAAATTGAGAGCTTTCATAGAATTCATCCTTTCGACCAACCGAACTGCAGTCGTTAAGTGCACAGGAGAAGAATACGAATAGGTACCGGTTGGTCTCACGATCCTTCCTAGTTCTTACAGATCCACACAGTCAAACAGCACAAAGATGACTGTTGGCTGGTATCCAGTCGAGAAGCTCAGTTTCTGTTATTCAGCTCATTGCTATGCCTACATCATCAGGCCCCTGGGTCTCCGGATACTCTCGTAAGGTGAACTTTGAAGATTCATATCACTGGTCAGGTGAGATCACTTTGGTAACCACACTCGAGTCCTGTATACATGTTTTAGAGGCACAGCATATATGCATGACTTGAGATTCCATAGTGTTGGCAAGCGATGCTTGCTGTCCAAATTGGAATAGAGTTCGAAAGTTGAAAGCCCCTACATAAAATCGACAGCAGGGCTTTAGGACACAAGGAATGAGGTTTTGATTTTCCGCAACGGTCACAGGATGAGAAGTTGAGGAAGGTGTAAGAGGCTCAATATTACTACCAGATAATGGCAAGAAAGGAGACGGAGTTGATCAAGGTAGGATATTTTTGGTCGGGTTTCGTGTACTACCGGATGCATGCAAGCGGTTGACACTTCTTAGTTGCCCACAGCGTGGAAGGTCATTTCTTCCTAAGGTATTTTGAGGAGAAAAACATTTGTGACCGCAGACCCCATGGGACATCGGCTTGAGGTCTGTCACACACAGGCTTCTTAGGACTACTGGTGGGAGATTTGATTGTTCTAACGCCGGAGAAAGAACCCATACCGCCGGCAATGGAAGACCAAGGGACAGGGAGGTGTGCTGTTTTAATGATCTGACTTTTACCAACCACTCCTGACCACAGGGAAGGCAGCATCAGGGTGGCACTGCTGGACATCCAAATGAAGCACCTTACTGCTCTCATGCCCTAAACAGTCAGTAGTATGACTTGGCTCTCGGATAACCATCATATTGTAGCAATTAAAAGTACTGCAGAAAACTAACAGACCTTTCTGGTATGGTAGGACTTCGAGGGAACAAACTTTTCAGCAAGTGTAGCCCGTTGGGTCGTTGTGATATGCAAGCCTGACCACCACGTCAAGATTGAAGCTAACGTTCAGGTTCAAAATAGCCAGTTTTTGGTTTTAAAAAAATCATTCGTTGTGTTCTCCGTACTGCATTCGGTCGGATCCTAGGTGGTGAATATGAATATACACTGCCAAGTGTCACAGTCCTTTCCAATTTTGACAGATCCATTCAGTGAAATAAACAGTTGTTGACTAGTAATCAGTCAAGGAGTGGGATTTCGGCTCAAAACCTCAGTGCAGTGCGTACAGCGACTCCACGAGAGCTAATCATTGAATATGCAAACACTCATGAAGTGAGTTTCCTAGATTTACCACGTCGACGAAGTGAGATTAGACGTTCAGCTATGCAGAAACAAAACGCATCCATGTTTTGAAATTACAGATTTTTAGAAGGGATGTTTATTGTGAACTTCAGCACAGGCTTTGAATGTTGAAAGCCACAGTGTCAAATCAGTAGAGTGGTTTCAGGAGACCATGAATGACGTCTTGTTGGCTTGTAACGTTAGCAATTACAATAAGGTGAGCAGTTAAAGAAATCATAAGGAGCCTAATGTTGGTATCAAGAAGCGAAAGGGCGGAGACAAAAATAAGAAGGGTAGGTTATGGTTATTTGAGTTTTGCATGCTGCTGTAGGCTTGTGGGTGTTTGATGGTTCCCAGCTGACAAACCATAGAAGCTGTTGTCATGATTAGTTTTGTGTGACTACACGTACTACAGAATATAAGTTTAATGTCGGTGACATATAGCCTTTTCAGGATTTAGACTTGATCCCTTCACATTTGAAATTGTAAAAGCTACACCACTGGATACACAGGACCATAAGAAAAAAGGGTATACTATTTTCGGAATCGACGTTTTCTGACACATTCTTTTGACAAGGGAAGGCAGGATAAACAGAGTGCAGGTCATCCACAGGAAGCGCTATATAGTTTTCATAATCCGTTTAGACAAAGTACGACTTCATGATATAACGCTAACTGATTTTATTCTTGCCTCTTTCAAATAAACTCAAAATGGTACAACTTCAGAGAACGAGTATTTAACCAGCATAAATGTTTGGTATGTTTGAGGACGAAATCTCAGTTCAGAAAGAAAAGGTCTGTTAGACATTTGACAACTTACACAATTTTGTAGTAATGCTGAGATGTCCGACCATATACAAGAAAAACAAAATTACTGCATCGCAGTCGTCCATAAAAGTGGAAGATATATTACATGATTCTGACTACATGTGTCTTTGTAGCATTGCTCAAATGCGGTGGGACCACCGCGTAAAGGATATCGGGGTTAGGCGGGGGAACTACGCAAGGAAGGCAAGTCAGTCGATGAAGTTATGAACTTTCACTGAGGCGGATGGCTGGGGAGTGTGATACGCATGCCTTGTCACTGTCTATGTCGTTCAGCAATGCCAACCGAAGTAGATTTAAGCTGGAAGATTATAGGCAGTCAACCTAAATATGGCATCAGTAAATAAAACCCTTTATTGTTGGCCTAAGCCACATAAGAGAACAGCTCCGGGTTGGAGCTAGCTTGTCGACCGAAATCGATGTCTGAAAACTATAGGTGGCATTACTCAAAGTCAACTACACTAGTAAACATGTATCTTCATCTTGATAGTCACATAGCATTTCCCTGTTGTTTCAGTCGTCCTTCTTCTTCTTTATACCTGACTTATCACCAACTTTGATTACTTTTTTTGAATTCCTCTATCGGGTGCCTTCTACCTTCGTCTGCTGATGTGAAGAGTGGGAACTTCCATCTTCACGCAATGATACCAGGTCCCATTATGATATCAAATGAGTGACCTACAAACCTACGCAGCTCACTCCCTTTTCAAGAGTCGAATAAATCTAATTTACATATCGATAGCTTTATTATCGAAAATCCGTTTAGAATGAGTGGAATTCCCTGTGCTTAAGTTTTATCTACAATTCGCGATAGAAATAGATTAACTCCTATATTTCTGTTTCGGATGTATCGTTTCAACTAGGGTAGTATTTTAATATTCCTAAAAAATTATTTTCACACTTTCTAAAAGATACCGACTAACTACTTTGCAGTTCATTCTCACGTGGAAGAGATCAATACACGTAACTTTAGCGATAATAATAAGGCTACTTTATCATTACAGAAGTGAATGTTGAGGATGGTAATAACAACCAAAGATTTTATGGTATCACTGAGGCCGAAATCCCCTTCAAATATATTTAATTACTGAAGCTTTATCCAACAACGCCGACGTTTTACTCAGTCAATGAGTTGGATATTGACTGGTACAGCAACAGAATTGATGCAGGTATACAACAACATATCACACACACACACACACACACACACACACACACACACACACACACGAGTTACAGTTCTAGCCAACTAACGCAATCACTTCACATGAAGACTAACAGAACTATTACCATTAGTCAGGTCAGTGAAGGAAAAACGACACAAATGCATATATGAAACAATTAATGAATAAATAAATAAAGCATACATTGCTATTGCATTAACTTCATCTCTTGGGGTATAGATAAAACAACATCCACTGGGTAAGAAATCTAACTTCATCATACTAATCATATCTGTATAATTGAATTAAGAAAAGGAAGAATATACGAGTAAGTTTTAAAAAATTACACATGAATATCATTGTTAAAAAAAAGTCCGTATTTGTGTAAGTCACAACATGTTTGAAATTATATAATTCCAACGTTTCGTACAGGCTTCTTCAGAAAGATAATTAAAAACGAATTTTTTTTGATGACTTCACTTAAGAAGATCGAACCAGACTTGTGTGAGAAACGCTGGGATTACTTCATTTCAAACAAGCTATGACTTACACAAATACAAACTAGTCTAAAGCTTCTACTCAGCAGCCAATATTTGCAATACTGTTCGGTCAAAACATGATCATAGTTCGTGCAGATAAAAGTTATTAGTTGGTTAGTAAACGTTTGTCTGGGTTATTCGATTTCAGTTATCAATATTCAAGAAAGTCATAGTTTCCAATTATATAAGGCGTACAATAACTCAAGTTTAAAATATTTGTGATGGAAAATTAAAGTTCTTTACTCATTAATAAATATCAACATGTTTTGGTCTAAGCCTTTCGACGGATCAAAACGTTACTACTCAGCATAACTGGTAGTTCAAGTGATCAGGCTAAGTAAGTAATCGAGGACCGACTGAATCAGTTATGAGTTGTATTTGTAGGTAATTGATAACAAGAAAAGTCGACTGATATTCAATTACCAATGTCTTACAAGCACCAAGAACGTAAGGTGGTGCCAAGTCTGTATCAACTGAGGTGGAACGTGTATGCAAGAGCATGCTCAACCATTGGCCTCAATGAAACAGGTCTAAAGATTGTCATGAGAATAATCTGTAACGCAGTAAAGTACTAGTTTTAATCGCCAGGAAAAATACAGGCCTCCAGAGTGAGACTCAGATATCAATTGTAAATGACTACAGGGCGTACGGATCAAAAGAACTTTTACTGATATAAAAGTCAATCATTTTAACTCCCTGAATCTTGGATATACCGTCACTTATAACATACTCTTTTCTCGCTCTCTTCGGTATCTTTCTTCTAGTTTTTAGAAATGTTTCTCTCAACTACTAGACTACGCTAACTCACTTATTCAGAAGCTAGATAGCCTGAATCCCAAAAACAATGTGTTATTGTTTTAATACTGATAATTCCCTGTTGTTATACAGCGTCAAATTGCTTGATCCCTGTTAGCAGATGGGCTCCCATGAGGATGCCTCAATACTAACGAGTATTCATGATGTTGTATTCATCTTCGTGACTCACAGTGGGATCAAATAACGGTGAATTTCTTGTGGGTTCGAGTCTCAGTGGAAACATCACTCACTGGAGTGCAGGTACGTCCAACTGATGAGTCCCAAAAAGGACGAAACGCGCATCCTGGATTCCACTGTGAATCATCAAGATGAATAAAACCACATATAGTCTTAGAAAGAAGTACCACACCCGGTATTTTTCAAGTCCTTCACATGATAGTCGAATTTATCGGTTCCGAACCCAAATCAAACTTTCTAAACAAATTAAAAGAAATGATAACAATAAGAAAAATAGTTAAATAAGAAATAAACTTTCTATATGTAAGACCAAGCTGTCCAATCTGGTAACCATTCAAAAAATTTATATCTACTTGCTAGCAGTCGTTGTAGCTAAATCAGCGATCAACTGTGCTACTACTTAAGTGTAAAGCAATCATAAGTCTTCTTATACATCAGCAACAAAGTAGGCAACGAGGATAACTTATGCGTAAAACCATATCCTTACATAAATATTCACGCCAGCTTTGGCATACGCGTTCAGGTTTCTAACTAACGAGTACTAGGTTCAAACCACATCCTAATCACATAACACTGTTACCAGTCACACCTTTGATGAGACTGATATTTCAGTCGATAAAACTGTCCCCAAGTTGTTGAGATATATTCCAGTTGGAGAGAAGACAATTAGAAGGTCACCGAAAACTGAATCTGAACTAAGACAAAACCTGGTGATCTGCCGCATACAAGTTTGTGCACTAGAATTCGAGTCACGCTCAAGTTGCAGCAATAAATGATATCCCTCGACGGACCAAACTTCGGTACGTGAACAGTCGCCAACATTATATATATATATATATATATATATATATATATATATATATATATATATATATATATATATATATATATATATATTTGTATCCATGTTGCTGGCGTTGTACCGAAGTTTGGTTCGGTAAATTAAAGCATAGCCAATGTCTTACTAACAAAAACTCACCAAAATTGATGACATCAAACACCTTCGCCGTTTTATCATCACCAACAGAACAGGCTAATTCACCATCACAGCTAACTGACAGGCCCAAAATAGCTCCTAGTATAAACGAGAGTAGAGTGGATAATAACAAACTGTACCATTACAATAATATTTTTAAAATTAGACTGTAAGTTATTGAAATAAATTGTTCGAATCACATTCATGGAGTTGATTCACTTATGACACAGCACTCATTTACACAAACCAACAAATGGAATAATTATTCATAAACCTACCAGTGAATTGCTTCAGGGTCTAAATATTATGATGAAGTACTACCAGAAAGTATCAATCTATCAGTTCAACGAAATACAGAGAAGAAATGTAATATATTTCTTATACATTTTAATCCTGAAATGTGACTCACCTGTCTTAGAATACGACTCTCAATTCGTACTTCGTCTGTGTTTATGAGTAGTTTTCTTCTTTGACCATGGGTAGCTACTAGTTATTTTTCTCTTGCAAAACAATTTGTAAGCGTAAAAATTCAATACCTCTAACCTTTAGGCTATTTATTTTCAGTTTTAGGCGATGTGAGTGTAATACTTTTGAAACCTTATTCGCCCACCTTACAGTTCTGACCTCTAGATTTGCCTTATTTTCTAGTTGCAAACAAACTTTCGTCGATTGCCTTTTATTATTATAGGTAAATACAACAATTTTACTGATTGTGTCACTGGCTTATACATTTTTTCTTCTTTTACCGTACAGATTCTCGTGCCGGTTAAATGGAGCATCATCGCCTAACTTCATCTCTGCACGCACTTTCTACACGTGAGACAAAAGCCTAACAACGGCTGATCAGAAACTTATTGCACATTCGTGCAGTACGCAATGAGCTACAGCTCCACGATCATTACATGAGCGTGCAACTTAGTAGATACAAAAAGAAAACACTAACAATATTATCCAGCACTAATGTGTAACGACATAAGTCGTCGCAAATCATACCAGCAAATTAGACCAGAATGTAAGAAGCTTAAAAATGGAAAAAGAAAGTAATCAAGGGTAGTTAAAAATCATCGGAAAGAAGCAGACGGGAATCATAGGAAATCGAAAATCAGCATGCCGATTCAAACGAAGATATTGTACAGATACCTAATCTAAACAAAATAGATTCAGAGCTTCTCAAATGGATCCTAAAGAGACAGTCTATGTCTTTATACACACCTCAGACCCAAAGCCAGAATTCACCCAATGATGCCATGATTTATTCGGGTTGCCCTAACTCTTTTCCAGCATGAATCTACACAGCTAACATTATGCGATGAGGAGGACAGTGATTAGGCATCCCGAAAGCATATGCCAGTCAACTCAAACGATGAACGCTCACAACATCACCCACCAATTTTCCTCCCCTTCACAAAACTGTTCACATTACTTCTAAATTACTGACACCATGACACCATAACACACGCATGGTCTATGCGAATCCCGAAACGACGACGATGACAGTCAAACACTTAAAACCTTCTCATGTCATCTACCTTTGTTGATGATCATGTTGTTTCTATGCGGTGCAGTAGAAGAGAGAAAACTGTGGTCCAGTCCAGCCCAGTACACTCAACTCTTAACAGCCAAACTAATATTGCACCAGTGGCATACAAACATCACATAAACTGACAAAAGTCGACCGACACTTTTGTATCCGTACAGACATTTCGTCGGTCACTGACTCACCAGCACTGACCTCACTTGATAACTACGTGTAGTGAAGTAAAGTGATCAAGGCACTCAACCATTTCACTCTCTTTTCTTAGACAGGGCACCACTGAAAACCAGTCGTGGAACAACAATTCCCATTTCTGTAGTGAGAAACAAATCCCAAACATTCTCAAATTCCCATTCAAAATGTCCAGAAAACTGTACATCTTTTCAGCATCTTCACCAAACGGGATCATTTCACCTGTCCACCCTAGATTTAAGAAGGAATGTCCTGTGACAAGATCGATCTGTGGGTGAAGTCAGATGAGCAGAGGAAGACCTGCCACCATAAGCACGTCTGTAACTAAATTATGTAAGGATGGAGAGAGTGGATATCCTTGATCACTACACACGCAACTTACCTGATGACTGAGTAAGGCTGTAACACAGCCATGAGTGTTCGAGCACAGAGTCGTCAATAGAATGATATACCTACTACTCAGCATGTCTTCCAGTGAAACATAATGATAAGATGCCTCGGTTGAGGGAGCGGAATGCCGCCTTAAGGTCGATGAATATAGTTAGTGTTTGGCACATGTGTCTGGTGGAGGTGGAAAGAGCGTGAATAACCAGTCGATTTATCTATGATGAGGTCTGAAATCTACCTGGTTTTCTCCCATTTCCTGTCACCGAACCTTACTTATGGCATCTAATGGTTATCGAAGTTAGAATTCTATACACAATGTTCGTGAGGCTGATTCGCCTATGGTTGTCACAAGAGGATTCATCACCCTTCTTCAAGACTGGAAAAATCAGTGATTGAGACCAAAGAGTCAGAGTGGATTATATGTAACTCATACATAGTGGCTAACATTTCAGTTAAATTGGGCAATAATTCTCTTTCACTGTCCTTATGTATCTCTGGTACTAGTCCTTCTGAGCCTGTCGCCCTTCCTCGTTTAAGATTATTTACAGCTCTCTCGACTTCTGTAGTTGTTGGGAGCCCTGTGGATGCTCCATTTAGGATGTAACTGAATAGGGGGCAAAGGAATAGTAGCTGAAGGCCAGTCGAACTGTTCCTCGAAGCATACCACCGTTCGTCTCAGTCGTCTTCCCTGCCAGTGAATCACAGACCCATCGTTCTCCGCTAGTCTCACTAACCATCAGTATTTTCAACCCAGTTTCCTTGATACATAGGAATAACTGTCTACTGTTACCCACTGCAGCTGCTTTTTTCATCTCCTTGGCCCTCACCGCTCACCACTTGCGTGGTCATTGCATAAGCTTCTTATCGGTCTGCATTTTAGTTCCTTCTGCTCCTCATTATGTACGGAGTCTGCAGGGATGCGTGCCCCTCCATCCACTAATTTAGAAAGGGGATGATAAGTTTCATAGACTCTTTTTAGCCGTTTGGTGAGGGTTGGCTATGCTCATCAACGCTGAATTGAGACAGTCTCAGACTTCTGGATTAGTGTTGTTCTTTTCTGATAAATGTCTAGCCAGTTACTCGCTGAAAGCATCCACAGTGTCCTCATATTCGAGGTGTACTCGGAATGATCTCGTTGTTATGGTTTTTCTAAGTCCATTGAGGTGCAGACATACACGTGATTCAAAAGGAGAGGCAATCTTCCATCGACCCTCTCCAGTTATAACTAAAGGCAGTGTGGTCTATCACTGTCCTCCGCTGAGTTGACCTCAGTTGACGTCATTTTATACAATACCTCTCTCTCCCTCTTTATGAAGTTTATGCTGGCCAGAAATAAATGGTTCTCTGAGCACAGTTGTAACAAGTTATCATTGTTACCTGTTCGTTCGGCCGGGATTTTAAATGTACCACCTCTTCCGTTTCAGTCTGACTTAGCACACACACCTGTCCAATGAAATCACCTGCTACAACAAGTGACTCTGAACATTGGCTTTCAATAGGGAGTTAGACAGTTTTTGGTAAAACGCATCCTCCACTTCATTCCAGCTGGAGTCAATGGGTGCGTAGGCCAAAATTACAAAGAGACGAAGGTTACCTTCATCAATCTTTTTAGTCTTCACAATGCCGTTCAGTCGAAGAGTTCACAGGCGGTCACTCACACTGTTGAACCCTGTTTCTTTATGGAAATAAAAGGTTAGTGTTTGACAACAGATCCGATGGAAATCTGCCAGAAGTCAGTCACACACAACCTTTTTAGAAGCTTTTTAGTTCCAACTCCAACTATGAACATATATCGCTAGCACTTGAATTCCATAGGGTGAAAGGGAGTGAGCAATATTAAGGGTCAAACTTTCTTAACTCTCCTTTCTATAAAAAAGGCAACATCAGGGTGTCACTGCTTTCTATCCAAGGGTGACATCATTCCGCTGTAACACTCCATCCAGCCACCAGTACTACTTAGCAGTTAGACCTTTCAACTACTTCAAATGCGTCCCAGAACATGTTCCTGTCAGTTCTGTGAAAAGACTTGGCACTTTGGCGACACAAGGAGTATTCCATACACAAGGATACCAGTAAGTTAACTTGGCAGATACATGCCACCAAGCTAAAAAAGGTTCAGAAAATGCATGACAGGTGAAAAAAGAATTGGGTAAGAAGAAATATTTTGTTTCTTACCCAAATGAGCCCGATAATGCTTGATAAATTCAAGTCCAACACCATCAGCTTTTCGCCAGAATTTGAAATGCCCATCATTGCTACAAGTCATCAAATAATGAGTTCTGTAATGAAGAAATTTCGAAAAAGTGAATTTAAAAAAATTAAGTAATGGAACATAGTCGCTAAGAAATTAAGTGGACTGAAAGTGTTTAAGCTCTACGATACATATATATATATATATATATATATATATATATATATATATATATATATATATATTACTCCATCTTTGGTAACTAACAATGCTTACTAAACAAACTGAGATAATTTAAGTACATAACAACTGTTTTGCTTGTTCAGGATAAAGCTCATAACTTTTCAAACCACCCGGATTACAAGCGGCTACCTGAGCAGACTGTGACTACATACAATGAAACTGTTTGCAAGCCACTATAAACAGATCATCAACTTTCCAAAAGGATTCAGATAAATCAGCATGAATGTACCAGAACAAACGAAATCGGAAAGCCGATGGCCTACTGTGTTCTGGAGACCTCTAGGATAAAATACTTGAAACTTATTTCAACCACTCCAAACAGCGTCAAAAGATAACTGCAGGCCTGAGAGCATTATAAAAGTAAGTAGCTACATATGAGTTCACGCACTGCAGCATACAAAACGGCAATTACAAGAGTTAACAATACTACACAACAATCAGAAGAGAATTAAGTAAAATGGTTAAGAAATAGTAATCATTATCAACGAATTCTTTGTTTACATCACTGAGCCAAAGGTTACCTCATGAACAATGATGTTCCTATGTATTTGGCGTCATTTTTATACGCGGCATTACAGAAGTGGTCAAGCTATCATAAGATTGCAACTTAAAACATATATTTTCTTTCATCTACTTGAAAAGAGAGAGAGAGAGAGAGAGAGAACAACAATCTCAACAGACTACTATGACACCTATTTATTTCGTTGATTTCTCACCAACTGTTTAAAACCTAGAATATCAAAACGTGAAGATTTTAATGGAAACAAACAGGTTCGAATAAGGTAAAAAGAAAAGTATGTCAAAATATTATGATTATATTCATTATATAATCCAGAATTGTAGAAAAGTGAACACGAGTAGCAACAAAAGTGTTAAGAAGGTGGGAATGTAGAATCTCGTACTACACTTTTTGTTTGTTTCAACTAATGACTGAAATTACCTCCAGTAAAACTAACTTATGCTTAAATCCCCATTAAAATCTCCTCATTTTGATATTCTAGGTTGTAAACAGCTGATGAGAAATCAAGAAACTAAAAAAGTGCTTAAACTATTGTTTCTCCTCTTTTTCAAACATTGCAACTGTTAAAAAACCACCTCACTTACTTAGAATAAGCAACGTGAGTAATCATATTTCTATGCATATAACTTATTTCATAATACTGAGCAGTTGGAATATTTTTTATGTGAATCGCCTCATCCTTGAGCACTGAAATGCAGAAACAGAAATTATGAAATGAAACATATTTTACAAATTACACTACTTCAAATTGGATCATCAGATAATATAAAAAGTCAGATGTACTAATGTAAATAATCTTAGGTACGTCTGACCTCACAAAGATTGACCTACTCACTGGAGTATGCAGACCCTACTGTCCTGCTAGGCAAAGATGCCGATAAAATGCAAGCTCTTCTGGAAACGCTGAGCAGAAACTTGAGTATGTTTGGCTGGAATGAGTTTCGCACCTGTCAAGTGTAAGATGATTCTACAGGAAAGACTGGTCTGTAAGTACTTCCAGTTTAATGATAGGGAGTGAAGTGGTGAAATGTGTCGACCACTTCACTTACTTAGGAGTTGCATCAGCCTGAACAGGCCGGTTGCTGACAAGATCTCACCTCCAATACAGAAGACCCCTCTGGCATTTGCCAACTTGCGTCATCTGTGGCGCCGGTGAGATATCTACCTATCTAGCAAAGAACGAGTATACTGCGCTGCAGTCCATTCTGTCGTACTATACGGCTGTGAGACATGGTCGTTAAAGAAGATATGAAGCGGTTACAGGGTTTTGATCACAGGTGTCTTCGTAGAATTGTTCCTGTTTAGTGGAATCCCCATAAGAGCAATGTTGAGGTCAGGCAAATGGTGAACCCCCACCAGGTGAGGTAGCTTGGACATGCGTTGCTCATGCCTTGATATGTAGTGCTGTATGAAGTTGGATTAGGTTGTAAGAGGGTTCAGAGTGACCAGAATAAGAATTGGCACCAGTCGATAAAGCCTCTAACTGTTGGTCTGAGTCGTGTTGAGAGCTGTGGATTACTTGGCTGGCGTTCCCGAGACGATAGGAGTCAGCGGTTGAGAACTCTTGGTGATATGAGCGAGAGTAAGTCACAATGGCGTAGATGTGTTCACTCCTTGATGTATTCTAAAGCTTGAATATTCGCACCAATCGTTACCTTCAAATTGCTTATCCTCTCACGAAACTTTGTCTACCTTAATATCAGTCTTTTACTATCCACCTGTCTTTTGTATACTACTGTGGAGTGTGGCAAATTGAACCGATGCACTTGTATGAGAGGTTCTATGCTGATTTTATCTGTCTACGTCTGTCTGTCTGTCTCCGTCTGCATAAAAAGCTACGTTCCTTGACACTTCTATAGCTTAGTCGTATTGGAGTAAAATTGATAGTCATCGCTCTAGAGTGCCTAGCGTTTTGAACAAAATATTTCAATTTAATACCTAAACCAAAAACAAAGCTTATTCAATGTTAACAGCGTGTGGCCTATCTTTCAGTACCGCCGTTGTTAAACGATTCAAAAACTTTCCGAAGACGCAATAAAAAGTTAGTAGTGTAAAACGACAAATTCAAACTAAGAAAAATTTACCTTTAGATAGTAAACGATGAGTAATTAACAGACCCGGATAAGCACAAGCTTCTTCGATCATGTTGACAAGTGACAGAAATCTCAAACCCTCAATGTAAAACTTTAAGTCGAATTCACAAATACATCCGATACCATACACAGTGCACTAATGCATCAAATAACAATCTACATTTCATAAAATGTGACCAACACAAATTGTTAGACAGACTTTTGTACATTGCCAAGTACCAGAGCTGAGATAACAATGTTACGCTCCACCACTGTCGACATAAACGACCTCTGAATGTTTCTTTACTTTGTTTTACCTTTTGAAAACGAATGTCATCACTAATTTTGTTGCCTTCACATATTATTTTAATGTTTTCGGTTAATCCTTTTAAGTGAAGCATTTTTTGGTGCTCTAAGATCCACCAACTTAATGCTTGAATCGAAAAAGGCACTAAAAGTAACGTTTTAATAACACCGAGAAAAGTGAAGAAGACTTCATAAGCTTGACACTACATACACTTGACTACTTTTTTGTAAGACTGTCAAAGCCTCAAGCTCTTTTCGAAAATGAAACACTTGAAATATCAAGGGCATGTCCTAGTGTGTTGAATTTAGACACTTTCGCACGTTGCAGAAATGAAACTTGTAAAGAAACACGGAAAATACAGAATGACAAAAAGGTATATAGTATGATGACTGTATATTATTTTCTAAGACTGGGCATGTTACATCCAAAAAAGTAGATAATACGGTTGCTTCCAACTTGACAGAGTATAAAGGAGACAACTTTGATGCCAACTGAAAGGCAAATAGAGTAAGTCACGGTGGCAAACCATTTTGAAGGGTATTCTAAACAACTCCCGAGTATTGAGCAACTTAACAAGAAGAGCAAGACATTTTATCGGCGAAGAAGTATTGATTTTCAAAGAGCAACGTCATTACTCTTATTATTCCCGAATAAATAAATATAATTTGTCAGTACTTAATAATTAAAGAAACTAACCTTTCCGTTTCTTCTTTGGAGCAGGTAACGAGTCGTTATTTGTGTTGACATCCTCTTCAGATTGTGACATCATCTCAGTCGGTAATGGACCAACAATATCCTCTCTAGGTTCATCATTACCATTAGCAGTACCGTCAGCCTCAATGGAGTTTTCAGTTGGCAAAGGACCAATTGTATTTTCATCATCCGACATCTGTAGAACCAGAGAATTCTGACATTAAAGCCAAAAAAATGAGGACAACATAAGTTCTTACAAAATAGAGTACTGTTCAAGTTCCGAACTTTAACAAATGGCACAGTCAAAGAATTCCAGGGACAATGAGAAAGGTATGGTGGGTGAAACCTTGATCAAAAAGAGAAGTCTCTAGGAACTTTCACGGCGAGTGATTAGAGTGCTGCATGCTACCAAAAGCTTTAAAATCGAAACTGACCAATTACATGAAGGCCGACTAAGACGTCATTTACATAATAAGAAATAGTACTACTCACTAAGGATTTTCCCTATTTTCGTTTACTGCCAACTTCGTTGTAGACATACTGGTGACAACTTTGGTTATCGCCATTTTTCGGTAAACTGATTTCCTATGCAAAGACTAGTGAGCCTAAATCATGAAGACGCAACCATCCTAGTCAAGAGGTTGACCAAATCCAGTCTTGTGAATCTGTGTTTACTAACACTTTGTTACCATTTCCATTTCAATGATAACTGGATAAAAGTAGGTTGGAAAACCTTAAGGCGATTTAAGCAAGATGTAGCATCGATTAATAAGGTCAGTGACGCCTAGTTTAAGTCGTGTGGACAATCCACCTGCAGTTTTGGTGATTTTAAGAATAAGGGATCCAAATCCCACGACTAAGCAGCTCAAAACTGATCAGTGGTGAATATATACTAGATCCTTTGCAGTGATTGTGAGGTCAAGTACACAGGTCAAGCAGTCGACCAGGGTCGATTAGAATAACAGAGCACAAAAACTTAGCTAATCAAGATTAGTAGATCCTAATGAGATAAAAAATCTGGAGAAAAACTCGGCTTTAGCTCTGCATGCGATGACACACAATCACACAGCAGAGTGCGATAGGGCGACAGTGTTGAAAACTAACTTAGTTGGGTGGAGGGAGAGATTGATAACCGAATCTTTGTTTATCCAACACAGCAAACACATGCAATCGAAATGATGCTGCACCTGTCCCAGATATTTGAAAATTCTACTACCCTTGTCATCACAGAGAAGGAGAGAAAACTAGGAATATATAAAGACTGTCTCGAAGTTGTGGGGTTACCTGATATGAATATGGACAATAAATTATGTCCGAAACGTTATCCAGTAATGCTACTGTCTCACTGTGTGATATTTCTGATAAACAGACTAAAATGGAATTACACTCGACCACAGTGCTCAAGTTTTACACTTATATTAGCATAAAGGCATGTTACACTAACTCCATAGCCTAAGGAACAAATTACCTAAATTGGGAAATTTAGTCGAAGACCTAAAGCCTGACGTGGTAGTAGTTACGACAAACGGTTACTAGATGGCATGGACCTTACTCCACTTGTACCAGGACTTACCTCTATAAGAAACGATAGTCATTAGTCGTAAGGGTGGTGGCATAGCACTATATATTCAGGGAAGTAGTAAAGCACGTTTGATGGCATCAGAAGTCCACGCAAGCGGTAAATGTAAATGAAAGCAAGGCACCATTACTATCGTAGTCATCTATCGTAGGCCTAACTTCCAAGAGTATAACTAAGTGCTAGGCTACCCACGTAAGTGGGGCATTGGCAACAGGGGGACCCGAATCCTCCGTGTCAATTGGAAGGACTTCACGACTACGCGTTCATATATTTGTTTCAATATCAAGTTGATACTGGCCACCCCTGAATGTGCTGATACAAAATTAGTTGTACCTTTACGCCTTGATCCAAAGCATGAGCCTTTACCGTCAGACCTATTCTTCATTCACCAGTACGATGTAGGTGGCCTCCAGCACTTCCCACCTCCGTGAAAAGTGACCATATATTTCTTGCTTTCAAATTCAGGAATTACTATTCGATTTATTAATCGGTACCCTCTAGACTAAATATCTGGCATGCAGATCTGATGGCGACTAGGGACATGGCAGTCTCAGTGGAGTGGTTTTTCTATATAGACTGCCTTGTTGAAAAGGTTTGGGATACATTTAAGACAACGTTCGAAAGCGTCACATCACCTGTCATTCCTAGGTCAATAACACGATGGCCTTAAAAAAATTTCTCCTAGCAAGATGGAAGCGAAAGATAAGCTGCCTTTTGATGAGGTGTTCATTAACTACAACAAGAAATCTGATAAGGTTTTACACGGGCTTGCTGAGGAAGCTCGTAGGTTTTGGTATAAGTGTCAACATGTGGGTAGTTTAGGTACTACCTACACCACATGAAGCAAAGGCTGAGCTAATGGAGAAATAACTGACTGGAAACCTGTCACGAGTGAGGTTCCCCAGAGCACTGCACTACACAAGTAAAAATACACCTTAGACGATGAAATACAAGGTATGTTAAAGTCACTCTGGTTACTATTTGCAGATTACGTTGGAGAGTTGTTTATGATAACGATGATAGGATAGCACTACGAACTGACTTAGGCGATTACACAAAAGGATCTAAACAATAGGGCTTGGAAATCAACTCTAGCAAAAAGGTAGTAATGCCAGTTGGTTCAGGCCTTACTCATTAGATAGGTGAATATTCCCTTGCGACAAAGAACAAAACATCTGCAGGTTGTGTCACAACTTTAAGACAACGGCAAGATATTACGCAGTCGCAGACAAGGTACCCCACATCTTATGCTTACCCCGTAGGGTTTTTAGGTGATCTAATGAAGAAACATTTGTTATACTATATCCAACTCATGTAAGACCTCATCGAAAATACTACACAGGGAGCTAGTCCATGCCTCAGACAGGAAGCAGGTACTCTAGAACAGGAGCAAAGGATGAGTACTAAGTTAATTACAAGAATTCCACACCTTCATGAAAAATGGTATGTCTTTCCCCATTATAATATCGTAGGAAAAGGGGAGGCATCATAGAGTATCGTAGCATGAGTAGAATAATGACTTAGGTGTTGGTCGCTCTACTCCTACTTCTTCTACGACTGACTACCTAACACGTCACTAAAAAATTGGTAAACCGCGGTCGAATAAACTACCAGTGGAACTGATTCCAGGACGGGGTGGTCAACGATTGTAATTTGTCACAACTTCTTGTAGCTACTGCTGCGCTAGACTCGTCGAGTGAAACCGGATTTTTATGGGGATTTATACTGTCAGGATTAATACAGGTTACTCAGGCTATTAACAGTTAATCTGGAAAGTCAAAAATTGATAACGGGACCAAAACTGGCAAGATTCTGGTCTATCTTCGCCTAGAAAAATGCATACTTGAACACTGTGACCTATACGTTCACTGGTATAACATTAATATGAACAGCTAATGGTTCCTAGGGAAAACACTGAAGCTCAGGACGATTTTTCGATTCTACTGTAAGAGATGTTTGATAAAGACACTCCTGAATGCACCCCAGTGCAATACTTTGGTTTAATTTTTCATATAAAGCAAATAAAATAATCAAGACATGGAATCAAAAACGAAACCATATCAACAAAACCATCCTCAAACAATTTACACCAACTAACCTTGAAGTAATGTGAGTAAATGAATTGCGCTCTTCCAATATCCAATATCTTTACACGAGCTAGTGTAAACCAATTGATTTCTTCGCGATCGCTTCTAGGCTTTGCGGAACGGTTCCAGGTCTTTTGTGGATTCCAATGCAGTAGGTCTACCCACTCGACTGCTTTAGCTGTGGTTAGCCCGATGGGCGGTTGGGTGTTGTTAAGATTTGTAGGGAGTGTTTGTTTGTTTGCTTTTTCTTCCGAGGGCTGTGGTGCAGATAGGTTCCTCAGATGTCGTGCCAGCAGATAATTGGTCGGACTGGTTGTAAAAAGGAGACGAAGAATATGTGCAGAGAGAGACAAAATAGAAAAAAAGGAAAAAAGAAGAATATATAAATATCAGGAAAAAGGAAATGGCACAGAAGAATAAAACATTGGTAGGTTCATGAAGAACAGGTGATAGGGAGAGCTTTGTTAAAAATTGAGAGCGTAAAGTCAGAAGGAAGAAAAGTAAATAACTTCATAGGACGAATGCGAATATAGTAATTCTTTTAGTAGGAGACGGTAACTGGAGGGGACGTCTGCAAGCCAAGCTCCCAGTGATAGTGGTTTACAAAGTGTTCAGTAACGGTTGGTCGTGCCAAGTTAGTAAGTCGTGTTAGCCCAGTCCACATCCCAGTTGGATGAGCGCAAACCCGTGCGTAGCTGCGTGACTGTTCAACCGCTTCTTGAAGCTGTCAACAGATGGAGCAGTAGCAATCTCTGCAGGCAATGCGTTCCAGTGGCCGCAAACTCACAGAGAGAAGAAATGTGATCGCACACGGGTTTTTGCTCTTTGCTGAGCGATCCTCCTTGGGTTACCACGAGGATCGCCATGGTGGCCGTTCGGTAGGATTCTACTGTTTGGATGACTTGGGTTACTGAGTATTTTGTAAGCCGTTATCAAGTCCCCACGTAATCTACGCTAGCTTAGGGGGTAGAGCTCTAGATCTTTCAACCTGTCCTGATATGGTTTTTGCCTCATTCCCACAACACCCTCTGTAGCTCGCCTTTGGACTTCCCCCAGGAAGTTCACGTCTCCTTTCAGATATGGTGGTTCAATGACGTTGTGTACCTGTAGGAGGGGTTGTATATGGGTCTTATGCAGCTTCAAAAAGAGTTCCGGGGACAGGGCACCCAACTGTCTGCGCATGAATTGCGGTTCTGCGTAGGCTCTGGAGGTATCTCCTGGATAATTGGGGCTAGTCTGTAGTTTGTCAGTTGGTATTAGTCCTAGGTCTTTCTCTGTGGTGGTGTGGCAGAGTTGTGTTCCACACAGAGAATGGGGTACCTTTTGAGAGTCTGGGGTGCGGAGAAACATGGCTCAACATTTACATAGGTTAAATGCAAGTCCCTTAATATCCACCCACTCCGCAAGTAACCTGAGATCACTTTGCAGTGCACCTGATTCTGTTCCTGACGTCACAGCTCTCCATAGCTTAACATCATCAGCGTAGAGTAGAATTGGGGAGCTGAGATTCAGTGGGAGGTCGTTCACAAAAAGAAGGAATACAAGCGGACCCGGAATCGCCTCTTGCGATACACCAGATGATGTCCTCCAAGTCGAGCAAACTCTGTTGGCTTTTGTGCAGAATTGTCTACCGTCTGGATAGTCCTGCAACCATGAAAGCACTTGTGCCTTGGTGCCCAACCTTTCTATTTTGTGAATAAGAACGGTGTGAAACTGTGTCGAAGGCCTTAGTAAAATCCAGGAAAGTAACATGGACAGTAATTTGGAGGTCCCAGCATGCCGTGCACTTATCGCCTGCAGCCAGAATGTTTGTGGCACAGGACCTACCCTTTCTGAAACCATGTTGAGCGTCACTTAGTGCTCCCCTCTTTTCGAAGTACTCCTTGGCATGGTCGTCTACCAGACTCCGCATTACTTTTGACACCACTGGTAGGAGGGCTATGGGTCGGTAGCATTTTGGGTTCTGCCTGTCTCCACCTTTGAAGGTGGGGGGCAGAATAGCACTTTTCTGCTCTTGTGAAGGCATGTAATTGTCTAAGGGGCTTTGAAACAAGTTACACAGAGGACCGCACAAGGCACCCGCGCATCGATTCAGCACAGCTGGTCGGATGTCATCATACCCTGGTGATTTCCCTGCGCGGAGCTTTGACAGTTTTTCGAGGACCGTAGCAGGAGTTACCTTTATTCCAGGGAACTCAGCCGCTTTTGGTGGTGCTGAATTTCGGTAGAACAGTTAGTAATTTTGGTTCGATAAAGACGTATTCAGTTGCTCATCGAAGGCGGCGCTTAAGGCTTCGGCGACTTCTAGTCTGAAAAGGTTCTCTCCGTTTAGGCCTTTCAGGAATCAAGCCCTCTGGCTGATGGACTTTCTGCCTGCCATAAACTGATATAGGTTTTTGGGATTTGCCCCGGGCTTTTGGGCAAAGTTCGTCCGGAATGACCTCCTGTCTCCCCTCACTCTAATGTTACATCGATTTCTTAGAGCAGTACACACGGTATGGTCAGACTCTTTTCTGGAGGTCCTCCACTTGTGCCATGCTTTCCTCTTGGCCTTCAAAAGGCGTTCAGTGCCTCGCTTCAGCCACGAGGTTCGCTTCCGCGGTATTGCTGTGATTACTGGTACATTTTCAGAGGCAGCCCTCTTGATGATATCTCTGACTAGCTCCTAATGTTGGTCAAACGACAAGTTGCTCCACTCCCGAGGCCATGGTGCTGCCGACAGATATTGGTTCATCGCCACGTAGTTCGCTTTGTTGGAGCAAAGACAAGGGCGCGATCCCTCCCATGACAGTTGCTCGTTGAATACAAGATGGAACACCACCACGCCGTGATCGCTGCCGTCGAAGGGGGTTTCAACCCGTGCATTTTTTCCCAGCAGCGGGTCACTGGTGAAAGGGTAGTCTGGTTTGGTTGGCTTTCCACCCGGCCCCCAGGGAGTGTCATCACCAATCTTCCCGTACACAGCAAGCCCAGTCGGCTTGAGGCTCCCTTATCCTGCCCAAGATCGAGAGTCAGAGCATTAAAGTCGCCGGCTATAATGCCCTGGTCATATCCAATGGACGTCGCTCGGGACATTACTTGCAGCAGTTGTTGGTTATCTTCCACGCTGCTAGTAGATGTTTCGTAGGCGCCTCCTACCAGGTACTTGGTGTGTCCGACCTTAAGTTGACACCAGATGGAGTCTGGGAGCCCTGAAAGTAAAGTTTCAGTTGCTCGTTCACTTTTAAGGTTATCGCTTATAAGCACCGCCACTCCGCCTCCTTCCTTAAACTCGCTGTCTCTCCTGAACAGACGCATACCGTCTATACTAGTTTCGACGTCGCTAATATCCGGTGATAACCAAGTTTCTGTCAGGATTATGATCGTTGGAGCAAGGTAGGAACAGATAAATCGTAATTCCCCCATCTTACTTCTAAGTCCCCTCACATTACTATAAAGACACTTGGCTCTGTTTCTAACGGTATGGAGTATCTTGGTGCTGGCAGACTGGAGGGAGTCGGCGCAGTGGCGAAACTTGCTATAGGACGGCCAGCCCAGTGGAACTAGCCCAATCATGTTTTTTCCCACAACGGTTTCTGGGGCTTCATAAAGTCCAGGCTTGACTGTGCACCTTGTCTGTTGACAGTGACGGAGACTTCAGCGGTGAGCGGTGCTGCCATTTGCCGTATCACAGCGTCCTAGGTCTGCTTTCACAGCAGCGAACACTCCCACTGATGTTATCTTTCACTGTGTACCAAGTTTGCAGTACACTGGTTAAAGTTCTTGACAGCCGAAGTCAACAACCATCAACGAGGGTGCTGTTATCGTCTTCAAATGTGGGGGACGAGGCAGTCTGCATACCGCCGCCGCTATCCCATCTAACCCCATCCTCGCTGACAGCCACTGCCCTTGCTGGATGTCATGATCATACTTTCCTACGACTGTGCCGGTTGTCAGTTCCGGTATGCCGTCGACAACCATAGTTGTTGGTTTCAGCGTTTGGGGTGCCTCGCGAGACACTTTTCTTGCTGACCAAGGGCGGTCCGGTCTGGCTCTAATGCTGGATGACCTGTTGATGACCGGTGTATGTGACATCAGCAAGAATCTTTCCGCTTCTTCAGCCGAGCTCAGGGTAACTCTCATTGGCGGAGGCTTTCCCTGAGGTGGGTAGTTGCCTTTGTGGAGCCTGTACAGTTTTGCCTCTAGGCTACCCAGTACCAGTGCATACGATTTCCATTGCTGCTTGTCAAACGATTCTCTGTTCTCAAGGAGACTATCATGATACACAGGGACATTAAACAAGATGATAGAATCCGACCTGTCATCAGCTTCTTTATTTTCGTGTGGTGTGGGTGGTTTCTTGTGGGAAGGGTGCACCTTCTTTTCCACTACCACCCATTTCCTTCTCTTCCGTCTCTCAGTGGTAGCCTTCACAGGTAGACTAGGGTTCGGGCTGGTGGTACCAGAAGGACATGCTCGTTGATGAACCACAGCACAAGGGTTCCCAGGGACAGGAATTCGACTTCTCCCGGGAAGTGGTTTTTGCAACTGTCCTCCTAAGGTCGACCCGCGATCTTTTGCGGCGGCACTAAGCTTTTTGCCCCTGGCCCTCGTTACTACCACTGATGGGAGGGTTTGTGGGTGGGGTGAGGCCTTGCCTGAGATGTTCCCGATACCAGATTTGGTTAGGACTCGATTATTACTCATTTCTACTGGTGAGTAGGGGGATATAAATGAGACAGACAGATGGTTGTATCAAGCGAAACGTAGAAAACCAGTGATAGATTACCCATTTGTATGACAAGGAAGGGTGCCCAAAGCTTCCCACAGGTCCAAGGTATATGATCAAATTGGATAAGTGGCGCTGCAGTTGCAGCAACCTGAGCTATGGCGGCTGATCGAAGCAGTTAGACCTACCACACAGCTGCCCGTTTGGAGAGTGATAGTATTGACCGACGAGAGCTGTACGTTTTGTAGCAAAAAGTTCTTCCAATGAGACTGTAACTTTCGTAGAGGAAATATCCAATCGGGAAGGCTTATACGTAGCTATTTCCAAGTAGAATACAAACGAGATAAAACACGTCAGTATTCAAAGAGCGCGCGAGAAAGTCTTAAATAGTTAATAACCCATTTAAGGATGTAAGGCCGATAAGCCTGTATAAATCACAATAGTGATCCAGTTTCTCTTCAAAAGTATGTACAGATAGAGCTTCCGTCACATATTTCGGCAGCAAATTTTCATTATTAACCAGCATGTGAGAAAATATGCGTTCCACACTCAGTTTGTTCAATACCCAATATCTTTACGCGAGCCAGCGTAAACCATTTGATTTCTTCGCAATCGCTTCTAGGTTTTGCGGAACGGTTCCGGGTCTTTTTTGGATTCCGATATAGTAGGTCTACCCACTCGACTGACGTACCTCTGGTTAGCCTCGATGGGAGGCTGTGTTGGTTAAATTTGTAGTGTGTAGTTTTTTCAAGGACTGCGATGCAGATGGGTTCCTCAACTGTTGTGCCAGCACACAATTGGTAGAACCGGCCCCGGAAAAAAGATAGAAAATAGGTTCAGAGTAATCGAAAGAGAGAGAGAAAGTGTGCAGAAAAAGAAACAAAGGAAACGGAGGGGAAGAAGAAACCTAGGTAGATTTGTGGGAGAGAAGTGGTAGGCAGAGCTTTTCGTGAAGCGTGAGAAAATAAAATCAGTGACCACAATGACCTGTTGGGTAGGCAGTCCTAGAAGGAGTAAAGTACTTGAGGAGCCAATACACAGATCCTTATTCAAGACGCGTTACACCAATATACAATCAATCAATCAATCAATATCAACATAGCGCTGGGAATTACTGTGCAACGGCCCGACATGCCACACCTCATATCAGTACATCAAGTAGAAAGGTAGTGAGGCGAAGGATGAAGATAAGAGGATGCAGTCAAAGGAAGTGTTAAGTACTAGAAGAAAGAAACGAAGAATGACAAAATGGTGCGATTAGGTACAGCATCGTTGAGCTGAAGATAATCTGTGTATACATTGCACCACTGACATCAGTTATGAGCCATATCACCTAGAGTCTCCAACCACTGGTTCCTCTTGTCCCGTGGACCCCAACCACCTAGACTGCATCGCCCCACATGGCTTAAACCAACAGTCAGAGACATTAAACACTGTTCTGGTCTGGCCACCTCGAGCCTTTTTCCAGCCTGAACCCACTTCGGCCAACATTGTGTGATGAGGCAATCGGTGACTAGGCATATGTAACACGTGTCCCAACCAGCCATCTCAGTCGATGAAGGTTCATAACCTCGTCAACTGATTTACCTCTTCCCCCCCCCTCCTTAAAGCTCCACTTCCGACTTCTGCGTTACTCACATGGTGACAACACGGAATACGGCCAACACTACGAAGGCAACAGTGGTCAAACACTTGAAGCCAGCCTTCTCATGCCTTCCACCTTCAGTGGCCATGTTTCACAGCCATACACTAGAACAGACCGACTGCTGTGCAGCACACACAACCCTTAATAGACAATCAGACATCATGGCAGCGCCGTAGGTGGCGTAAGTTGGCAAAAGCCAACCGAGTCTTTTGCGTCCTTGTGGAGATTTCATCGGCCACTGAGCCACAAGGGCAGGGATGATCCCACCTCCCAGGTGAGTGGAGTGGCCGACACACTCAACAGCATCACTCTCTATTGTTAGCCACGGCACCGCTGAAGACCAGTCATGGAGCAACAATTTGCATTCGGGTGGTGAGAACCACATCACTAACATTCTCAAATTGACACTCAAATAGTTCAGAAGACTGCATCTTGTCAGCGTTTTCACCTAACAGGACTATGTTATCTGAATATTCTAAGTCTAACGAAAATCCCCCTGAGATTAGGTCAACCTCTGTGTAGTCAGGTGATGAGAGGGAGACCACCGTAAGAGTATCCATGATAAAATTGAATAAGAATGGAGAGAGTGGGCATCCTCGATGGACACCACTCGATGGGTATTGCTCCATGGACAACTCACCATAGGCTCTAACACACCCACAAGTGTTCGAGTAGAGAGTCTTCAATAAGGTGATGTACTTACTCGGTACACCTTTCAGTGAGAGACACTGCCATAAGACCTCTTGATCAACGGAGTCGAATGCGCCACCTTCAGGTCGAGAAATACAACCACTGTTGGGTGTTGGTAAGCATGCCTGTGTTTCAAACTTGACGCAGTGTGAATATTTGGTCAATACACTCACGGCCGGATCTAAAGCCTGCCTAGTTTTCTCGGGATTGCTGTTCCCGAGCTCCAGTCAGACGTCGAAGAATTATAGAACCTAGAACCCTAGACACTATGTTCGTCAGGCTGATTCCTCTGTGGTTATCACAAGAGGACTTCTCGCCTTTCTTGAAGACCGGGATCATCAGTATTCAGACCAGTCAGAGGAGATCTATTTCACTCCCATATATTGGTTAACACCTTCGATAACCTGACTAAGATCACCTCACCATCATCCCTGTATACCTCAGCAAGTAGTCCGTCTGGTCCTGCCACCCTTCCTCGTTCCAGGTTACATACCACCTTCTCCACTTCTGCTAGTTTTCGGGGGCCTATCTCAATGTTCCATTCAGGATCCGACTGGATAGTGGGCAACATAATGGTGGCTGGTGGCCAGTTAAACTGTCACATTGTTCCAGTCGTCTCCTCTGTGAGTGAATCACAGATCCGTCCTTCTCCTCTATAGTCTCACTAACCGCAGTTAACCTTTTCCCCCCAGTCTCCTTAATAAGTATAAATAACTGTCTACTGTCACCGATTGCCACTGCCTTTTCCATCTCCTTAGCATTCGCTGCCCACCACTGTTCACGATAGTTGCGTAGACTTTTCTCAATCTACCTTTAAGTTGCGCTTGCTCTTCATTGTAGTCGGAGCCTGCGGGGATGCGTTCAGTTTGTCCATTAGCTCAGAGGAAGCCACTGATATCCACTGGTTCCTTTAAGCCAATATTTTGGAGCCAGTTACAGTCTTCAGCTCTGGTTTTACAGCAGACTGGAGATGGCACCAAGCTTCTGGATGAGTGACAGTCTTGTGTCTGGGTAACTGCCTAGCCAACTTCTCACCGAACACAGTTTTGGTGTTTTCGTTATCCGGCAGCACCCGTAGCGGTTTTGTTGCTAAATTTTTCTTAGGTCCACTGAGACACAGGCATATACACGCTCGGACCAATACCTGATCGCTATCCAAACACCTACACCAGAGGAAGCGACAGTCCTCCACCGATCCCCTCCAGCGATGACTAATAGCAATGTGGTCTTTCTGTGTCCATCATGGAGTTGAGCTCGGTGGACGCCACGTCAGACAGTATCTTTCTTTATATCTCAAATTTGTACCAGCTAAAAATGGGGGGTTATCTGAGCACAGTTGTAGTAGGTAATAGCCGTTATCTGATCGTCCAGCCGGGACTCCGAAAGTGCCACCTAAGTGGCTTTCTGCCTCACTCAGTCTACCCAACCTATGCGTTGAAGTCACCTGCAATAACCACCACGTCCAGACGTTTGGCTTTCGAGGGGAGGCTAGACAGCTTTCGGTAGAACTCGTCTTCCAATTCATCCGAGCTGCAGTCAGTGGGTGAGTAGCAGAGATTACAAAGAAACAACGGCGAGTTTCACTATTCTTTTCAATTCTCACAGTGCTGTTCAGCCGCATAGCTCAGAGGCGACTATCAACTGGGATCCAATCTAGTAGTGAGTTTTCTGCCCTAGTGCTTAGTGCCATGCCTACACCTGCAAGACCACGAGAGCTGGCTATCGGATCTCCGGAAACTAAAAGAGTGAATTTGGCCAGGAAGCCCTTAGGTGAATAACTGCACTTCGGTCCTGTATGCGTGTCTCACAATCACAGCACATATCCATCCCCCGAATTGCTGGAGTCTTTGCAAACAAGCCTGTTCGCCAATTTGACTGAGGGTGCGGACATTGAAGGCTCCAACACGTAATTTGGAGAGTAATTTAAGGAGACCAATGATGCTGTTCTGTGAACTCAGATCGTTGTCAAAGGCTGCAGAACTAGGAGAAATTAAAGATGATGTAGTATCGTTAGTTGAGAGACGTGAAGGAGGGTTAGAAGCTAATGATATGGGAGGTGGGTAGCAGTCTGATGAAACTTGTGTGCTGACAGAGTTGTGAGGGCAGTAGACACTTCCCGGCTACCCAAACCGTGAAAGGCTACTTCATCTTAAGGCATCTGAAAGAGATTTGTGTGACCGCAGAGCCCACCAGACACCTGTTCGAGGTCCATCACACTCAGCCTTTTGTGTATGGTTGCTTTGAACTTTTGGTGTTTTTG
>OX104134.1:38555550-38668286 GCA_944470555.2 Heterobilharzia americana
GAGGGTGAACCAATAACCAGATGTTCAAGGCTGACAGAAAGACGGCAAACAGCATTTAAAATCGGTTTCCGTGTAATAATCAGACATTCCGGAAATTAAGAAGAGTTCTGGTTATGGAATGAAAAGCTGAGGTAAGGAGGAGTGAGATAACAGCAGGTGGAAATTACATCTGCCTAACGATGAGTTATTTGATTGTGAAGTATAGTGTAAGGGACTGGAGTATGCTTTTATAAATTTGAAACTCACAACTACTGGAGCAGATGGTCACTGAACTAAATCAAGATTAGTTTTGATGTTACAGTTGACTTAGTCTTTTCATGAAAAGATTGGTTTTCTGAGTGAAGTAAAAGAGATTATTAGCCGTCGTTTAGCTAATCTCTAACCTTAAAAAGATTTAAGTTGATAGACTGATGTTAAATTATCTCTTAAGAGGAAGTTAGCCCTTCATATCTTTTGGTCTACATTTTATGCCTTAAGTTCGCCCAGTACGCTTATATACGTTTCTGTAAATAAGTGGACCACTTTAGACCATCAGTGACCTTCAGTGCAACTATACTAGTGATATGAATACACCATGAACTCTTCAAATACGTTCACCTGCGTCAAGATACCTCTGGGTTTTAAATCTTTCCACAGTATTCTTTTCGAGATTACATGAACAACCTGTCTTCAAACAAGAAATTTCTCCGTGTGACGATTTAACATTCATAGCTGTTCTATGGTATTTATATGTATATTTGTTTATCTATATGGATACTTTGTCTTATATAATGAGTGGGATAGTGAAGTGCATTAGTATGAGAAAGAATGGTACTGAATAAATTATCAATCTGACTATCTAAGACAGTTGGGGTTTAGCAGACTTGTATTAATGATACTGGGTGGTAATCGAAGGTGAAATGAAGGTTTGAACCAGAAACTACCGATACTTGGTAACTGGAATGGAAAAAAATCTAATCAGCATTTGGGTCTCGTAGCTCACTTGGTAGAACACCGAGCGGGAAACTCGGTGGTTATTGGTTCCAGTCCTTCATTTCAGCTTCAATCATCTCCCACTATTGAGTGAATTATCAATGACCCATCTACAGGAAACTCACTTGGAACGGTCAACTGACTAAATTAAAAAGTGAGTTGCCTTCAAGTAGGAAGAGGAATCTTGTGCACTGACTCTCACTAAGAGTAAAAAAGATATGCATTGATGATACCGTTAAACAAGAATTAGAAACCCTTCGAGAAATATGGTTAGAGAATAGTTACCACCAAGATTTATGGGGAAAAATATTAAAGAAAAGAAGGCTATGGAACAGACTCAGTCAACTCAGAAGAAAATAATTCCAATGAACCTCAGATTTGAAGGTAATATTACCAATATCCCTTAGTAAAACATTTTATGCTCCAAACTTCTGTATTATTTTCTCATATCAACAGCTGACTCGTCAGTGCGTGAAAGACAAGTTGATGCACTGGACCTCATCAATATACATTTAAAAGTTCACTTGTTCTTGTGGAGCTAAGTACATCGTCTGTACTATGCGCTTGCTTGAAAACCCACTCATGAAATGTCCTCAACGTGGTTACAGGCGGTGAGTACAGAACCGTCTCCAGCTCAATCGTTGTACACCTAGTAGTCTCTGGACACCTGGTTGCTCTGGAAACCCTATTCAAAGTTCCTTACAAGGTTTGATAAAACCGTTCAATGGATTTTATAAAACTTAATGAAACCATTTCTTATGCTACGTGATATTATTTCATCCCCTGTATACAACTATCGATTAGGTTTGACCGTTGACCTTAAACACCTCTGCAACATTCTGTCTTTTTACTGTTATATGTTTACCAATGTACAGCTAAGAAATGAGTCATCGAAAAGACTATTGTCTTCGTCGTAATCTTCTTTTGTTTTTCATATCGACTGGAAAATAGACGAGGTGTACAGTCACTGAGGCAAGACAGAAAAATGAGTGAATGAATATGGTAGAATTTCATTTAAAGTTAGTCAGGTTCAAAACATCCTTGGCAAGAAATGTGAATGCAGTCAAACCAGATGGGATAAAACAGGAAACAAGGGGGATGAGATTTATTATTCAAGGATGAAAATGTTAGAATCCAACTAAATAAATAGAACATGAGTTTTCTGTTCATCCTGAAAGTTGCAATAAGCTTATGGAGACACTGAAGAAAAGCAGCTGAAATAAAAATAATTCAGCTTGGAGGTTTGTGGGATTTATTTATTGGTTTCAGCTTGATATTCATCATGAACTAACATCAGTTGGAGAAACATTGGAAACCTGGGAGCACTGGATAGCTGTTTCGTCCTGGTGTGGGACTCCTCAACAGTGCGCATCCATGATCCCTCACTGACAGGAATCGAACCTAGGACCTTCAGGTTCCGTGGCCAGAGCGTCACCATTGAACCACTGGGTCGTTATCCAATGATTCACACTTCCTAATTCTATCAGTTCATGATATCACGCGACTTCCATCCAATGCCGTCGATGAGTACCTTTCCTCACGTCCAACTTCATTGGCCCCACCGACCACGACTTCCCATTAGAACTTCGGGATTCTCATCCCAAAGCAAGCTACTACTAATGAAAATTAGTGCTCTTAGGTTTCCAATGATTCTGCAACTGATGTCACCACATGTTGAATAATAATAATAATTCACGATCAAGAAAAATTCCCTATCTGAGTTTCCATGTGATTTGTCTGCACCATGTGATATATTAATGGTCTAAACTGCAAGCATTCTGATAACACACATGAATTTATAAGGAACGATTTAAGAAAGAAATGTTTAGGGATAAGAAACGAAAAGAGGTCAAATTAAAAGTACAGGTGAAGGCCAGAATAACAATGAAAATCAACAGAGCAAAAATAACTCTGTAATGACCATGGGTATGCAAAGCCAAATTTATCAAGGAAGTTTGGATACGATGATGTGGTGTTTGTGAACGAATGAAGGTGGCCTAAACTTCTTAATGGCCAAAGTTTAGAAAAAATATGAGGATACGCTACCAGCAGGGAGTGAAGGATGTATCAATATTCCTTTTGCCTAAAAGTTTGTTACCAGTCCTGCTGGAATATAAAACAATGAAGAAATAGGGAAACTGTGATTAACATAATTAGCGAAACACAAAGTGATGAAAGGAAATATAAAATTGGTTCTCTACATATCTAATTTGAGATTAAATATTATCAACGATCCTGTGATTCAGCTGGATCTAAACGTTCCCTCTTTCACAGATTTGGTTTGACCTTGTGAGTAATGTCAGTGGGTGATTCAGACGCTGCATGGTTGTGATTGACCAAATGCTACAGGATAGACGAATTTATGGTCCTGTGTCTCTCTTTGCTCAACAATACTGGGGAAGGGGATGGGAGCTACAGTCAAATGTGATGAGAAATTTTTAGTGAGGAATGTCCTGTTGTTTAGCCGCGTAAGAGCCAGCAAACGTGTAAAGACATGTCGAATCGGGCAATCGATGTATCATTTTGTTGACTTTAAGATGAACTAAGCAACAATTGGAGTAAAGAGGCGGAATAAGTTATTTTTCTTATCCACCTTGTCTGACTGTTCATCAGAAATATCACACATGTTGGTAATTTCTAGATATTTTACAGTTAACTTAATTGTAGACTCCACAAAACGTGGTGAATATCCTTTTACTGTAAAGTTTTATTACAAAAGTTTAAGTCCCTTTTTCACATTACCTTCCGTAGTTATATTTTGGTCACCTGACGAGGGAGAATGAAACAAACCTCTCGAGGAACAAAGCGACCTGAACAGATCATTGGTAAAGTCTCTGACTGCAGCATTGAGTGAAGCAGTTCCGAATTTCTAAGGGGACATGAGTTCTCTTGAGATTAAAGATCCGGCTTGCCAAAGAGTGCCAACAAGCAGAGAACCTAGGCCCATAGCTTTCTGCCGATTGCCTCCAACCATCCAACAGCTACGAAAACGTGTTACCTACCCATCTTATGAAAATATGAGTAAGCTTACTATTGATTCTCACAATGTATCTGTGACAGACATATCTTGAATAATGTCGATATGATTTTTAAAATATGATCAGTCTGTTTGTCAGTTGCTATTTTACTCATAGAAGGTCTTTAAATAATTGGTCTGATCACTAAGAGTGTATATAACCTTTATCCCACTACAGATGTCTTATGTAGGCTAAGTCGTAGGGGAAACGTTTCTGAGTATTCCTTAAATAAGCAGTGTGTGACGAAAGCTATTTACACATTTTTCATTTCTATTCCATCACTTTTTATTCGAAGTATTTTCACAAGTTTTTCTCGGGTTACTCAAGTAGTGTTCTCCATAATTATGAGGGCATTCATATTGTGTTATTATTCAATTATGAAATCATGTTGTTGATACTGGACAGACGATAGGTGCTGACAGTGTTAGCATACTAGGAAGAAAAGGTTTTCGTTCACACAACGGAAGACTGACCCAAGACATCGCAGATGCTTTGGGTACGTCAAATGCAATGAACAGGAAGGAAAGAACAGACTTGTCACTTAACTAAAACTGATTAGCTTCAATTCAACTTTTAAGCAATGACCATCATTTATAGTTTATGAATAAACATGTCTTTCCATACTCATTATATATATATATATATATATATATATATATATATATATATATATATATATATATATATATATATATATATATATATATATATATATATAGTGGCATACTTATATACTCTGAATACTATACACTCTTTAATGACAAATGATACACAGTGATTAATCATGTTTACTCTATGTGAACAAGAAAAATTGCCTAATCAGTGGCTTACATACTCGTTCGTTGGATGTGGCATTTGGTGATAGTTTTTGGTTTCTAATCTTGACTAGCAGGTGCCACCTCAACTTACTGATCGGGAATACCTATCATAATGACCTAACGAGCTATGCTGGTAAGAATGACTGCTTTGAAGGTTCTACCATGTCATAATCTATCTGTGCCAAGTCAGAAAACAGGCCTAACTTGTCCAAGTTGTAAAATCCAAGGCCACCGGTGCACACTGTATTTCGTAGACACGTATACACGAGACAAGTTTGGTCATTCACTTGATTTCATTTGATAGATGTAGTGAATCTACAAATTCCACCTTATGGACGGTCAGGACTTGCCAGATTCTTTCACTAAAATTTAATACTTTACTCTGTCGACTGATTGTGTTTGACTGTGATTTAATCTCTCTACTTGTTGTTGGCATGTTGATCGATAGCCACATTCCTCGAGATCAGGTAAAAAGGTTGACAAGCAGCAGGTGATGTTAGCCTGTCTGTGTACCATTATTATTTATAATGATTTGACCAGGTAGTATACGCTCTTTGGATCTTGTATTTTTCACAGCTTTCTAGTCGATACATTCATTCAGTATGCGGTCTACACAGAGGTTGTCATCACTGTGTTAATGGGTGTGATTACTATAATGCTGGTACTGGTTTCTTCTGTAGCAACTAATAACAGTTTAGAAATAAGGACACAACACCACTCAACTGATGCCACTATACAGGAGCTTGCAGGTGGTTGCCGTCTACACTTATGACATTCGGTCAAGTCTACTGAAGATATCCACTGTCAAAATTCCTATTTTATTTTTTCATAGACCTGCTGATAGATATAACCCTAAGTACCTCAAGTTTCTCAGGGACTGATTTATTCTTGGGAGGGAGCCTGACTGACTTAGAGTACGCAGACGATATAGTCTTGTTAATCTGACAAAATGCAGAGTCTTATGAACACGTTGGGCAGAGATATGGATATGTTCGGTATTCGTTTCACACTTGTCAAATGTAAGTTAGTGCTTCCGGACTAATCTTAACCGAATCCTAGTTTAAGGAGATAATGAAGTTGTGCCACATGCTGATTACTTCCTTTGTTTAAGGAGTTTCATCATTCCTGATAAGCTAGTTAGTAACGAAATCTCAACTCCAATACGAAAGAGCCATTTAGCAAATCTTCTCATAAACCCCTTGTTTCCAAGTCCCGAATAACTTCATCAACACTCATCGATTTATGTTTTTATCTCTCATACACTTTGTCTACTTCAATGTCCTTCTTTTTCCAACCACTTCTTCTTTATATTCTACTGGAAAATGTGCTAATTTGAAGTGATGCATTTATGCTTCAAGTCCTACTTTGATTTGTTTGCTGCACTGCTTTTAATTAAGCATGTCTGGAGAATCAGAAATGGTCAAACGTGTATAATAACAGAAATGAATAGATTTTGCATAAGGAGTGAGCAGAATGAGAGAAAGAGGTTATTCCTAAAATTGTAGAATTTTAAACATTGATTCCTATAGAGTGAGCTAAAACTTGTCTGAAAGAAGAGTATTCTTTTCAATAAACTCTCATCAGGTTCTAAAATTTTAAAATGGAATTGTGCAGACTAAAACAAGCCAAGTTTAAAGCAAATTCATTTTCTAAGTGGAGTGTGAGTTTGGGACTTCAAAAAATCAATTTATTTTTTCAAATTTATAAGTCTTAGGATGACATCTTTATGTCTAAAGAATGTGATGGTAGAAGAAAAGACAACAAGTAGGCGAGATGTCAGTAGCCCTTAGTTTATTGAAGGTCAACGAAGAAATAAGGCTTGGACATGCTCTTTCGGAATGAGAATTCCAGGTTTGGTCGATCTCATTGCAATAGCCTCAGCTATCTTGAATGGCCATTGGTGAACTACAGTGGTACTGTTTTTAGTACACGATGAGTGACATTGACAACTCCATTAGCATGTGATGTCCGATGTTTATTAGATGTGCTCTCACTTTTCCTTTACCGTTTTCAAATCAAGCCGATGATTGTTCTCGTATCCAGAGTCACACCTGCCTAATCATATTTCCTACATAGGTTGTTCCTCAAGAACAATGGACTTGAAACATGAAAGATATGGAGCCCTGATTACGTAAGCTTTCGTTTGGTCTCACAATATGCAATGGACGACTACTGAAAGGTATGTGGGGACGGTCTGAATAAAACGTTCTACTTACCACTCTAGCTAAGTGTTGTTATAAGATGCCACTTGGAGCGTCTCCCTTGAACTGTAGTCACTGAAACCAAGGCCTCTATAATTGACGTTAGCTTTGATAAACTTATTCAGATATCTGTTTTCACTTAGAATATTACGGATACACAGCAGTTCTTATTTCACACACTCACTTAAACAAATCGATCTCACTCTAATTAACTAGATACTTGATTATATTATATTTGTACTTCATGGGTAAGAAACTGAGAAAGTGTCTCTTCTGAGCCTCAGTCATTGGTTTTCTGTATATGCTTCTCACTATAGAGTAGTCTTTTCTTGTAAGGAGTTAATCAAGAAAATGTGGTGAATCACTGATTTCACTGTCGTGAATAAAGTAAACTAATTGATTAACGCTGTTGATTCCGAAAATCACTTAAATAAAGACAGTTAGGAAAGAAGGGACCAGAGAAACTCTTTGCAGCTACCTCATTCATGAGAATATATAATCACAAACATATACAACTTTGGTGAGTGTCTACGGTGTGTGGTGCTTCAAGAATAAAACAAATGAGAAATGTTTTCAGATTTTCATCCTCTCGAAGTTTAAATTTCAAGTTATTCTTCTGATATCACCCCCTTTCTTTCAGTCAACTCATTCCTAAAGTGACTTAGTTCGTTGATGTGTCTATACTCTTCTTGACTATATATGTTTACTTAAATACTTCATCATATCACAATACCTCATATTCAAACATTTTTAGTTGAAATCTGAATATTTCCCATGAAAGAACTATAACTTTAAGAGGGAATCTTTTTGGTTTTAAACACATGATCTTTGTTTCACCCCGAATTCTGTTTTTCATTCGTAAGTAGAATGTCTGCCGTATTTCACTTTACTTGTGAAATATATCCATCAGAGGACTGCCTTACAATTTCACCTCTTTGTTTCATCACTCTGTTAATCACAAATATTTTAGAACATTGGCGTTTATCTACTTATGAGTAGCACCAAACGTTTATTAAAATATATAATTTATCTGGGACACTCTTGAGTCACAAGCACCTTCACCTAAGTGTAATGCTGAAGACAAGCCAGTTAGTTATTTGAACCTTATTTTGCATGGAAATATCGCTCGTGATACATTTTGTGAAGCATTTATGAAGTATAAGTGCAATCCTAAGAAGCAAGAGTGGCTGTCTCCTATCACGGAAATTACTTCGCCAGTGAACTGATGGTTTTCATGACAATATACTTCACATACTTTCCGTATGCATTACTACATTGCAGGGTTTATCCTTTCTAAGCGTAGTTGGTCCAGATTTATATGTGAAGAATCTTTAAAAATAACTTATCTATAATTCGAAGTGGGTGCGAGATAACAGTTATCTACAATACTTGCTCATCGACTTCTCTTTCGTTTATTTTTCATTTCTACCTTCTACATTTGGTAAATTCACAACTGTTAGAAATAAATGCATGAGATTTTTTCAAATAACCTCTTTCTGACCGTCTGACAAGCCATGCCTTACTTTATCAAGATTAATATTTATGTAACGATCGTATGTTTCTATTGCCGTGTTGCTATCAAGATGTAATGTATTGAATAGGCAAATCCCTGTAAAACAACATTAAATTATGCTCACTGATTGTTTCGTCCTTCAAGAAAGGAGCGAAAGCCTCCTCTGGTAACCAAGCAGCAATCTCCCCGACAAACATTGTGTCTGTTATTCTACTCTATATATTCATTCAACTTCTAATCTTAGCACACAAACAACAAAACCGACAAAACAATCCAACTATCAGATATGATCGTCAGTCTATCCACCACATTTTCCACCACCATCATCACCACCTTCTACAACACACGCATATTCACAGGTGACTGATACTATCTGCATTCCCTGACGTGAAGGGAGAACTAGAAACCCAGCATCGACAATCTCCGTGCTGGCGTCGCTCACTGAAACACATCCCACATGAGTGCATCAACTTGTTGAAGGTGCTGAATTCCAACACACGTGGATGTGTTTCAGACCATGTTGTGCTGTCAGATGAGTTGTTCCCTCTGAGTGTTGTCTGTAAAATCTGGTCACTCTCTTCACTCATTTATGCCTGTCTAGGTCTCCCTCCTCTAGTCTAATTTCACAGGGATCGATATCGTCACAACACACTGCTTAATAGACAGACAGAGCATACATGACAGTCCCGTTACATGAAGATGCTAACCGAACGCACAGGCTTCTGGACACACTGAGTGGTAATTTGTGAGTGTTTTGAGATGAGTCAGTGACGATCGAACTACTGACATGGATACGCAGATCTCGATCGGCCTTGTACAACGTACGCCATTGATGGGTCCCTTCAATATCCATTTTCTGTTCTGCACTGCAGTTCACTCTGTTCTACTACACGCCTGTCAAATGTAGTCACTTGAGTTGAAGGGAATGTGGAGACCTCAAGTATTCGATCACCATCACGTTTGTAGCAATGACCATGCATTGTGACAGCACCACACTACTTCCACAGAAGTCAGTTGTACAGTTGTCAGTGGGAGAGTTAAGTCAGTTGACGAAGTTGTGAAGCTTCTACGACACACATGTCTGAGACATGTGCTAGGTATGCTGAGTCACTCACTGTCTGTCTCGTCAGACAATTTCGGCTCAAGTGGCTCAAGTGGTATGTATTAGGTTGAAGGAAGTCAGACTAATATATGACATCAGTTCATGAAGTCTTTGACTCTTGGTCTCAGATGTGAAGGAAACTGCAAACTTCCAGGTTAGTGTTTACATGACGAATGAAGTCGGTGGTGATATATATGACTGAGAGTCGATCTATCAGTTCACATGCATTCACACATTACTTTCGTCTTCATTGTTCTACTGAATTTCATAATTGTTTCATGCCTTCTTGTTTTCACTTTACAACTTTCCATTAATTTTGATTACTTTCTTTTTGATTTGTTCATCTTTCACTTTGGTGTTTTCTATCTGAACATGGTGATATGTGGTGTGGTAACTTGCACTACTGCTCAGTAATACTAGATTCTATATTACCGGTCGCTGACTATGTGATATAATATCCCACTGTTTGCCAGATGCTAGCCAATATTGTTAATGAAGCTGGTGACCCCACATGAATGTAAACTCATTACTTTATGCTGGAACTATGGAACCATATTTTTTGGCTCTGTCCAAACCGCTTATGTGACAATGTACTTTTTATTTGCTCACTGTGATCTACGTGACAGAGACCGAATACTGCCACAGCTGATTCCCTACTGGAAACTATTTACTGACATTTGGATAGGGTGAAAGAAGAGACAAGGTTGTCAGTCTATAAATTTGCACCTGGAGATAAGTGACAGTTGTATGAGGGTAACATCTATTAGAATATCCTGATTTCATAGATGGATTATCAAAGATCAGGCTACCCAAAGTTTCCAGGCGTTATAGTTTATGGTTCAGCACTGGTGATCAATCTATTGCTATTTACTTTCGACAATGATACAAAGAGAAAAATCAGCTTTAGGATATGACTGACGACAACATGAAACATACATCGTTCCCATTCTTATCCTAACTGTTGCCTCTGATATTTAAAGTAATAATAAATCCTATGTTCTATTTTATGTACGTTCACATCAGTGTAGTTCCATTTTGCATAGTATATTCCTGGATGTTGTTCTGCACCAAACTCTTGTGTCTCCTAAAAAATAACATAATTTTTAAATAAGAAACTTATCATCTTAGACATTTCTTATACATGAGGATACTCATCAAGTAGTCCAACCACGGTTGTAGATTACAGATGACCAGTGAAATAAAGCATCTTTGAGCCAAATCAACTAAATGCATTTCAATGCTCGGACAGTAAATCAATACGGACTGTCACACAGCAAATTCAGTCACTATTTGTAATCCCTACAAACAGTAATGTGAGCTCAGAGAACGCAACACCTATCCACCTACTTTTCTCAATAGTTCAAACAAAGCAGATAGTCTGATCAACTGACAGTATTGATAAGATGTGTTAATATAAGGTAAAAAACTTCCGAACCGCTTCAAAAAATAAACGACTTTATGTATGCAGTGATTAGAGGTTTCTTTAGTTTTATTCTTCAATCGGATGTATGGTGTTGCTTTCAGCATTTGTGGGATGAATTTTATGCACAATAGAAGAAAAATGAAGAAATGTAAGATTTCATGGTGTCTGGAGATAGGACGTGAAAGAACATATTTACTTTGCAGTACTTACTCCTTAAGGACACCTGTGTTTTCGTGGTTCACTGCTGTGATGACAGACAGAATATACACGCCCTTTTTGCCTCGTTAAAAAAGCACAAAACAGCAATGTTTCATCAAGAAATAACAAATTTTTCAATTACTTCCACCAGGATTACTACTGTAGCTACTACTAATGGCTACTAGAAACATAGCTCTATGCCAGAAGAATATTCACGAAAGTAAATATAGCATCAATACTACAGGCGGAGGTATACATGAGGATGTCAAAGCCAAGGTTGGAAAGACAGAGACAGACATTCATTAATCTGAAATCAGTGTGAAGATCTACTGCACTGCACTGCACTGCACTGCACTCAGCATAAAGCGTGAACAACATCCGGATTTTCAACACTAAGTCACTCAAGTCAGTGCTTCCATGTGATAGTTGAGAGACTTGGCGCGTTACAAAAAGCATTTCCTTCCAACAAACTGCAGACATTCATCAACAGCTGCTGCCTACACTCACTCGATACTGACACTGAAGATCAGATGGCTAGAATACTAATAATAAACAACAAGGAAGTCTGGCTGGCAACGGACCAACCAACAACCTGTTGTCCAACAGATGTGTAGTGGAAAGTGGAGATGGATTGGATTGGATTGGGGATACACTGAGAAGACCGTTTGGGGATATGACGCACCAGACCAGACCAGGCCAGGTCAGGCCAGTCCGTTGAGTGGAAGCCAAATGGGAAACGACGAGTTGGGCATCTGAGGCGAGGGTGACATGGAGGAGATTGAGTGAGGAAGAAATGAAAGCTTGTGGGCAGTGGTGGAGCCAGGTTGAAAAGACTGGAGAGAAGAGAATGAAACGGCGACGTGCTGCTGAATCTGTATGTTCCACTAGGAACCCAAAGGACAAAGAGTAATATAATAATAAAACTGGACGAAGAAATGAAAAGCCATGACAAACAATGACTATTTGTTATGAGTACGTTTATTGAAGGTAGACTGATGTAAATGTGATTGACAAAACAGTTGAGCATGAAGTTGGTGCATGTTCATTTAGCTTTACAACCAGGATCCTCTTTACTGAAGACCAGTGGTCGCAGGTGATTACCCCTATAAAAAACATATATCAGAGACAGCTGTTGCATATTTAAGTTGTGTTCAGTAAACAACATGTTGACCACAGAAATTCCTACAAACATTACAGTACCCAGGTAAATTACACTAAATTACCTAAGTACATTTCTGTGACAACTAGGTACCCAGTATCATAGATTTGAAAGATACTAATTATATTGCTGCAATTTTTTTGGCTTTACCGGTTTAAGTATACAGTTAGCAAATAAAACATAGAGGAAGTAAGTTAGTAGACGACTACGAGCTCATCACAACAAGAATCAAACTGCTTTAGTCCAAGATAACATGTTAAGACAATCAAGGATTTTAGAATGTAGTAGACGAGATAAGACAAAAAGTTTAATGAAGTGGAAATCATAGTTCGCTCTAACACCTCATTTCTATCATTTTGCTCTACCAGTAGGAATGTCACTGAACTTTAATTATCAAATGTATTCAGGTTAGTCATTCGCTGAGTGCATTTTTGTAGGCCAAACCATAATGTAATCAAATCATACATGGGGTAGGAAGATGGGAATTATTTCTAAATTTCGCCTATCCTAATAATATCTGCCCGATAAGTTTTAGTGTCAGTATTGTATAAATTTAATTACAGTTAGGGATTCCAACTTATCTACAACATTCTTTCGGTCATTTCTCTAAAATCGTCAGTCTGTTTTCTGCCATCAATTTTTTTTATCCTGGAGATATTTTCAGATAACTGAAGGCAGCTACTATCAGATTTATAGCCTATGTTTGTTGCTCATTCACTGGGAAGGTATATTTATATCCTTAACAGTTATTCTTCCACTGGGATCTGAATCTAGTATTATGATCGAAAATGCTACCACTAAGCCTGTGATTTAGTATCCTAAACAACATATATACTTTGTAACTTAAATAGGGACGATAGCATTGAAACAGTTGTCACTCACGGAATATGCCAACTATACGTTGAACAGTCGGAATCGAAAGAGATTCGATTATATTGCATATATTTGTTCTTAGCACACACCTTCTACGAGACAGCAAATCTAGCTTCAAGTAAGATAATTAGACTGAGAATTCCATCTACTTCATGATTATTGAACCCAAAAGGAATGATTCATTCTATTACCTCATTGATACTAGTAGTTTCTAGTCAACCAGCTATTTTACTGTGTTTTGACCAAGTTCCAAATCAATATAATTTACTTGTTGTTGTTTCTAGGATACTAAGTACTTACCGAAAGCATATTTCACAGTTCTTTATTGTAACTCAATTTATGTTCAGTGGCATTTAGTTCCAACAGAATGGTCTGCAATGCATCACAAGGTAACTTCACTGTTTTGCTTTTCAGAGAAAGTTTTTTGTATCTCTTGAAACTTATTTTAGAAAACTGTATGTTAATTACTTCAACAAGTATTCCTGACTGTACAAATAAATTCACGGTCATTTTTGTGTTGCCACTACGTCTTCTGGTTGCCTACCCATAGTCCACTTTCGTTAAGATATGTCGATTTGATGTTAAGTTTTAAGACGTCTTGTATTGTCAACAGAAAACAAGGATTTCGTGAGCATCAGATACCTATTTTGTGAAAGTTACCCGAACTTCAGTACCAGGAGGGAGATCTTACAAAGTGATCTACTGTTTGGGAGTTCATAACATGAAATACTGAGTAACATGTGACAACCAAGTCAAATATGAGGACAGTTACTCAGCGACGACATTGGATGGAGTTCGCGCTATATCTTGAACTGATGGAAGTAGGCAATATGGACCATCGGATCCCAACCCAGCGCCTCAATGGTAACATTCTGGCCGCGGAACCTGAGGGTAATGGGTTCGGTCCCTGTAGGTAAGGGGTCATGGGTGCGCAATTCTGAGAGGTCCCATGATGGGAAGAAGCAGCTGTCCAGTGCCCCTAGGTTTCTAATGTCTCTCCAACTGACGTCAGCCCATGATGAACACTAACCTGAATTTCATTTACTCCAACTTACGGTTATTATCCGTGTGAAGATAAATTTTTCCACTACTCATAGCTTGTAATGATGGAAAGTGGCTAGCAGTGGAATCCAGGATGCACATTCTCTCTTATTTGGGACTCGTCAGCTGGATTCACCTGCCTCCCAGCGGGTAATGTTGTTCCCACCAGGATTTGGACTTGGGAGCGATCGCTTCAAACGTGAGAGCGTTATCCACTACACCACCGAGACACGATAGCCACCTCTTATGCGATGGGTATAATTTTAGTTTTACTGGTTGTTTTAGACTGTCGTTGATCAGACCGAATTGATCAGTCTCCGTTGGCATTTGGGCTCCTGTGCAAGTGACTCCATATTGCATGTGTTCTTAACTACTTAGTAACGGTGGTGTAGTGAATAACGCTGTCGCGTTTAAAGTGATGGCTTCTGAGTTCGAATTCCGGTGGGCACGACATAACTCATTAGGAGGCAGGTACATCCAGCTGACGAGTCCCAAATAGGATGAAATGCGCATCCTGGATCCTACTGCTAGCCACTGCCCATCATTACTGTATGGTTAAGAACATAGGCAATATTCAGGCATCCGCGCAGGAGCCCATATGTCAATAGAGACAGGTCAATTCGGTCCAATTAACGACGGTGTAATACAAGCAATAACACTACTCACAGCTTAATCTAAACACCGCTAACTCTTTGAATTTCAGTTTCGTTTCTCTTGATGCTTTACCCTTTATATCGTTTAGCTGTTTACACATATCGTGATCAGAATGACTCAGTGGTAACATATTTGACTGCAGTACTGGATGACAGAGGTTCGAATCTCTATGAGCCACAGTTTTCCGTTAGAATGTTTGTAGAACTTCCTGCAAAGTGTCGACAAATACGAAACCTTTATTCAAGGTTTCATGTTGACTGCCTTCAACCACTTAGTGCCACTCAAGTTGCACTGAGATGATGGATCCTTAGATTAGAGAACACATTACGTAATCAGTTACCATAGTTCGGTTAGCACTTCGGAGCGAACAATATAATTACATGCTGACTAAGCAATACATTGAGACAGCTTGTGATTGAAATTCGGATAATATAATCTTTATCTAATAGTTAGGCAGAATGCATTCAATCATCTAACTGTTAGATTAGAAAAAGGCAATAAATCTTATTGCATTTCATTCATTTTGGGAACAATAATATAACACTGATTGTCCGCATTGATCAAAACTGCTCTCTAGGTGGATGTTTTGGTTCAGCACGAAGATTGCTTACTCACCTTTACAAAACCAAGGAGCTTAGGGTGCAAGGTCAACCAACTCAAATCATCCAATTTCCTTTTCTTTACTGGTGTAAAGTAAGCTTAATCAGCCAGCGTTTTACTGCCTATCTATGTTATTGAAGCACACATTTTGAATGACTATTCATTTTTCTGAACTTACCACAAAATGAAATTAAATGATTTTTCAGTATATTAATTTCCATTCCTTGTTTATACATCCTTAAAATGACTAGTTTCGGCTAGCTGGGGAAGAAAGAATAGCAATTTTTCATACTTCAAATTTCCAACATTGTTTTTCACTCATGCTAGTAAACTGTTTGTTTGTTCAAATTTTTGCCCAAGTAAACCTTAACCAGTGTAAATAACCCAGTAAAATCCTGTTTACGGATAGTGCCATTCTCCACTGGTTGAGTGTAATGATATTTAACGGTGAATCATAACTATGTGAAGTTGAAGGTAATCAATAGAGTAAATGAATGGCAGTTGTTGTTTTGTTTGCCCTTCTAGGCTTATGTGCATATAGTGGGAAACTGTTAAAGCTAATGATATTCATCACCTCATGCTTCTCAGTGTTTTCAAAAAATTAGCATTTAACTTTTCGATTCATTCTGTCTTCATTTCGAAAAGTGACTAACCTAACTATTTAACTCTGTAATCAATGAACCAGTGTGCCTAATGCAAGCTTTATTGATGGAAGAATAAGCTGAAAATGAGATCTTGAGAGCTGAACCAATACAATTCGTCTTGCACAACCGTATTAAAAGCGATAGACTACAAACAACTGGTAATGTGTTAAAAGCTTGCAGCCAGGTTTTCTATTGACAAGCTAACCAAGTGAATTCAGAGGATCATGCGAAGAGAAATGATGTTTGAAACCATAAAAACATATCATATGTCAATCAGAATAACCCCTGGGTTTTTGTTCTTTAAATTCACAGTTTTAGATTGTGTGAGAGGATGTAGAACACTGCTTTAGAATGTCCTCTTTTTCCTGCAAACTATCATTATGATCAATATCAGTATTATGATCAGTCAACCACGGATTTGACCATTCACTAATCTACAAGAGTTCAAAATAATCGGCATGTACAACACTTCAATTGCATATGCAAATGACTACAGCTAATTAACTTACAGTATGTTACAGAAAATAATAATTATCAACAGGATAGCCACAAAGAAAGTGATCATGATAGTGGCCAATCATCAGAGTGCACAGGTTTGAAAAAGGATTATGTTACAAACTGTATGATGACGTGGAGCATGAATCTAGTATTGAAAGTACACAAAATTCAATGTTGTTTGACAGTATAAATTATTTGCATATTAGAAACGTCAGTACCCTTTGATAAAATTTTCCTCCTTTTCACTACATTAATGGGTTAATTTCGAAGCAAACTGCACAAAAATCTTCCAGATATATTAGACATCAGATATAATTTATTCTTTTTAAAACGGGAGATGATTACTTTAATAGTTATCTGGGAGCTATCCCTTAGAAGATCGGTTACACAAGTTTTTTGCCAGATAATTTATAGTGGTAACAGATGGAAATAACGGAAGATATATATATATATATATATATATATATATATATATATATATCCCTTGAAATAATTCAAAAGAACTAACCATGGCTGTATTCATTGATACCTGTATGCCTCCACTGATAGTTATACTGGACTGAATTGATCGATCCGTTGTCATTAGATTCTCCGAGGGGACAGCCTCACTCATCGAGACGTAGAAACATCCAGCTGACTAGTTCCCAATATGAAGAAATACATCTGCTGAATTCCAGTGCAAGCCACCACCAAGCCAACTATACCGTTTACTGCAATTTTAAACAACTCTGATTAAGATACTGGATACTTCAAAAAAGAAAAAAGTTTTGTTTAGGGGGTCTCTATAGTCTAAATCTGAGACATTATAGTCTGATCATGCCTATACATTTATCTTTGATGTTCGATCCAAAAGTTAATGAATATTGTGGATCGCTGTCATCAGCAACGAGACTTCAAGGTTTTCTTAAATTGTTCAAGGACATATTTTTTCCCGGTTTTATAAAAGGAGGAAACACAGGCATGATTCCAGGTGTCTGTTTACTAAAATTTAATTTTTGGTGTATAATATACACACCAACTCAGTACATCAACTTAGTTATTTTTCTGATAAGATATTCCAAGCTGCATCTGGTAGCCGTGTATTTTTAAGACTACTAAACTTAATTCTGGTATACGGACTTAAATAGATGACATCAAGTATTGTGTTGTTCAGTCATCCCTACGATTTTCTGGCTGATATCATGTGACATTATTGCATATACTTCGGAGTTTTTGAAAATGATAATTAGCTGGTCAGTGTAAGTCTAATGTTATTGGGTCCTGTCATCTATCATACAGCTATTTGATATACGTAACATTAAACAAAGCTTGTGTACCTGTGTCACCTGTTTTCGGTTCCATAACAGGATTTGATTCAGGAAAGTATAGATGGCTCTGTTTCACCTTATTTTTATACCTTGTGACATTTTAAATATATTTGCACATATTTCTCCTGATTTAATTATTGCCAAGGCGGGTGACAGTGTGTACGTTGGGCTTGCTTGTGTTCTAAATTATATACATACACCTATACTGTTTAATAATGACTGAGTAGCTTAGGTAACAGTTGGAAATGTAAGAACGCACTTTTGAATAGTGTCTCATGTGCATATGGTATAGTACCAAAATATCTTTTAGGATGAGGGCGGGGTGAACTGGAATCTCACGATACCAGGCGTAGGTCAAGTATTCATCACAAGCTCTGATTATACTTTTTTTGTACTTCTTCTAACTTCACGTGAGTGAGCAATCTCAGCTGTACTAACCACGTGTTTGTACTTTTTGATTTTCAGTTTAAAGCATATTTTTACCAGTGAAAAACTTCAAGTCATCTTTTTTTGAATACTTTGCTTTCACTTAAGTTTACCTTTGTGAACTTTTATAACTCTATCATGTGATGGCCACCAAAAATTGCATCAGTGAATCAGTTGGGGGAGGGGACTAGATTACAGAGATCGGCAAGGTGTGTTGTGTCCAACGTTGACGAGTTCTGTATGGCAGTTTTCAATACGTATTTATATTATTCGCTTCCTTTGAAAATGTTTTGGTTTGCTAGTTTCAAGTAAAGCGGATATGCATATTCTGAATTCCACAGTCAAACACAGACATAACGTAGTTGTATAAGGAAACAACGGAAGCTTTTAAAGTGAAAATCTCAGAATTTCGAATATTTTCTTCAGTAAATCAGAAGTTGGGTACATATAGGTAGAAGATCCTATATAGTGGTAGAAACGGATCTTAACTTTTTTTGTCACCGTGTTCAAAGGTATAGGTTCAAGTTTCAGCACAGATTCAAGTTCAGTCTCAAATGGGACGAACATTACATCTTTGTTTTGCTGACAATCAACAATATTAACTTACATCGAAAGCACTAGCGATTTATCCTAATTTTCACAACGGATTGAAAGAATTTAAGCCGTACACAGTAAATAAAGTACAAAGAGACAGGTGTAGCATAGTAATTGATGAGAAATCAGGAGGAATTTCCACCTCTTTCCCATGACAACAGATTGTATCTTCATGGATTTTAGTGTTGAATCACTGAACCCAGCTAAAATCATTCAGTTACATAGGGAAGTACTTTTCAGTGACAACGGAAACACAAAAACACCGAATTGTCTACCTTCAGGATAATGAACCTGAAAAAAGTTTCATAGTGGCCGTGAATTATTCTGGCAGTCTGTACTTACAAGGCGAGTTACAGGCGACAAAATGGATATAATCGAGTAAAAAAACAGGGTCTTTTTTGAATGATTCTTGAAAAGATAACGCCGTTTGGAGGAAAGGAACTGCTTTCAGACCATCCTGTCAACCAGTAAATTAGGTTGCAGCGGCAAGAGGCGAATGAAAATAATCGAACTCAACACTCGGGGTTCAGTATAATGAGCATCATAACAGAAATTAATTCACCTGATGTGTTTAACATATTCCACTGAATGGGCTGAGATAATTTCAAAATGCATGTCATACATTCACCTAGTGTAATTCAAAATACTTTCGTAGTCTAGATTTTGTCGTCAGTATTAGGCAGACAGACCATAAGCTGCCATCTGAAAAGTTTCATCCCTTGATGAAGAAAACGAAATACTCAAATTCCCATTTCAGATTACAGATTGCACAAATGGTTGGTCCAGTACAACTTCGTATTCTGCGAACAAAAATCAAGTTACAGAAAATTAAATAAGCTTTTTTCACCAAGAAAACTAGAATAAATCAGTCAAAGTCTCACCTTCCTATTTTGTCATTGAATAATTACTATGACAGTAATAACAACAGTTTCGACATGAAACTAAAAGGTTGCATTCACAAAATGAAGATGTTGAATTGAATTAAACTCTTTAATTCAATTTAAAGGTTTGTGGGGATTTTTTGATTGATTTCAGGTTGGTATTCATTATGGACTAACATTAGTTGGAGAAACATTAGAAACCTGGGAGCAGTGGACAGTTGTTTTGGCATTCTCGCTTGAAAGGCAGTTTTCCATAACATATTGAAATGTTATTGACTATTTCAACTGCTGTTATTGTGGCCTTTAAAGTCATTTTTCATTTCGGCTAGAAAGGCAGATTATCCTGAAATAAAGAAGTCTGACTGGTCATCTCGGTTGTTGTTAGGGTGGCTTTTAGAGTTATCCCTTGATTTCAACTAGAAAGGTTGTAATTCAGTGGGGTAAGCAGACGTAGTTGGCTGTTTCAGTAGTTGTGGTGGTGGCCTTCGGACTGGTTAATGTACTATGGGATCCTTCAAGTACTGATTTTCTGACAACATGTAAAGATCTGAGTGCGAGCAATGCTTAAATTTTTGCTCTAGGTGTAGATATGGATGAACCCGTGACCGTATATGTGGAATGTCTTACACTATTCCATAGCGCTGGCTAAAGGCCAATGGTAATTAAGCAAATTTCGCCATCTACCATTGATTTATGTCTGTTTTGGACTCATTCATAAGTTTACATGCAACACTGAGCCACAGTCAGATGTGTGGTAACTAAGCTACTTGTTTAGGACCATATTATTTTCACGAACAAGTAAATGGATGTTAACCTTTAAAGCTTAATGAAGATGACAGAATAGTGGGAGACTAGTCAACATCTTGTGCGAATTAGCGGTCTTCCATAGTTTGGTGACGATCTTGTAAATGGGTAAACCTAGGTGATATTCAAATTCCATTGGGTTTGAGTTGAATCCTATCAATTTGGCTTTTTCGAAAGCTGTGTTACTCAATGAACTACAACTGTCGGAGATACCAAGAAGCGGTTATTTGTATATTTAGGTTGGATCTGAGAAATGTGGCACAATTTAAACTGCAATAAAAAAAAGCGTTTAATGTAAAGTATCATATTCAATGAGTTGGACAAGTTTTCCGACTACTTATGTGTCTACTGTCAATCACTGTGGGCTATTCACCGCAAAGGTCACCAGATGAGCGCTGATTTCTTACCGATGAATGCAAGTTTGTCTTTTTCTCTCTCATGGAAATACATCTTTGTCACTTAACATAATGTACAAACTGCTCACAAGTCCGCAGCTGTTAGTCAAAACAGATGTTTGTTGCTCATTCCATGTTGATGAAGAATATCTTCATATTCCTTACATGGCTTGATAAAGTAGCATCCTACTCGTAAAACTACTTCCAAAATACAGTAGTTAACAGTACATTCACTGTTTTCATATCAACGAAAGCAGTAAAAACCAGTGAATACGTAATTCTGATTTTTCGCATTCAGATGTGCTTGTGTAATCAATCTGATATTCTCCACTTTGATGAAGTTGTACCTCATCGACTGAACAAACACTAAATCAGTCACGCTTGTAGTGCTCAAAACGGCACATTTCTTGGTACAGTTCCAATCGAATAGTCATGTTCAATGGATCGTCATCTGCATGCGTATCTACTTTGTAAAGATTTCAACATTTAAGATAAAAATGAATCAGTTGGTTATATCATTTAGAAAATTACTTGACATTTAATCAAGTCGACTGTTAGGTCATAAAATACTTGTGTACAATAAATCTTATGAACTGATTGATTTTTCGTAAAGTGGTTCACTTAGAATTTCTGGGTCATTCAGTAATTATGATCGGTATTTAAGAATTAACATGACTTGATTTTTGTTCTGTTCACAATTAGTAGTGTCTGCAATTGGTATGATAGTGATTTTGTACACGAAATTTTGTGTACAGACTTCGAAATGTATCTAGAAAAGTGATAGCAGTCAGTGTATTTCTTTTCCTCGTGGTCAAAGGGATCATCAAGGTAGTCTTGAACGTGCATTGTATGAAGCTGAATTTAGTGATCGTTGGTGAATATTTTGAATTACAACAGAACTAGTTCTATCCAATTAACTTGAGCTTCAGTGTTTCACATTCTAAGTTTGTGAAAACGATGAAGATGTATGCGAATTAGGTTCTCGTTTAGACGGACAGATAAACAGACAAAAACAAAGTAGAACCTGGTACACAAATGCATGAGTTCAAGTTGCGACACTTCATAGCAGTATATACGAAACAAGTTGTATGAGAGAATAAACAGTTTGAAAATAAAGTTTACTGCAGATATTCAAGCTTTTGAAGACGTTATCAGATGAATACACCTACGCCATTGTGACCGATTTTCAGCCATATCATAAAGACTTCCCAACCACTCATTCCTGCTGTCACAGGGATCCCGGGCAGGTAGTCTACACCTCCACACACGTACACGGCTCAGACCAAAAGTCAGAGACTTCATCGACTAATGTCACATCTTCGTCTGGCCATTCCGAACCCTCTTTCAATCTAATTCAGCTTCTCCTAGCATGGCACGTCAAGGTAGGTGGTGGGTCGACATGTGCAGCGCATTACATATCCAAGCCACCTCAGCTGATGAAATTTCATAAGTTCATCGGTCCAACTCCCTGTCTTGCCTAGTACCCTTTGCCTAACCTCAAGAATGCTCACACGGCGGTGATTTCACCAAATGCGAGCAATGGTATGAAGACATCTGTAATCAAATCCCTGTAAACAGTTCATGTCTCATGTTGGTTTACAACAAGCTTACTTTCAACCTGAAACGTGTCTGGTTGTGGCAAAGGGGAGAAAGGTTTTGACAAAGGAGGAGCTAAAAGACACTGGAAACAGCTGCACGATAACTTCTTAGGGTCATTGTTTGGTAGCTAGAGGTAACAGGAAATTTGTTGAAGAATGAATACACACAGTTTCGTGACACAGGTTTACACGATCCCGAGCTGTAAAACTGTTCAGTCAACTGTAATCGCTACTACTCATCTTCTGATGACAAGATGCTTTTCGCTCTACTTGTAAGCACTATGACTCGGTTTGAGCACTCAGGTATGATTGTGTATGAGACCATTCTTTGGTGTTTTCTCTACGCTGAACGAAACTCTTTATTTAGTTCGCACTAAATACCTATACATTTAATGCAATTTATCCTGGCTTTAGAATGTTTTCAAAGGTTGAAGCATTAGACAGTTTGAGTCAAAGCAACATGATTCTAAGCAGACAATGAGATGAAATGCGAATAGTATTTACTGACTGAAGTAAAACTGAAATCTAGTTAATGAATAATTCTTGACGTTCATCATGATCCAACCTGAATATTGACTGATAAATGTACATTCCTGTAACTTTACTCCCAGTTTCCGTATACTTCACCTGTGTAAGTGAAAAATCATGATGAGTCACTTAATAAGTTGGGAACAAACCAACCAAGGTACTTTACTTGATTGTGGCTAGCACAGCGCGTCAGCTGGATGTACCTGCACCCCAGAGAATGCACGATAGCCACGTCTTGTACAATAGGTATTAGTTATTACTATTTATTAACATGCTTACAGTATTCAAGCAATACCCAGGCATCCACATGGTAGCCCATATGCTAACAGAGGTCGAACAGTTCGATCCAGTAAAACAAAGGAGAATTACAAGCATATGAATAAATGATAACAATCAAAGTATACTTGAGTATTAAGACCTTAGTTATTCATCGTTAGCTGTAACTATGGCTGGATGCGGAAAATCATATGTATCCTGTCACTGAGCTTAAATCTGAGATGTAAGAAACCACATGAAATTCTCCATGAATGCTGAATCATATTTAAACAGCGTAATGACAAGACGAAGATTATCTGAAACATATGACATATATTTAATAATAATTCGATGATATCATATAAAGTGAGCTGAGTGGTGATGAAAAGATAAGAAAACCAATCATTGAATTTCCAGCAATTTCACTGATACTTATACACAAAATCAGCCTCCTTCTGTTGTCAATACACACATACACGAATGCTGTTATGAGACTTGGAGAGTCGTGCTTCTTTACGCTCCATTGCATGACCAGCACCCACAGGTATTGCATTACTCTTAGACTCATTTTTGGATGAGTTTTTTGAAAAAAAGTGTTTGTACAGTTTGCCTGAAAGCTGATAGCCAGCTATCAACTAATGATCAGGATATGATCAACTTTGAAACTAACATACACTCAAGCATTTCTGATGAACTGCTGACTGCAGTGAGTGGTTCTTGTCAAGTTGAAGGAAAGTATATTCCAGCGACAGGTTTGAAAAGGCAAACAAGTATACTGAGGGGGATTAAAATGATTGTCGGTTACTCGGAGACAAGCAGTATCGTGTATTGTTTTCCATCTCTTTCAACAGATAATGGATTGCACTATGGCTCTTTCGATTTTACAAGCCTTACCTATTTAAGATTAGTTCAAGGTGACCTCCCAATGGGCCAGTTTCCATTTAGACGGATATATACGAAAAAGCTGTGAACAGCAGGTCATCCACTCCTACTAATGGAGAAGAAACCGAATTGCCGGCCGTAAATCACACATATCGCTCGACTAACACCAACCCCTATATCACCGCAGCTATTAAGGTGGAACCCAGGCGTTTCATCCCTTTCTGCTTGCATGGTGTTAACAGACAATTAGCCAGATCCAGGAGTCAATCAATCACTGCTTTGAAGACCCATTAACCAGCCAAGAGGGATGATAAAAACCTCACTGCTTTAAGTTTTCGACACTAACAGCTGATGCAGTCACCAGTATGGACCTCATCATTGACTGATAACCCTTACCAGAGATATAGGCAAGCAGGCCAGCCAGTTCGGTCCTGCTCGGGAGAGGTCATACAGCCTCAGAATACCATGCATGTCTTCGAATACTCTCCCGTTGCTTAGTGAAGAGCATCACAAATACACGCGAATGAAAAGGTTAGGTACTACAGAGTATTTATGAACATATGAGTAACTCTGCCATTACTCACGTTAGTTCGGTTTCTTCACTTCGAAACCCTAGCGCCCTACGGAAAGACAGTGAATCGGTTTGCAGTTAATACTTGATTACCAGCGGGAACCACGAAAAAGGCAACTATCCACCAGCTAAGCCCAGATATCATATCTACCAGAATCACCAGAAAATCCCGCTATCCAACCAAAGACGATGCCGGTTAGGTATTCATGAGTGCCACCAATTAGACGTCGAAACATTTGGCTACCTCGAGAGAGTCATAGCTAATCCCTTACTGTGGCTTACGATCCTCTAAGTCACTTCACTCTGAAATGAGAGTATTGTCTATGGTGCTAGAACCGTGGAAACCAGTTGAGTATCTTTATTAGACTTTTGGATCAATTGTGAATGATCTAAGATTGAAGTGTAGGCAGTTTGAACGCTTTCCACACTGAAATGCAATTTACTTTATTTTCTCTATTGATTTATTCTTTGTGCATATCACATAGCTTACTATTGTAGTAAGCACATTTTCGAGAAAACTTTGCTTTTTTAAGTTTACAAAGCATTCTTAAATATTACCTATTGAGGTCACACATATTTTAACACATAATCAGAAATGCCATAGGTAAGTGATCAATACACTCATGTAACTGACTAAATAATATTCATTAATAATTGTACAATTTAAACCTTTCAAGAGTCTATGTAAATTTAATGTATTGCCTTTTGGTGGTCGATGACTATTTTCTTCTTGTAGGACTGATTGTTTAATGAGGTAGTGTCTTTGAAAATCACTTGCTTTAAGATGAGAATTCTGTATTTAGGTGAAATCCGAAGGATTTATCTAGCTTCATTTCCTCTACGAAGTAAAATGATCACACAGTCAGATATTTCATGATCTGTACTAGCGTAGATGTCGAAAAAGCAACTTTACTACACTACTTTTGGTACCGTTGAGTAGTTTGAGTGGCCGCACACGCGCCTGCAGCTGTCTTGCTTTATCTAGTTGATGTAAGCAATGGGTAAGCATTCTGCCTATTATTTGGTTGTTGGTGACCAGCAGTGGAATCCGCGATACACACCTCCCATTCTTTGTAACTAGTCAAATGCATATACCTGAATCTCAGTGTCGGTGTTCCGACACTCATCACTTCAAATACCACAACCTTATCAGTTAGGCTATTAAGTTACGAAAATCTTCCATTATTCAGCAGATGTGATTTACTGCTTGTAGAATTTCTGACTATTGATTCATAGTACAAAATGTAGAGGAGTTTGTTGAGTTTAGCTCACAACTGACGTGCCCAGTTTTTCTGAAAATCGGTCACAATGGCGCACAAATATTTTACTCCCTAATATCTTATAAAGCTTGAATATTAGCACTAACCTTTATGTTCAAAATTCCTTTCCTCATACAACTTTGTCTACTTTTATATCTCTCTTTTTCTACCCACCTGTTGTTTGTATACTACTGTGAATTGTGGGGACTTGAACTAATGCACTTGTGTGTGAGGTTCAACGTTGATTTTATCAGTCAGCCAGTCTAGTTTTATTGAAAGAAAACAACCATGTTGTACAATCCAATGATTTCTTCAAACCTGGGTTAATAAAACACTGATAAACTAACTGGTTACCTTTAACGTTCTCCACAGGATGCTTAACTCAGTCTAATCGTAAGTAGAAAGCACAACAATCGGAAAGAAGGACTACGGCATATAAACAGAGTCTGTAGTCGTGAATCTGCTACGTATTGTATTTCAGTGTTGGTAGTGAAAAGTTAGAGGATGGAAAACTCGTTCTTGCTGGTACACATCAGCGAGAAAACTCATTTCCCCTTATTGCAAACTTGGTTGACAGACTGACCACGGTTTAGCAGTATGGAATTGACAGCGATGTCGATCACTATCCAGTGGCTGATTTGTGTACGTAATCCTACCATAGTAATGAAGTCTGTAACTTTAGCTCTGAATTGTTTATATTCGGATCTATAAGAGGATATGAACTTCCTCAAGATTGCAGGTATGCTTTGTCGATGAGTGCTGGCAAGTGCGAAACGTAGGTACAAGACTTTGTGTTGGTTGATAACTAATATCTTACATCAAATAAAATGAGAATTTTGCTCAATTATTATTATATTGCACCAAAGGTTCACTTGGGCAAACATTTTTTAAATGTCGTAAAGTAAATACAACAAATAAATGTTTTTTTTATTGTTTTGGTGCGGATCGTACCAGCCTATCATAGAAGCATGACATGACACACTGGACGAAAACCAACAGATAATGTAGATGAAGGAGGCTGGCTGTTTATTAGTTATCTATAATAAAATAGTAACGGGATGATAATTTAAAGAGATATACAGCTACTTGTTTATATCGATTTCAAACCCATAGCATGAAACATGACTGTTCTGTAAGTGGATGAGAACTTATTGAGCCAGCTTTATGAAAACATCAGATAAAAAGATGAAAAGAACCAGTTTAGAGTTAACAGGAAAAATGATGATAGTCAACTATTATTTTGTTCTTAGAATTCTTTCACTTTAGAATCTTTCGTTCCATTGAAAGGGTAACTGATCAGTCAGTCATCATAAATATGAGGATTGACATTGCTGCGTAACAATCCAAGTTGCCACACCACCACCACCACACCACACCATGTTCAGATAGAAAACACCAAAGTGAAAGATGAACAAATCAAAAAGAAAGTAATCAAAATTAATGGAAAGTTGTAAAGTGAAAACAAGAAGGCATGAAACAATTATGAAATTCAGTAGAACAATGAAGACGAAAGTAATGTGTGAATGCATGTGAACTGATAGATCGACTCTCAGTCATTATATCACCACCGACTTCATTCGTCATGTAAACACTAACCTGGAAGTTTGCAGTTTCCTTCACATCTGAGACCAAGAGTCAAAGACTTCATGAACTGATGTCATATATTAGTCTGACTTCCTTCAACCTAATGCATACCACTTGAGCCACTTGAGCCGAAATTGTCTGACGAGACAGACAGTGAGTGACTCAGCATACCTAGCACATGTCTCAGACATGTGTGTCGTAGAAGCTTCACAACTTCGTCAACTGACTTAACTCTCCCACTGACAACTGTACAACTGACTTCTGTGGAAGTAGTGTGGTGCTGTCACAATGCATGGTCATTGCTACAAACGTGATGGTGATCGAATACTTGAGGTCTCCACATTCCCTTCAACTCAAGTGACCACATTTGACAGGCGTGTAGTAGAACAGAGTGAACTGCAGTGCAGAACAGATAATGAGATATTGAAGGGACCCATCAATGGCGTACGTTGTACAAGGCCGATCGAGATCTGCGTATCCATGTCAGTAGTTCGATCGTCACTGACTCATCTCAAAACACTCACAAATTACCACTCAGTGTGTCCAGAAGCCTGTGCGTTCGGTTAGCATCTTCATGTAACGGGACTGTCATGTATGCTCTGTCTGTCTATTAAGCAGTGTGTTGTGACGATATCGATCCCTGTGAAATTAGACTAGAGGAGGGAGACCTAGACAGGCATAAATGAGTGAAGAGAGTGACCAGATTTTACAGACAACACTCAGAGGGAACAACTCATCTGACAGCACAACATGGTCTGAAACACATCCACGTGTGTTGGAATTCAGCACCTTCAACAAGTTGATGCACTCACGTGGGATGTGTTTCAGTGAGCGACGCCAGCACGGAGATTGTCGATGCTGGGTTTCTAATTCTCCCTTCACGTCAGGGAATGCAGATAGTATCAGTCACCTGTGAATATGCGTGTGTTGTAGAAGGTGGTGATGGTGGTGGTGGGAAATGTGGTGGATAGACTGACGATCATATCTGATAGTTGGATTGTTTTGTCGGTTTTGTTGTTTGTGTGCTAAGCTTAGAAGTTGAATGAATATATAGAGTAGAATAACAGACACAATGTTTGTCGGGGAGATTACTGTGGTTACCATTTTTTCCCAAAGACTGTTCCAATCAGGCCAGTCAGAAGGGGTTATGTCTGATTTCTGTATGTTAGTTAATGGATCATCTTTTTGATCCGAAATCCTCCGATCACCGTTTTTAAATACCTCTGGTACTATACCACCTCAACCTACTGTATTTTCTCATTTGTGTTTTCCTACATCCTTGTCGATTCCGGTAGGAGTTTGGAGGTTTATTTCAGTGTTCTTATGAGGATCCAACTAGATAGCGGGTAGTGAAATATTAGCTGAAGTTCAGGTGAACTATTTCTTGTAGTGTTTTATCCATCACTTTCAGTCACCTCTCTTCTGAGTGAATCACAGACTCATCCTTCTCTGTTATGATATCAATAAACATTGACATTTACCCCCCAGTTCCCTTGAAATGTTTGAATAACTTCTTGCTGTTACCTGTCACCGCACATCGTTTAATTTTGAGGAAGTTTGCTGAGATCTACTGATTCTTTCTTTCTTCTTTCTTAGAGTCATATATGCCTTTAACGCTGTTTCTAAAGATGGTTGAGGAAGACACCAAGCGTTTTGTAGATAAGTGTTTTGTTCTGTTTCAATAGCTATCTTGTCAGAACTATTGACAAACAGGTATTTACGTGGATCACTACTATCCAGTGATGTTGAACTTGTCTATTCAATGGGAATTAAAGTGTTTCATTTATACTATATCCACAATATTTATCTTCAAAACTAGTTGTCAATTATTTTTCTCTATGCGATAATGTGGAAACTTATTATTGAAAGAAATAATGATGTTCGACCTTATTCGATACCTAACAGATTAACAAGCTTTTGAAGTGCTTAGAGTGTAATAAATGACACTGAGGTCAAATGCAAACGGTGGACCCAGTTACATCGAACAAGTTGTGTCAAACAGTTACTAAATTCGGATACTTGGTGTGGTTTATCGCAGCATTTGTTACTACTTGACTGAAAACAAAATATTTAATCTCCGCTTCTCATGAATCAAAATTCCTTTGAAGTTACGGATGTGCATAGCTAACGATTACCAATCAAGATGAAGTTCTATGAATATGGCTTAATTATGACTGGTTTCTAACAATACAACAATTTAGTAAGTTTCTTACTGTACATGCTTTAGGTTTATACAAAAGATTTACAGGCAACATAAAGTCACTAGCACTTTGGGTTTGTAAACACTGTGTTGCATGGAATAACTGGAAGTTTTACTTATGGGTAGTATTTTAAGCAACATAAACTAAAGAGATGAGTCTGTAATTGTCAGATATTGATAATGAGTGATTTTCGGAGTGAGAACAGTTTTGTAGTACTTCGACAGTAGAAGAAAAATAACTGGGGAAGCAAACTTATATCTCACCAATACAACAGACTTCAGAAGTGGATAAAAGCAGTAGGTTTTTGATCAACGTATTAATCAGAAGTTTACACTGTTTTATTTCCCTCACTATGTTTACGAGTTCAGATTCTTAGGATTTAGCAACCAAGTGATCTATCAGTCGGTTGTTGCAAGACTGATGTAGCTTCAATAGCTACAATGGGTCCTAACTATTCTTAATTCGAAAAGATGGCACAGTGTAAATGTTTTCTAGTGATTTATTTTCCTTCATAACTAGACAGCTGTCTACTTCTCTAACACTAATTCATGTTTACCTTATTAACAAGCAATGACCCAATTATGGACCTTTTGTTTTACATTTAAACTACGTTCTTGGGACTATAAACCACGTTTGGTGAGTGCGAAGGTTATCTTAATCCCGAGATTAATGGATCTTAAGGGACTAAGTTTAATGAAGACAGGAAGAATACCAACTGCCACCTAGTGAATGCGAACTTCAAATTCACCATTTAATGTCTATTGATAATAATAATAATAATAATAATAATAATTGTAATTTAGGTAACAAGGGCTGGAGGAAACTTCGTTTACTCTGTTAGTCATACTTTCATCCCACGAACCGCCATTATCATTATTACTTTTATTGTTATTGTGCTCACCGTTATTTGTCTGTATGTCTGCAGTTATTGGTTGAAAACTTAACCAATGAGATTGAATTTGTGTCTCACTTTAACATTTTACCAAGTTGAATCAACAACAAACAAAACAATAGCAGGTGGCACACTTCACAAGTATGGATAGAAATCAAGACACAGGAAGTAGGTAGGTAGGTAGGTGGCTGGTAGGTAGACTGACACACATAGTGTTAAAATGTGTATATAAAAAAGGAATTCGGTAGTAGTCTTCTTTAACAACTTTCTAAAGTAATATAGATTTAATCATAGTACAATGCGTGAGATTGTTCATCTTCAAGTTGGACAGTGCGGTAACCAAATCGGATCTAAGGTAAATTGCTTTTAAAAAAAATGGACGCTAATCTAAATAAATTAACTCGCTTATTCATTTATATACTCTAGGGTATAGGTAACGCTTCATAGGTTTGGGCACTCAGCTTTCAACTGGTGGGTTATGGGATTGGCATTAAAGCAAACATTCATATAATTGACCTGGTTCATCACTTAGTTTGGAACGTGTATATGATTTTTTCAGTTACTGTAAGGGGCCAGCCTAGCAACAACTAAATTAGCCAATCAAAACTACTCTATTTTATGGAAATCTGCCTTTCGAACAGAAACGAGGAAACCTAATTGGTTATTTCGATTGACGTTAAGGTGGCTTTTAAAGTCACCGAAAAAACTGGACAACTTCAGGGCGAATTCGAAGGCCACCGTTACAACTGCTGAGATAACCAATTAGGCTTCTGTATTTTGTGAAAAACTACCTTTCTAACCGGAATACCGAAACCCGATTGTTTATATTACAGCAGTTGCAGACGTTTAAAGCCCCCAATTTTAAGGGCCACCCTGGCAACTGCTGTTATAACCAAACAGGTTTCGGCATTCTGCTTAGAAAGATGGTTTTTCATAAAATATAAAAACCTAACTGATTATCTCAGCAGCTACCAAGGTCGCCTTTAAAGTAACTTGATTTCATACGCTGCATTTCTTATTAGTTATAGGCACATATATCCAGTTATATATTTGATCTCATGTTGGCGATTAGTAGCTACACAAAGCTAACTTTTTAATTTAGTCTGGATGTAAATTTATTTCGTCATGTATTGTTAAAGGCGTAAGTGATTCCCGTATTCTCATTAGAATGCTTATTGGTAGAAAAAGATTTTACCGATTTTTTTCCATCAGGCTTGCTACTCACTGTATTTGAATCAACAACACATTGGCTAAAGATTCGGGTATGCATCTCGCTAAATAGAAATAGATTTTAACCTAATTAGCTTCTTATTTTGTATCCATTCTTGTTGGGCGTTAGCAGTACGCTATCAATGGTTTTCCATCAGACCGGGTCAAGTTTGTTCACTCTAAAGCTTCTCACCACTCCATCTTTCTTCATTATCATAAAGCATGTACACTGACATGTTCAGATAACCCAGATAAAAACGAAAAATATAAGTTCTTAAACGGCATTTTGTTATTGCAAAACAAACTATTATCATAATTATTGCCACGTGTGTATATTTCAGTTTTGGGAGGTGATTTCCGATGAGCATGGAATCGATCCAACAGGAGCATATCGTGGTGATTCAGACCTACAGCTGGAACGTATCACTGTTTATTATAATGAAGCTATGGGAGGAAAATATGTTCCACGAGCGATACTTGTTGATTTGGAACCAGGAACAATGGATAGCGTCCGTGCAGGTCCATTCGGCCAGCTATTTCGTCCAGATAATTTTGTGTTTGGACAGAGTGGTGCAGGAAATAACTGGGCAAAAGGTCACTATACTGAAGGTGCCGAACTGGTTGATTCCGTACTGGATGTCATGCGTAAGGAGGCAGAGAACACGGATTCCCTTCAGGGATTCCAACTAACTCATTCACTTGGTGGTGGAACTGGTTCTGGTATGGGGACACTGTTGATCTCGAAAATTCGTGAAGAATATCCTGATCGAATAATGAATACATTTTCAGTTGTCCCGTCGCCTAAGGTAAGTGATTAACTTATAAAAATGTTTTTAATGATGGCACTCACCTTCAGTTCATTGTTATTCAAGTACCATACAGTCTTCTTTGAGTCAGATTAATTTATAGTTCAACGTTTATTGGCTAGAGGATATGGACTTGGAGTTGGTGTGTCAAAGGTCCTTATTAGACAATCGACAAACAAACACACCTTGAAAGTGTGTCCTGCAAAATTAAGCGGAAAATGTTTGGTTACAACATTCATACATCAACTAAAAAGTAAATCTGTAGGTGTACTTCTGTCAATAAGATTTTAGAATCCATAGCGTATACAGATGTTGATTGTTGAAGAGGTTGGTATAAAAATGCGGGTTCAGTAACTGTACCTAATTAGAAATTCATTTTCAAAATAGTTTTTTCCAGCACTTGGCTATCCCACAGTCACTCTAACAACTGAAAACATGGTGCCAGATAAGAATATTTGAGTCAGCTTATAGGTCGCCCTAGCAACTACTGAAATAACCAATTAGGTTTTTGTTTTTCAGCTGAGAAGAAAGTTTTTCATAAAATAGAACAACATAACTGGTTATCACCAGGTATTAGGATGAGTTTTAAAGTAACTCGGTTATTTTTGCTACTAAAATATGAATGGGTAGGCGGTGCATACTAAAATATACTGAAATTAGTAATCAAAAATCGTTTGTCTCAAGTCGGGGCATACGCGGACATATGGAAATGGAGACCAATCAACAACAGGAAATTAAAAGTAATAACAAAGATAACTGTTAACATCCAAAACATCATAAAAGGAAAATAAATCTGGTAATATAATGCTGAAGTATAAAGAGAGTTTGATCTAAAAGTAGTGGTGACCGTTTTCCACTGTCAGGTATTAGCTTACTATCCAACCAAAAGTTGCAAGCCATAGTATGAAATTAGGAGTTTTCATTATGATAGATAAACCAGAAGACAATTTTATAGAGAGGCTATTAAAAATTATGTCTTCCGTAGTGGCTAAAATGCATGTCTGTTATATATATATATATATATATATATATATATATATATATATATATATATATATATATATATATATATATATAAGCAGAGTAAACTAATGTTTGTTATAAATACAGGTTTCAGATACTGTTGTTGAACCATACAATGCTACACTCTCCGTCCATCAACTCGTTGAAAACACTGATGAAACCTTCTGCATCGACAACGAAGCACTCTATGATATTTGCTTCAGAACACTAAAGTTAACCAACCCAACATACGGTGACTTGAACCACTTGGTCAGTGCAACGATGTCTGGAGTGACAACGTGCTTGAGATTCCCTGGTCAGTTGAATGCCGATCTGCGTAAACTGGCAGTGAACATGGTTCCGTTCCCACGTCTTCATTTCTTCATGCCTGGTTTCGCGCCACTCACTAGTCGTGGCAGCCAGCAATATCGTGCACTGACTGTGCCAGAACTCACTCAGCAAATGTTTGATGCTAAGAATATGATGGCTGCTTGTGATCCTCGACATGGACGTTATTTGACTGTAGCTGCCATCTTTCGTGGACGTATGTCAATGCGTGAAGTAGATGAACAGATGATGAATGTGCAGAATAAGAATTCGAGCTACTTCGTTGAGTGGATTCCGAATAATGTGAAGACAGCCGTTTGTGACATTCCACCACGTGGATTGAAGATGTCTGTGACGTTCATTGGTAATAGCACTGCTATTCAAGAGTTGTTCAAGCGTGTTTCTGAGCAGTTCACTGCTATGTTTCGTCGTAAAGCATTTTTGCACTGGTACACAGGTGAAGGTATGGACGAAATGGAGTTCACTGAGGCTGAATCGAATATGAATGATTTGGTGAGTGAATATCAACAATACCAAGATGCGACAGTCGATGATGGTGAATTTGAATAGGATACTTGATTTTTATGTTCACTTGTACGCTGTAAACTAACCGTGTGTAAATTGACAACAGTTCGGGATTATTTTGATGTTTTTGTTACTTCCAAGTAGTTGAATACGTTCATGAAAATTTTACTGGATGTCATATTTAAAATACGAAAGGTGGGATCTGTATTTTCCCATTAGCCAATCGCTGAACCAATAAAATCCTTTTTTATTAATACTGAAGTTATTATATTACCTCGGTTGAATGCACTTTTTGGGATATTAAGGACAACTTTTGGTTGTTTGAAGGATGAAGACAGTATTAACTTAAGGCAGAAGTTCCTAAACGTCTGCTTCTGAGTTTCTGGAGCAACAAGATCAGGATACCGAGAAACTAAATATGACCCGGCAACCTGACTCTAATTCTAGGAAAATAGATACTCAAAGTAATTCGACAAATAAGAAATTTACTTTTTAATTCAGCCTTCAACATTTGCACAGAGGATAATGTCTTATTTTCTGGTTTTTTTTCATAAACGATCGCTAGTTATGAATATTCATATCAGGACAGAATTTCGAAAATTTCTAGTCTAGGATTTTGATAGTTAGCCAGATAGATTTAGTGTACTTTGCATTAAAATTTGTAGCCTTTTTCCTGTGGAGATGATATATGCGTTGCTTGCTGCTAAGGCAGTTTTAAGGTCCATGTTTATCAAGTTTTTAAACACGTGAAAGCGTCATTTCGAATTTTCTACCTAAGCGAGTAAGCTGTATGGAATGTAGTCAGACTTCTTGATCAGAATGAACAGTTTATTTTGCCGGTGCATGATTAGAGGGTCATCCGTGTTTCATATTAGGCATCATCTGTTGAAATTTAAAAAAATGCTTTGTGATTTCAGTCCTCGAAATGGACTGTATCTAGATAGTTGTCTATACGAAGAATAAATCATATACAAACCCGTTTCAGAACACATAAGTCCAATATTTTGGTAAAATAAAACCAGCGATAAAATTATTCTTTCCAATGGCTATTGAAACAACAACGATAAGCTAAACTACTGAAAACAGTGCAAGATATCAGATGACCCTGATAACTTGAAAAAGGTGACATAATTCAATTTTAAAATACCCATAATAATACATTTCATTTGCCCCTGATGTACGAAATACTTTGAGATAATAAAAATGCTATTTGATATGATAGTTTTGTAAATGTATAAGCAACTATTACCTTGATAACAAGGGTTCAAAGATCTTCAGACTTCAACGTAAGGCTCGCACTGATGAGGACGTTTACTATAACACTGAAACATTTGCTAACCAAAAAATCTAAATTGAAAAACAGCTCAATCAGAATTAGCTTCACAAATGCAATGTTCAGATGAAATTTAAAATCTTTTGCCTTTAAGCTTCCTAAAGTTGTTGACACGATATTGTTTAGCCCATAGATCAACTAGACTTTCGATGTAAAATGAAATCAACGGGTGGATGAGACAAATGTAGAAGTCAGGATGGTTGTTTTCTACTTATGAACTGTGACTTATATTTGCTCAAATACTTTCTATCGTATGAAAATCACATGCTCACTAAGTCATACGTTCGCCTTCCTACTGGTACTAAGAGAAGTAAGATAATAGGACACTTACCTTTGAATAGTAGATAGTATAGATTAGGTACTTACAGGAGTTACTTTTTTAGGTTGGTATGGCTTTTGATCCTGTTTTCATCTAATGGTTTCGACAAATACTGCGCGTTGACTATTAGATGTTATAAATCTCAACCTGTTTAAAAATGCAACAATTTCAAAGTTTCACACAGTACTCTTATCAAGGTCCATTCAATAGACGAGTTTGGAACTATTCCCAACAGAGACATATGAATGACATTAAATCACTGCTCACTTTTGTTTCAGTTTAGTTTCCGTTTTAACACGATGATAAGTTATTCACTGGGGAACTGTACAGCATTCTGGTAACCAGACATAGAAGCCATAAATTTGACCTTGATTGTGTGGGAATCTCAAATTCTAGTGAAACGCAGTTATTTACTCGATCACTCTAGCTGATTTTCTGACTCACTCTGCTTTATAAAGAATATTTATTGTCAGGATACTGTTACCCTTACTAATTTAAGAAAGTGTAAATAAATGTTATTAGTAGGATTTACTTGATTTGAGAAATCTTGACTGAAAATCCACCTTTAGCACATGATGATGACTAATCTTTCTTTATAAGTTCAAACCTATCCAACTAGTAGTGGAACAGAGTCAAAAAGACAGAAACAGTGTAGGATCTGGCAAAAATTACCTTCTTTTGGAGTTGATACCCTTCACACAAGCCATTTTGATACACAGAGGCAGAATAAATATGTATTAGAAAACTGTAGGGATAAAAGAGTGATATCACTAGCAGTGGAGGAAAATAAATAGGGGAAAAGTCCAGTAAACAAACCAGATTGAAAATGAGATGCCTGAAATCCATGGAAACTAAGGGGATAGACGCATTTGCAGTACTATAACCACTTTATCTAGCCTTCAGTTACCTCTCTCAGTTGTCTTGTGAACTATCATAAGAAAACTCGCGCTTCCCCTTAAAAATTAAATCAACCCTAGTAGACTTGGAAAGTGTATGTTATGCCTTGAACCCAGTGTTTCAAGAAAACTTCCATTCTAATATCACTAGGACGGAATCAATGCCTTATTTCATCTTAAATGTTGAATGTCTGAAGACAGCTATGAATTAACTAAAATAACACAGACAAAATTTCCGACAGTCGCAATAAGCACTGTTAACTCAAACTTTGAAAATGGGATAGTTTTTCGGGAATTGGTAGGTGAAAGCAAGTATGAAACTTCGATTTAAGGAACCTCAAAAAAATAGCTTTCAGTCCTCTAGCTTAACTCTTGAACAAAAAATGTATTGCATCAGATATATTGGTACCCGACAGGAACAAGAAGTTCTATGTCCAGTCAGTCATCCTACCCAATTTACCTTAGTCTAGGGATAACTGGCCGGGCTAATCTACTCTTCTAAAAGTATCATGTACTCTGGCACATTTTCAAACTGTTCTCAACTCTCCATTTCTCAAGTCAAAAGCAAAGCAGGGGAAAAGTGTTACGTTATATGGAAATAGACTTTTCGGTACCCAAAAGTATATTATTGTTCTATCCGTCAGATGCATAGCTTGAGTTACAGATTTTTGTGCCATCTGAACGAACAACCACCAACAAATTACGCTTGCGTTTCTGCTGAGTATTCATGATAGACCGGACGCCTATCCAGAACCACCTAGGTATTTCATATTATCGCCTTGAATACTGTTATTATTGACATCACGAAGATGCAATAACCATTCAGTCTGAAAGTATTGTTCTGAGAGTGAATTTGTTGGAAAATTACATGCTGAAAATTCCATACTATCATACATGTTGTTTAGAATAACGCGATTAGTATTATTATTTCTTGTGAAACGGCTTGAATCACTACCTTGAAACTGTTAAATGATAGACGTATTTATTGAGAGATAAAGCGAACAAACAAGTTACTACGATAACGTATTTAAATGGTTTGATAAAAATTAAATAAATACAAATCGGTTGCAAGTCACAAATTCATAATGAACATGAGTCTGATACCTTCTTCGAATGAAACCCGTCAGTAACAAAAAATAAAACAGCATACTGTAATTAATATAGGTGTAAAACTTGGGCACTGTATTAGGATGTAATTCCATTCCATATTTGTTTATTTGATTTATAACACACAGTGGTCTAGTATTACTTGCTCGAAACATCACCAAGTAAATAATACTAGATCACTGTGTGTTATAAATCAAATGAACAACCTAATAAGAATACTGTAATCTTGTTGCTTAGCTGATCTTTCGGTCCCTGTGTAGAAAGACTTAGATGCAGGCAGTAGACAAGAGCACGTTCCTAGTTATTAGTAAATAGGTCGACAATAACTGTTATTTTCTCATAGGTTTTCTAAACGATGCACAGGTTTTTTAATTTTTGTTTAAACTTTGTGACTTTAAGACACCAACTGGTAAACGTTGGCAAATTTGGTTATGGGTTTTCTAGTAGCTGTATTGCTCTTTATGCTTCATGTGCAGAGTTTTCAGCTTTAGTCTAAGAGTCATCTCCGTAAGGTTCACTGAATACGGCACCTATAGACAAATGAGCGTCAGTTCAAGCACTGGGATAGACTAACAAATATGACACCGATTATGACTTTTAGTTGTAGTTGAACAAAACATTCTAAAGGATTACGTGATTGTGTTGTGAGGACAAACAGATGAAAGAAAGGAAATATTTAAATTACTTACAGATAGTAGTATCGTGAGTTATCTACCCGCTGACAAAATCCTGCTTTTCATTATACTTATTTTCCAGTATGCACTTGTAGAAGTAATTACATAAGAAAAACTATGAGAAGGCCCTCAACTTCTATTTTTGGACGAGTGAGGAGGAATTTGTGCTCGAAGGGAAGTCAAACTTTCATTGGTGTAGTTTAAAGCACTTGGTCCGTGCAAGCTAATAGATCTCTGCGTCTTAAATTATGCGTATGATGAATAAACCATGATTGACATCGATTGAAGAACCATACAAAACCTGTGAGCAGTGAATACTTGTTTTGTTCTAATTTGTTACTCCTCAACAAAGCACACTGTCGATCCCGATAGGGGTTCAGCCTAGGATGTTAAATGTATTACCTCTGTTATATGTTTACTTCAAACTATTTGTTAGCATTAAAAATTTAACTTGTCGACATTGTCACATGATGTCTCGATCAGCAATTACCTGTCTGACACTTTTCCAGTCAAAGTATCCTATGCTTACTGAAGCTTGATCATCCCCAGTTTATAGACTAATCAGAATCTATGGAGGCATGGCTCCTTTTTGATATGCTTGTCTTGATACTGCCCGCAATAAATTCTCGGTAACAGTTAACAGTGGTTGATAGTGATTGCCTGAATACTGAATACGGAATGACTATCGTCACTTACTAGCTTAGTGGAGGCCATTACTGCGAAAACTTTCATTAAAGTAGATTATTGTTGTTTGTGAATATCCACGCGGAAAGGCTAATATTTAAATTGTGAAGCTTCAGTATTACAAAAACTCTGTAGTTTACATTCTTAAGGATTTAGAAGATAGGCAAAAGCACCTAACTACTACTATCGCCTTATTTTCAAGAATTCCTCGACTATCCGAAGCCATCACTTCTGTGATACTGATTTATTTAATTCCCTTAGGTTTTGAAAGAACCCATTTCATCTGGTTTGTTTGTGATTTTTCAGTTACGTCCGTTTCTCGATATTCCTAAAAAATAGTGAATATTGAACAAACATTTTAAGAATATTTGTCATCAGTGAACAAGACTTGACAGAATAGTACTACAAATATCGGGTACTGCGTGAAAAGTTTATACTGAATATAGATTATATTTGTGTGAGTCTCAGCGTGTTGGAAATAAAATATTTAAAACTATGTTAGTTATTAGAAGTCACCAATAATCTCTTATTATCTTGCTGTTTAGAGTGGATTTCTTTCGGTAAATATGACCAAGAGTCTTCTATTATTCGAACACTTCTCCTGCATGCAACTAAAAACTGTTTTAATGGAAATCTGGCCCATTAAGTTTTACATACAATAATTAAGAAATACGCCCGTCAGTCTTAATCGTATTGCCAACACGCATAAAATGTAAAACAAGGTGACTAGGCCATATATACATACATGATCGATAAACTTTATCGAATGAAATCAGTGGGGTTGAAGGCAGTAATCATTTTGTTTTGCGTTTCAACAAGTAAATATTTTTACAAACAATGAAAATATAAATAAGTACCTTGCATATTTCTTACTTTGTTAATCCAACTGGTGGACTAAGTTCAAGCATAGGCTGAAAATAATGTTGGTCCACTGGTAGTAATTCAAGTATATTTAATCATTATAATGGACATGCCAAAATAAATACACCATTCTATGAAGAAGGTCAATACTACTTTGTGCATAAACCATTCCTACATTAGTTTAGTAAGTCAGTTAATTTATTAGATTCGGTAATAATCACAAACACGTTGAGTAACACAACCAATAGCTCCTAAACGAGTCTAATAAGTGGGTGGGATAGTCTACAGGTAATCCATAGACTTCACGGTTAGTAATAACGAGTTGTTTAGTGAATAAAATTTCCTTAAGAGATTCCCAAAACAACTGACCAGTGGCTTGAAGTATAACAAACCAAATAACTAGGTAAAGATGCCGATTACTTGTGTGATGGATGTCCACCGACTGAAGCCCCCCGGTCATATGTCTCCTGGTAGAAAGATATGTTCAAATAACTGTGCTTTACTTCAACTATTTAATAAGAAGAGAGAACTAGTTCACCAGTAGTTGCGGTCACGAAAAGTGCCAGTGGTATTGAACATCTGAGGATTCTTTGGTAATTTTTGCATTTTTTGTATCGTTTTGAAATATTATGAAGATCTGCCAGACCTAACAGCCAGTAGGAATATCTGTTAGGATAGTTCTTTTAAGTATGAAGGAAATGCACTAAAATATATTTTAACTAAGAATACATATTTTAAACGAGGAAAACGGCTGCCCGGTCTTTAGATTACTCTTATCTGACTGATGAAACACTACAAATCAGCCTGAATAGTTTCTAACTATTCAAGTTGTTCGGTAGTAATGTCTTTCGTCTATTCTAAAGGCTTGATTAACAAACGTATGCAGTGTACAGAAAACGAAAGAATGACCTTTCATGGTAATAATATAGCAGGTTTTATACCAGCTTATCATTTAAAATCGATGATGCATCTCAGGAAAATAAGTGAATTCTGAGCAAGTCAAACAGAAAACTTTATGGTTCTGCTCAGCTCATATTTGCCGGTATGTTTAGACTGGACACATATTTCTTACAAATCTTTAAACTAAAAATAATGTTGTTTCATCCCAGTTCCTCATTTTATACAGTTTTCTTAATATCTGTAAAACTAAAGTTTCTCTCTACATACTATTCAATTTCCTTAGAAAACAACTTAAGCCCAGTAAGCACATCACCTTATTGAAGGCTCTCTACTCGAACACTTATGGGCGTGTTAAAGTCGATGGTGCGAAGTCTGAGGAACTGTGCTCATCGAATGGTGTCTGTCAAGGGTGCCCACTGTCTCCATTCTTATTCAATTTCATCATAGATATTCTTATGGAGGTTTCCCTCTCGTCACCTAATTACACAGACGTTGACCTAATCATAGGAGCATTTTCGTTAGACCTAGAATATGCAGATGGATTAGTCCCGTTGTGTGAAGACGCTGACAAGATGCAGAGTCTTCTGAACACTTTGAGTGGCAATTTCAGAATGTTTGGAATGCGTTTCTCACCACTCAAATGTAAATTATTGCTCCAGAATTGGTCTTCAACGGTGCCACGGCTAACAGTAGAGAGTGAAGTGGTTGTGTGTGTCTACCACTTCACTTACCTAGGAAGTGGGATCAACCCTGGTGGCTCTGTGGTCGATGAAATCTCTGCACGAATACAAAAGACTTGGTTGGCTTTTGCCAACTTACGCCACCTATGGCGCCGTCGTGATATCCAACTGTCTATTAAGAGCTGCGTATACTGCACAGCAGTCCGGTCTGTTCTACTGTATGGCTGTGAGACATGGCCACTGTAGGTGGAAGACATGAGAAGGCTTGAAGTGTTTGACCACTGTTGCCTCCGTGGTATATACCGTATTCCTTGGTGTCACCATGTGAGTCACGCAGACGTCGGGTATAGAGTATTAGGGTGAAGAGTTAAATCGGTTGACGAGGTTATGAACCTTCATTGACTGAGATGATTGGGACACGTGTTACATATGCCTAGTCGCAGATTGCCTCGTCACACAATGTTGACTGAGGTAGGTTCAGGCTGGAAAAAGGCTTGGGGCGGCCAAACTAAAACATGGCATGAATGTATGAAGTCTCTGACTTGATTTGAGCTATGTGGGACGATGCAGACTAGGTGGTTGGGGTCAACAGGACAAGAGGAACCAGTGGTTGGAGACTGCAGGTGATATGGCTCAAAATCGAAGTCAGTGGCGTAGATGTATACACACATTATCCTCATCTTAACTCTGTACCTAATCTCACCATTTTCTCATTCTTTGTTTCTCACTTTTCGTACTTTATATTTCTTTCGACTGAATTTTCTTTTCTTCATCTTCCACTTCACTGTCTTTTTACTTGATGTACTGATATGAGGTGTGGTAATTTGGACCGTTACGCAGTAATGCCTGATCCTATGTTAATTTGGATGGATGATGGATGAAGCTGTTGTTAGCGTGGAAATACAATATGATTCTGACTACTCAGTTGTTCTGTTCTCCTGGACTTATGTTTGACGTACATACTAAATGATTGTCTTGGGACCCATCTTAGTCCTAAATTTATGTCAATCAAGTTAGTCGGTGCCACACACCTGGAACAGTCACCAATCCGTATATTGGAGGATACTGAAATCTGCTGTTTCGGACTAAATAACAACTTTTAAGTAACCAACCAATTTGATAACTTTTGTTTGATTAGAATTACAATATAACATATAATTACTCTTGCTTTATAAGCTGTTGCGTTATTTTCAAGTACTTGTGATTAGCTTTGATGATTTATTTTACTGAAAATCCTATTAGTTCACTGCAAGTGTCATTGCACTACTACTGCAACTATTGTAAAAATACCACCTCTGATCGTCAAAACTTCAAAATTTATGCATTCATTTGGATTTGTTTGCGGCACCAAATATATGGGTCATACAGACAGATATCTCTTTACCTTGGTGACTGAGCATCTACTCAAATGGCTGAAGTATGTGGAAAGGAAATTGCAGGGAGCCTTTGTAGCGAAACACCTGATAATCTATAGACATGCTATGGACGAATCACTTTCCTTTACGGTTGTCTCCAGACGGGGAAATGAATCGATGCTCGAGATTGCGGAAGCCTGTGTGAATCTAGTTATATAACTAAACTTCTCCATGCATAAGTAAACGGTGGTTGACGTGAACTAATTTTGACAGAAGTTGCAACGCAGTGTAATTACTACTAACCCCTTTATTTATATTCACTTTCATTTATTATTTCTATATTTTCATATTTTTTGAAACACCACTAATACATTTATCTGCATTATGATCTTTACTGTACACGCAGTTTTCTTTTGCTTCCTGTACCAATCCTCTTATTTGTCAACTAACCGTTCTGTAAAAAATGATGCAACTAAACTTTATTCACTTTCCAACCCGAATGTCAACGGTATTGTTGATGTGATTGTCACCGTCATTCAAAATTCCCATCATTTTTTGTATCCACAATGTTGTCAAACTCTGTACAGTAACATTATATGCTGTTCCCAATGACGCAAATCATTTTATTCTATTCCTTCTTCATTGCCAATCTGAACAATCCGTTAAATCTTTTTGCATTTCTATCTAACTCGTAAAAATGGTTGATTTCTATGTTGTTATACAGCAGTTAACATATCGGTTTGCTTCGTGACAAAACAATAAGAAGAAAATTTCTCGGAGTCCTGTAGTGAATTTCCGCAACACATTTCGAACAATCTGATCAAACAGTACGAGTGACTCCAAAGCCCACTCTAACAACAACTGGAAAAACCAACTAGACTTCTCAATTATATAAAGCCCTGAATTTTCAGCCGAAACGAAATCTAATTCGTTGTTTCATTCGTTGCTAGGCTGGCCTTTGAGGCATCCACGCCTACTTAGCGTGACTCTAAAGGCTACCTTGGCAACGATCGAAATGAACAATTAGGTTTGTTCATTTCAGCTGAAAAGGCAGATTTTCGTAAAATAGAGTAGTCTAATTGGTTGTTTTAGTTGTTACTAGGGTGGCCTTTAAAGTCACTCCCTACTTATCATCTGGAAAACTACATAGTTAAGGCGTAGGAGAATGTTTATCGGTCAAATGAGAGAACGATATTGAAGGTCAAAATAGCAGTGAAGATCATTGAAACAATGACAAAAAATTAGTGATACAATATAGAGGTAGTACTCATCACGAACTGACATCAGTTGGAGAAGCATTGGAAACCTGGGAGGACTGGACAGCTGTTTCGTCCTAGTATAGAACTCCCCTGCAGTACGGATTCACTACCCTGCTTGAGATCAAACTCGGGATTTCAAGGCCTCAAGGCGAAAGCTCTAACCATTCAGCCACTGGTTGGAACCCAGTGGTTCACAGCTTCCAGCTTCTGTCAATTCACTATATAGGGTGACTATCACCCAAAATCGTACTGCTGAGGAGTCCCATACTAGGATAAAACAGCTGTCCAGTGTTCCCAGGTTTTCAGTGGTTTCCCGACTGATATCAGTCCGTGATGAATACCACATCTAAATTAAAATCCCTATTCATCTCAATAGTAATACAGTAGCCTAGAATTCAAAACTGAATTTACCAAGGATGATTAATATGATGACAAACTGTCTTTGAACGCATGAAGATGGCCTAAACCTCCTAATAGCTAGTGCCTCAACAAGCTTTAAAATAAGTCTGCAACACGTCTTACAGATAAACTTAAATGACGTTTACGCATCCATTTTATGCCCCGTTTGAATAATATCTAGGTATTGAGAAGCTCGAACGTTTCTTTCAAGTATCAATTGGGTAGGCAACTCTGTTTCTGAAGCCACTTTGTAATATATTCTGTGGCCCTTATTTTCAATGATCAATGAGTCCTCCCTATGTATGCATGACTATACGTGCATTTAAAATGATAAACATGATGGGATTTGACTTAATCTTTTCCCTGTTCTAAGGGTTTCGACAAGTATATAGGCATCGAGTTTTTAATTATTCGAATCTTAGGTGCATTATATGCTTTGCTGGTGGTAGCGTTAAGTTTTGGTGTGACTATCAAGCTATTCGCATCATCAGTGTGTGGTAGCTTGGGATAGTGTGGACAATATTTTACATTGTTCTGCCCCACTTTATGCCGACTTATAAACTTCGATGGGTAGTTGTTCTTGATCAGTATCTCCCCCAATAATCATATCTCTTGTCCCAGCTTATCGGCTGTGTATATTAGTTGAATTTGATTAAATAAGCATCTGACTAAACCTCGTTTGTATTGGAACGGACAGAAACTGTGGTAATTTAAGTAATGTCCTATCAAAGTAGGCTTTTAGCCAATAGATCGTGTCTGGGTGTCTCCACTCGAGGCTCTTGGTAGATGGATATCGAGACGTCAAATTCCTCAGAAGTCTAGACCAAACAGGCAATCAGTGAAGGTCAAGAAGTATTGAATGACTAATTTACTGAGTTCGCCGACTCACCATTTATGACTTTCAGAAACATTTGTCATTACTGACAACCAAATGATTGGCAAAAAGGTGTTCGAATACCGGAGGTTGTTAAACCTCAGTCAATTCATGCAAATGGAATGACTAAACTAAATGGTTCAAAACAGATGTGTTAATCACAAAATGTAAACATTCTCACTGCCTTCTTAAGTTTTAGCCATGTGTTGGCAATCACACAATTAACAACAGAGAATAGTTGGTCGTCTGATTTGACCAAGGGAAATGGTAAAAGTACATCTTGCAACAAGTAACTAATCATGTTCATATTATTCTTTGATTTTTATTCTTAATTTAAGTCAGAATTCTTCATCTCTCCTTTATTCATAACCATGGTAACATTTTATAAAAGTATACGTTTTGTATTGTACGTATGTGTTCAGTTGTTTCTGGCCAAGGAAACAAAACAACGAAGAAATCGGAGTTGAAATTTTAGATAATATTTTCCATTATGATTATCAGCGCTTCTACATACACGTGTTTATGTTCTGCATAGAAAGAGAAATGGTGCATTAGGTTTTGCTGATATTCAGCATGTTACTTGTTTGACAATGATTTTAGTTCTGTTACATTGTTTGAGCTATTATAACACTTCTTCAATAAAAGAGATTCCATAAGAAAAGATGAATTTCCTGGAAACTAAATATATGACCTTCACAAGGCCACTTTTACTTTCAGAGGGATCATAAGCATTTCCAGTGAATAATATGAACAGAGGAAAGCCAAAAATAACGGGTAGTAAGACAATCATTGACTTTTATTACTTCATCTAGTGCGATTGATATAGCTGAGTGGCTTGAATAAATCAATACACAGAGTTGACAATATTTAGTAGAACCAATTCCATGCTCTACTGTTTGGAGTTCTTGATTTATTCGTTGTTTGTCAGTACAAGCTCCTAGATGACTTCCAGTCTCTCTAAATACTGATCTGAGTTAGACATGTATTCATTACTCCAGACACCTTATTCATCGGGAATGCCTGACAAGTTACTAATTATTTGTATTTTACCAAATTTCTTTTTAAGTTTATCGGATCAGAAATTCCTAGTAAATCTATAGACGGCATCCATTACAAGATGATATCTCCTCCTGAAGGCTTCCTTTACATGTTCTCAATCGTCATGTGTATGACTCAAGAAACTACTTTTTCCAAGATGGTCACTACACATGTACAAATTAGACTAAGTTTGTTGATCAAAATAATGATACTACTTCGCATGCAGCACTCAGTTTTCAGTGCTTTCTTAGGTATTACTGGTTTTAAATCCTTGAGCAGTGCTTTTTGAAAATGTGATTATTGCACATTAACACAACATAATCAGCATTAGTTGTCATTATACCAAAAGTTCTTTCGAATGATATTAGCGCAAACTGTCAACTACTGCTTTTTTCAAGATATACTTGAACACTGAACTAATTACTTTAGGTGGGAAGGATTCTAAAAAGCAACCTGTGTATTCGAACTGTTCCCATAATTCAACATAGGTACGCCTAAGTATTTCTGAGGCTAGAGATACTAATATTCGAAAAGTATAGGTATTGAAGGATCGGGATTTGTAAATGTTGGTGTTCATTATCAAGTTCAAACGCATAATCCCATCAGTGTTAATCACCGATTACGTTAAAGTGATATTTAAAACAAAAACGGCCCTCCTATGAAGCTTACCTATAAAATATCAGACAAATTTAAACTAATTGGGAAAAAGTGTTTCATTCATTGTACTAAAAACATATTTGAAATATAACTTCAAGAGTAATGACCACGACAGTTTGTCATTCATTTCTATTGCATGGGCAGGAGAATTCCACCACAGCATAGCATAAACTGATGAGTAGTTGTCAGTACAGTACCACTTTAATTAAATCAACTGATTAACCCCACTGATTACTAATGTGAGCTATTTCTGGTGTGCTACGCCTAAGAATAGTACTTGAGTGAACATCAGTAAGTGAGATGGAATTTGAAGTTCAAATGTGATAGGTGGAATCCAGGTGCATGACCTAGCGGATCACAGTTTCTAAGCAAGCCTTTAGGGTAGGGTTTGTGTCTTCAACGAAAGTACAACAACAGTACAAAAATAACGCCCATAAGGAATACTGCATTCCAGTTATATTCCATTAAAACTGAGACAAAGGTTTTCTTAGTCTTTTACTGCAGAATGTCTGCATTTCATGTTGGTGATTTTCTGATAAAAGTGCTTTTTAGTGTGGTGTTGTCTAGGATGAAGTCTTTGTATGGTATTCCGATCATTATCTTCTCTGTGAGTTCAAAAGTTTCGGCTTTTACATAAACATAGTTCAACAGCAGATCATTCGTAAATCTTGTCGATCAGTGTTCACAATTCTGATGTATAGGGTGACTTATAACCGCGTTTTTTTTACTTGCAGCAACGTATGAGCCTATGTGAATAAGAGGAAGTTGCACTAAACGTTGGACGTTCTTATCACTATGACCTTTTTCTCACTAAAAAACTAAACACGGCAACTAAATGCACTACTTAACCGTGTGGTCAGTGGAAAGTACATATTTTTAATAATGTTGTTTTTCAAAGGACAAGGTTATACAACCACGTAACCATGGCCACCTTTGTCCTATTATCTTTTACGATCTTTCCTTAACCTGTACAAATCTCTCCAGAATGATTGGATTAGAGCGTTGCATAGTTTTTGGTAGGTAGAGTTTGTAAAATTTTAATATATTGGTATATTTTGTAGTAATACTCCATTTAGCCTAATTATCAAATATCTTGCAATGATCTTACCCTTTTTCATATAAATGTATTGTGTGTACATGTGTATATGTGTATGGGTGGGTGAAATCAGTGAAGGCATCTGAGCAGATGCTTATCATTGTATTGAAATGAAAGTTGCGTATACACAAAAATTTCTTCATAGCTGTAAAGTATGGTGGGGAATTCAACCTTTCGTACAGTAATTTGTTGCTATGCCGATGCTACGTTGTCAAGTTTTTTCCTGTGTGCGAGAGAGAGAGCATTTATATGAGTGCATCACTAAGAGGGTCATTTAGATGATACTCATTAAATTTCAGCTACTTTCTTTTGGTCTCAGTGACCAATAATTATTCCCGATTGTTCTAGAAATTCCGTAACCAATAAATGATAAAGAAGAAGGAAATAAACTTGAGTATTTAATTCGCATACTTACTGAGTATAATTAGCAAAAGTTTGTTTTAGTCAAAATCATGCGTGAAATTGTACATATACAGGTTGGACAATGTGGTAATCAGATCGGAACGAAAGTGAGTTCCCAGACTAACTAAAACCTGCTTGTATATTTTTCATGTAAACTTTTCTTTGTATTTAACCATTAACATCATTAACTTAAATGCTGACTTTAACTGATTATTCATACAGATTTATTTACAAATGTTACTCTACCCCTCAGAAATTCATGGTGTATCGACCATAGAGTTCAGTCTTACCACGAAGCTATGTGACACGACACTACTAAGTACTGTATTTAGTGCCGTGTTCATACGCGATTAACAAGAAGACTTGGAGGTCAGTTAGATGAGTCCTAACGTTTGATAGATCTGGGAAAAGGTTGGTTGATATCTGAGTGAGAACCAGTTAGCTTAAGTTGCAGATACGCCTTGCTAAGGTCAACCAGAGAGTGAAAAATATCGATCTAAGGTTTCCCGCTGATTATCTTAATATTCCTTTAGCTGGTCAGTTAGTCGTATAAACTATTTCCAGTCACACTCCACTTTACTCAGTCGTATAATTCTTATGTTCTACCTAAGAAATTATGAATTGACCATTATGATGAAACTTGATATATCAGCAGGAAAAGAAAGAGTTGCATTTATTACTTCTGTTCACTGACTGCTTTTATATCTATTCTAATTCAGAGATTTTATTTCGTAATGTATAAGACTGTAATTCTTTTAGGATATGGATGTAATATGGAAAGTCTAGACCTCATGTTCAGAATACAAGTTGGTTGATCTTTTCCAATCGATATATCTCCGTTGCTTAACAGATTGCTAACGTTACTCAGAATCCTGAGGGGCAGTGTCCTGTTCTTTCAAGCAATAGTTGTTAGATTCAGTTTTAAGTGGTGAACTGTCACTCACTTAGACACATCCAGATGATGAATGTCTCCTAATTTTATGAATTGCTACAACATTGGATCATATTATTTCGATTTCTATCCTTCATCTAGGTTCGTTTTATCTTGATGAGGTGATGTAAGTTACGACAACGTCAACCACTAGGCGAAAATAACAAGTTCCATGGTGACAGTGAGTAAAATTGATAGATTCCAAGTAAAGCAAAATGTGTATTCTGTACTCACCATATTAAAAGATACATATGAACTGTCAGTAGATGTTCATCCACTAACTTAAAGATGGAGCTCATGTTATGCACTGCGGTGGTATAAAGATAAATACGAATTCATTAAGGAGACATGTGAGCATATAAATTAATTTTACTTAACTAGTTCCCTTCAGATACTTACAGTGAAGAACAATATCAAATTATTTACATGACAAAAGGTCAACAGATTTTAGTCGAGTTGATAAATAACTGTCAATGTAAATAAAAGGTTAATAAATTGGTCACCAGTGAGTAACCGGGGAATCTATCTAGTTCTTATTGTTTGACACGAAACCTAGTTCCTCGATTGCCTGTTAGTTGAGTCCCATTATCTAACACCATAAATGAACGGCAGAATGGATTCAAACTGATACATTTCATCACTTAAAGTTGAGGAAATTGTTAACATTGTCGCATGGGTTATTGCTAATAAAATGATTAGATTCAGGTTTTCCGAATAAGAAGGTTGGCAAGAAACAAAGAAAATTGTTTACCAAGTATGCAAAGTTAATATTACAATTTATAAATTCACATTGTCTAGGGTGTAAGGCCTAGAAAACATAAAATTTTATTTGAAATGGTTTAGGAGGGAGTGAAATGTGAACTGAAGTAAATTCGGGAAATAAAGTGAATTCATATTATTATGCTACACTTATTGTAACTGTTCTGTTCACGTTTATGAGCGGGAAAAGTTGTTAAACCTCACGAAATCATCATCATGACCATGTGAAGACCAATCATCTTCACATAAATTAATATTGATGAGTAAATATCTTGTACTGAGATATGAAAACCACTGCTTTGCACAATTTCGTCTTTCTCACTCATACATGTACAGTGAATATATTAAAGAATAAAAACATGGTCGAGCAATTTGGAATTAGTCCTTTTGTGAGGGAAAACAACTAGTGTATAGACACAGATACTAAATGACCTTTTCATTAAGGTTTTCGGTTGTAATCATCAGTTAAATGTGGTGGTCTTCTTGAATACTTTTTTCCATTTCATGTCTTGTATTTCTCAGGTGAAGTCACTGAAACTATCAAACCTATGAGTGTTAAAGTGTTCGAAACCTTTCAAAGCGCCGACCCATAAAATTATATCACTTTGGCATATATATGTACTACATTAAGATGCCTTAACTCCTTCTAATATCATGAAAAGAGAAAGAATAACAACGGGAGCAGAATGAAAGGAATCCATTATATTTCGACGGTATCTTGTCAACTGCTCACAAACTAGAAAATCAAAATGTATAGTATTACTGGAAATTTAACATACTTTAGTTCATGGGAAGAAAAAAGAATATTGCTCAGTGGTTAAGACGGAGATAACTAGTCAGACAGTAAAGGCCAATCATAACGGGGAATTTAAGGAAGGTTAATAAATCGCGTCAGGTGTACCAATTAAATACATATTCCAATGCAACGTCCTCCAATAAAAATAACGACGTAACCAGCATTCAAAGCAGAGGGACTTAACATTACAATTTACATAAAACGTGGTCAAGATTTGAGCGATTAGTATTTTAACTATTGGGTTGCGACTTAAAGGTTGACATTAGATATAGTTTATACTGGAGCACGTCACAGTGTGTTTGAAATAAAATAATACCAACCTATCGCATGAAAATCTGATTCAAGCTTCTTCAGGGAAATAATCCTGTTAAAAACCAGTAAAGTTTTTTGCTTTATGAAAAACTGGTTCTCCGTCAAAAATTAAGAAACCTAATTGGCTGTTTCGGTAGTTGATACGGTTTACTTCACTGTTACTTGAAAATTCAACCAGCTGATTTGATTTCCACTGGCTGAACAGTGATATACGATGAGACCTGGACATCCTGGTTTTTCCTTGAGAGAAGTAGATTGTATGTATGGTACGAGTTCTCATTTGGAATGACACCTGGCGTTTTAGGGGTCCAGAAAAATTTATTGAAAAATAAAATTTAACATCAAGGTGAATGCAACCCATGCCTATTTTATGAGGTGTATGTAGAGGTAACTGGATAAAATACCCAATAGGAACTTAATATAGTAAGTTGAGTCATCAACTATTCACTCCAAATTTGTTTGTGTTTACTTTATACTGGTGAGCAATTGGGATTCCCGCATTGGAAGTTAAATGTGGCAAATGTATTCGGAAACATTTTACCCTATTTGATGGATAGCAGTGGAATCCAGGAGGGGAGGGGGGTTAGTCTTATTTGAGACTTGTCAGCTGGATGGACCTGCACCCCAGTAAGTTTTGTTGTCCCCACTGAGACTCGAACCCAATACCCATCGCTTCAAATTTCAAGACGTTGACTACTAGGCCACTAGGACACGGGAGACACCAACTGTGAAATGGGTTTCGGTTATTTTATCCATTCTTTTAATTTCCCATTGGTATACTGGATCGAGTCGCTCGACCTCTGTGTTCGAAAATACTTCCCCTATCTCCTAGTTTATTAACTGAGGAAAAGTAGACTAGTCATTACATACACTCTTACATCTTAGACTAGGCTTCGTATGCATTGTTCTAGCTCAAATAAAAGTATCATCAGGTCCTAGTCACAGCAAATGAAACGAGCTTGCTACCCATCACCAACTTTCTGGACCACTTAGCCACATAACTACTTGGATATCGCCCTATAATCTCGAGTTTTTCTGAATAATAAGAGAATGGCAACAGCTTTGCTAGTTGCTATTGAGTCATAGGACTCACAAGAGATCTTAAGTTTTTATTCTCTCTTATGAATCACCGGGTAACTGTGTCTAAAGTCCAACACTCAAACATGCTCGACATTTCATCAAATGAAATCAAGAATTAGATTTAATAACATATTTCGTAATACTTATCTTCACTTTGTGCTCTGAAATGATCGACTAATGATTTCAGTCTACATCTTTGATAACCCTGAGGAGAGGGTACAACTTTTAGAGGCGATGTTCGTATATCTGTACAACCTTTGTTAACAAATTCCAGTTCTTTGGGGTCATTTGTATTACAATTCAACTTGTGCCAACGTAACAGAAGTAATCAGTATCTGCAAAAAGACCAGATTCTTCATGGATTCCCTTCCTGATTATGGTGCAGTTTTCTGATGATTTCCTTCATTATAAGAAAAAAACCTATAGAGGTTATGTTCTTCCTATTGTTTCATTATTTGAAAACGTGGTTGGGACAGAATTCATCATCTTCATCCTTCTACAATCTAGTTCTTAATTGTTCTGGTTTTTTGCATTCAAAATAAGCTGTTTTGGAAATAACGAGTGTGTTCAAAAGCAATATACTGGACTTTATCTAACATGAGTCTGTCAACTCTAGAGTTGATAAGGTGGTTTTGAAATAACTCAGCTGGTACATATCTAACAGGATCCATAAAAGGTGAATACAACTGAGGTCAACAAATTTTTTTTCAATGACTTAACTTTCTGATGTACCTAAATTGAAAGTGTATTCTTGATTATTTGCCAATGGGCAGTTCCCTAGCTAGTTAGCCATTTCAAACAATTCTTAGTAATTCAGCAAGAAAGGTAGTTATCTAGTTTTGAAATAAACAAGTGCTTTTATTAACATTTTTGATAACCAACGCTTCTGTTTACACTGTTTTTAGTTTTGGGAGGTGATTTCTGATGAACATGGGATTGATCCCGTGGGAACATATATTGGGGAATCGAATCTTCAGCTGGAAAGAATCACTGTATACTACAATGAAGCGTCTTCTGAGAAATACGTACCACGTGCCATACTGGTAGACCTGGAGCCGGGAACAATGGATAGTGTTCGTATGGGTCCATTTGGGAAGTTATTTCGTCCAGATAATTTTGTGTTTGGACAGAGTGGTGCAGGAAATAACTGGGCAAAAGGTCACTATACTGAAGGTGCTGAACTCGTTGATTCCGTACTGGATGTCACGCGTAAGGAGGCAGAGAACACAGATTCCCTTCAGGGATTCCAACTAACTCATTCACTTGGTGGTGGAACTGGTTCTGGTATGGGGACACTGTTGATCTCGAAAATTCGTGAAGAATATCCTGATCGAATAATGAATACATTTTCAGTTGTCCCGTCGCCTAAGGTGAGTGTTAAGACACTATTCAGTTAGTCTTTTAGCTTGGATTGTACCAATGGAAATGCAAAATATATTGTTTATCTCAAAAAATTAGCAGTACAGAAACTTAGGCAAATGTATGCATTCTTACTAAGCTCTGAATTACTAAAGAGAAAGTAATTTTAGATTACATAATTTTATAAGTGATACTTTAGTTTTTAAATTAACCGTAAGAGGGATATTAAACAGTCCATTGATACTGAATAAGGGTTATGGGAAACACATGGTTATCAGTCTATATAAGTTAATAGCACACGACGTTTTGAAGCCGATAATAAACTAGTGTTACATTTAGATCTAGGTAATACTCTCTCAGTTAATCAGTCTGGAATACTTTACCAAGTTAACGATAAAATATGAGCCTCAAACCGATTTTAAATTTCATTACCAAGCTGTTTACCCAGTTGTCATGTGTTTGACAAATATGTGAGTGATGTTAGAAGCTATAGGTCGATCAGCAGGAAGCCCTGGACGAAGTTACTTCTCTTGTTGGTTCCCACCAGCAAGGCATATCTGTTATCTCATGGAAAATCAAGTTGTCTCGGCGATTACAAACTGCATTGTTCATGGTTGAAATCGAGCTTTTACTAAAGAATGCCAGTAGGCATAAAGGATACTTCCAAGGTTTCTTAATGATCCAAAATTAACGCAGTGCAGGCTGAATTCACTGTAATTCCAAGTAATCCAGTTTATCAGTCACAACTCACACCAAACTGACAGACTTAAATCAACATTTGGGATGTCAGTCTACCTTCTTAAGCATATGGCTGCTTAGTTCAGATTACGCTGGCTCATTTACCCTGACTAGCAGATTTTAAAAAGTGAGCTGTAAGTTCAAATTTCGCTTCGTCTGTTGAATTTCTGGTAACCAGGAGGTATATTTTTCTGGCAAGGATTTACTACTCGGTTACATGAAGATGCCATTTAGATATATGTTTTGCTGAACACGCTGAAGACATGGGGACAGAAGAGGTGCTTTCTACATTCATCAAGTGGAAGGCAGTGATCAGAAATCGGTTTTACACTCACTCTACCTATATATTAATGGCTGGCACAATATCATTAGAGAAGTATAGTTTAATATTTTCTAGCTTGTACCAGCTGCACACTGAACAGATATCTAGACACGTATAAAAGGATGAGCGCAAAATTCAACAGAATACGTTGTTTTGGGCTTCCGTTTTTATGTATATGCATATCTATTTTGCTATTTCATTCCCTGTATTTATTAATAAGGTGGGCTACTCAAGTGTATTAAGGCCGTACATTATTCATCAAGTTGTTGACTAACCTTTAATTTTATGTTAATCATGCCGATGTAAATTACCTACACATCTTGTTTCATATACCCTAGAAATCTCTCTTTTACACTGAACTCTGAAGAATTTTCTATATTTAGTCAAAAATTACCCCAGACAAACCATATCATCTGTTAAATGTGTTAGGTCTTTTGTCTTATAATTTACTATAATTACCTTCTCTTTAAGTTGTATCAGTCCTTCTGATACTTTTATCACGAGACAAGCTTTGTAGAGGTATGGCAATTAAGGTTCATAATGCTAACGGATGGTCTGAAGGAGAAGTGTATTACTGATGAGGTAGTATTTTGTAAGAAACTTGCCAGTCGGTCAAGTACTTGCTACTAGAGGTCAAATTTATACACTCGGAGTTTGATTTAATCTAGATTGAATTGAGGATAATTTGCATACATGCATTTCTTGTCATTTGAATATGAAGAAATACTTAAACGGATCTTGTTTCCTTTTTGTCGGTAGATGATATAGAAAATAAAACTTCTAATTTACACCTGTATTTTCCAGGTGTCAGATACTGTTGTTGAACCATACAATGCTACACTCTCCGTCCATCAACTCGTTGAAAACACTGATGAAACCTTCTGCATCGACAACGAAGCACTCTATGATATTTGCTTCAGAACACTAAAGTTAACCAACCCAACATACGGTGACTTGAACCACTTGGTCAGTGCAACGATGTCTGGAGTGACAACGTGCTTGAGATTCCCTGGTCAGTTGAATGCCGATCTGCGTAAACTGGCAGTGAACATGGTTCCATTCCCACGTCTTCATTTCTTCATGCCTGGTTTCGCGCCACTCACTAGTCGTGGCAGCCAGCAATATCGTGCACTGACTGTGCCAGAACTCACTCAGCAAATGTTTGATGCTAAGAATATGATGGCTGCTTGTGATCCTCGACAAGGGCGTTATTTGACTGTAGCTGCCATCTTTCGTGGACGTATGTCAATGCGTGAAGTAGATGAACAGATGATGAATGTGCAGAATAAGAATTCGAGCTACTTCGTTGAGTGGATTCCGAATAATGTGAAGACAGCCGTTTGTGATATACCACCACGAGGACTTAAAATGTGTGTAACTTTCATCGGTAACACTACAGCTATGCAAGTTTTATTTAAACGAATATGTGAACAATTCAGCGCCATGTTTCGTCGTAAAGCATTCTTACACTGGTATACCAGTGAAGGTATGGACGAAATGGAGTTCACTGAAGCTGAATCGAATATGAATGATTTGGTGAGTGAATATCAACAATATCAAGATGCAACAGTTGACGATGAGAATGATTCTGACATTGAAGGTTTTGAAGAAGCCTGAACTACAATTTTTCATGTTATCACAGTTAGTTCCTTAAAATGTTGTCTTATCATATTGTTATCAATTTACAACTTCTGTTGTCCAAATGCTTAATAATTTGACTTATTTTCATGCTCAATGTTGCTCTAATAGAAATAATTATTCATATCTGTAGTAACTGTTTACCTGACTAATATTTTAAACATGCATGTAGCAGCTTTTATGTGATGCATTTCATGTTGTCTTCATTGTATTCACCTAAAATATGAATTAGTGCATAGATAGCTCGTTTGAAAATGAAATTGGCTTATTTTTTGAATCATCCCTAAGAAACGGGTTGTGGGTAGTTATATGTTATAGCTTGTAGTCTGTCATCATTGATTGATCTGAATCAAATCAAGGATCCAGTAATGGGAGACGAACTTCAGTGCAAATGCCTGGATAGTGCTTAGAATCTTAATTGCATTGTTGCCTCACGTTATCTAGTAAGTTTCAAATGTGATGAAACGTGTCTCGAATCCAAATACCATAGAAAGGGCTATCATATTGTCTTTACTTGTGATGAAACCTTGATGCTGAGTGATTGAAATAAAGATGCATAGGTCTACAACTTCTCGATGATTGGTATTAGCAATTAAACGTCAAATATAGTGAAAGACAATGTGGTATTACCTGGCTTAGTGGTCACACATTTCCCCTCAAATTTTACAGACCGCACATCTATTCCAGTTTGCACTGTCATATAAATGCTGTCTTTTCTAGTTTGAGGATGGTATTTTGTAGCCAAATGGATTGTATTTTTAAACTGAAGCCTGGTATTTTACTAGATAGCACATAAACTTCATATTTAACATTCGTATGATTAACGGAGAAAAGAACTGGTTTTTCAGCGTCAAGGTCAAAATGTTTTACACTCAGCATTTTAGAGACCTTATTTAGAGCCACCTTATCATTTCAACCAGATTTAAGTTGAGTAGTTACTTTACAAGATGATTTGGTATATGCCTGCTTCATGACCACCCTATTAATGCTTTTTGACAGCGAATGCATTAGGTGCTAGTAACATTTTAAATCAATTAGATTTTAAAAATTACAGCACTCAATTGATTTTCGAAATATAAATGTAGGGCAGTGGACCAGGACTTATTGATTGGTCACTAGATCTTGATGAAGAGAAGGTTTATAGCATTTACTTTTTGGCTTTTGTAATTAATCTTTTACTGCCTAATAGCTCGTAACATAACCCCTAAAGGGTAACAAAGACTCAACTGATGAGATGTTTTCCCCAAATAAATAGGTGGGAATTCGAAGTTTACTTGCATCTCTGCAGCTATCTGAATTGACGTAAAGCAAAATCGAAGTGTGCGACTCATACAGCCTACTGGTAACATCTTTGGCTACACTACAGGGTGATAACATTTATCTGTCATGAAACATCAATCTTGTTGTAATTTACAGATACGTTCCGCAGCTGAGTAAGCAAAATTCATTTCTAAACATTTTTAATGACTCTACGTCAGAGCTATGTTTAATTCCCAAGCTACTTTTCTAGAAACCAGCTTTGAGTTTGCTAAGAGGAAGAAATCGCTAACTATGGATTAAATTTGTTACATACATGTCTTTTTATATCCAGCCTACTTAGAATCTGCTAGATAATAGTACTTAATTTCTTCGAGAAAATGAAAGAGAATGTTTCAAGTGAATTCTATCCAGCATGATTTTTATTTATAAATCGCTACTATCTTTTAATTTTCCACCTTGTTGATGCTACATAGGCTAAATTATTTAATTATTTTTGAGTTTATTTATTACCAGTAGGCACCTATAGAATATTTATTCGCCAATCAGAAACACCAAATTTATCCTAGCGTTCATATGTTTATTAGTGTCAGTGAGTTATACATGCACAGAGAAGGGAGCGAATGAAATTCATTCCAATATCCAAGAAACATTTTGCTGAGTAAATTAAATATGCTGTCATACAGAACTTCTATTAAGCGCGATTTCATAAACTAAAAGTAACTAAATATAGTTTATAGATTCTCCTTTTTGCTCGAATAACATCTAAGTCATTTATTTCCAAACCTTTACGAAAAGTATTTTGACGGATATTCGACATCCTAAGCTGATATACGGGGAAATAAATAAATATAAATTGTCAGAAAAAGGAATTCACAATTCTAAATGGATTTGATGATGGGAAAATCCTCAAGTTCACCAAAAAGTGCTTCTGAAGTTGGATTCTTTCTGCTCCCTGTTAGACTAGCTCAGTGCAAACGCAAGGATTTTCTAGTTTAGCCAAAAAATTAAAACATCCATTATTACTCGTTACGGCTGCGTACAACGAAGTTAAATCTCTGAAACGCAAATCAACAACAAAGTATCATCATCAATTCCAAAACCTGCCATTCGTTTAGTCCTAGATCCGAACGAAATTTGTCAGTTAACAATTCGACTGTTAAGCAAATGGTAGAATTTCTAAATTTGAAGTGAAATTCGGCTTAACGAAAGTAATTCATGAAAAAACAGTCACAGTATAATATAAAATCAGCTAGTTGAGGTAGAAATTTTCCTAGAGGTCCTTTAAAATCACAGGATTTCTTGTCAGTACGTTTCAAAGAGACTGGAAATTAACTCTAAGCATCGCTAAATTTATAACCTTGATTCCAAACGAACAGCAGCAAAAGAATGCTACTGAGTGGTCATACTATATGAGGATTTATCATTTATTGCTAAAAGGATGACACTACATATTACAACCTTTTAAGTTTAGGGAAATAAGATGTCGGTATTAATGGTATTCAGAATAGATAAAAGTTCAGATTCCGAGTGAGCAACTGCGTTTCTTAGGTTTCTTATTTGAAATAGAAGATTCAGCTCGCTGAAAAGCCAGTAGATTGAGGTGAAATTAAGTTCTGTTTCTTCCTGGCAACCATAAGTTTTTGCAATAAAAGTCTCACTTCTCGAATATTCAAAACTGTGGCTCACCACCAGCGTTAATATCACTACGATGAAACTATAGATACATTATTAACAGAGTAATAAATTACTATTATTATTTATTTGTTGGCATCCTAGTGGAACATACAGCATCAGCAGCAAGTCCCCATTTCATTCTCTTCTCTCCAGTCTTTTCAACTTGGCTCCACCACTACCCACAAGCTTTCATTTCTCCCTCACTCAATCTCCTCCATGTCACCCTCGCCTCAGATGCCCAACTCGTCGTTTCCCATTTGGCTTCCACTCAACGGACTGGCCTGGTCTGGTCTGCTCTGGTCTGATCTGGTCTGGTCTGGTGCGTCATATCCCCAAACGGTCTTCTCAGTGTATCCCCAATCCAATCCAATCCATCTCCACTTTCCACTACACATCTGTTGGACAACAGGTTGTTGGTTGGTCCATTGCCAGCCAGACTTCCTTGTTGTTTATTATTAGTATTCTGGCCATCTGATCTTCAGTGTCAGTATCGAGTGAGTGTAGGCAGCAGCTGTTGATGAATGTCTGCAGTTTGTTGGAAGGAAATGCTTTTTCGTAACGTGCCAAGTCTCTCAACTATCACATGGAAGCACTGACTTGAGTGACTTAGTGTTGAAAATCCGGATGTTGTTCACGCTTTATGCTGAGTGCAGTGCAGTGCAGTGCAGTGCAGTGCCGTAGATCTCCACAATGATTTCAGGTAAATGAAGGCCTGTCTTGCTGTCTTTCCGATCCTGGCTTTGACATCCTCACCTGTGCCGCCACCACCACCTGTAGTTGAAACGATGCTGCCTAGGAAGGTGTGTAGGTAGGTTTCTCCTGTTGATGGTGATTGGTACATATCGTTGTCGTTGGTTGGGTATCTTCATCACCTCTGTCTACTCTACGTTCACCTGAAGTCTCGTGTTCACTGCCCCACTTCTTCTGTCAACTTGTTAGTTTTTGCCTGTAGATCTTCGAGTTTGTGTGACATTACACATAAATCATCGGTGAAATCTTTTCACCGGTCCATAGTATGGCCATCTTCTCGCTCCTCACAGTGATCAATAGACAGAAAAATCTTTTCTGTATAACAAACGTGGTCACAAATCTGCAAACCTTTCAAGAATGTTCAGGCCAGTTTTGTAAAATGTCTAGCTAAAATGGAGTGACTTTAAGGGCCACCCTAGAAACAAGTGAAATGACCAATTAGACTTCTTTATTTTATGAAAACCTGTCTTTCTAGCTGAAACGAAGAAACCTGATTGACTATTTTTATTATTGCTAGAGTGGTCTTTAAAGTCACTCCTAGAATGTGTTCACTGTAAGGTAGGTTTAATTAAATGTGGAGCTGGGATTGAATATACCAAACGAAACGACACATCCATTTCTTATGCCCTGTTGTTCTTGTAAAATTATCTATGACGTTTTGCTTCATGTTTACAGTCAAGGAGAATATGAATGCTAACACAGACAGGCACACATACTAGTTATACAACACTGAATGATTAGTTACTATATTTTCGAAATACGATGACTAGACGAAGGAGATTGGACAGGGAGACTAAATTACATGTCTTTGGATTCATTTAAAAATCCTTGATATTTTAATTTTGATCATTTCCCTAAAGAAGCTCAGACCAGACTTCCGTGTCAAACATTGTAATTATTTTGTTTCAAACACTGTGTGACTTAAACAATATACATATATATATATATATATATATATATATATATATATATATATATATATATATATATAATGTCAGCCTTTTACAGACTAATATTTGCCATACTGTTCGGTCAAATCTTGATCATAGTTCAAATCAATGTTTCATTAAGTTGAACATTCATGAATGCAGAGCATGTTTCCAGAAAAAGTACTGATGCGATCAATACAATTAAACGCATCACACAAGAAGTGGTTGTGAACATACTCTTCTAATGATTTTAGGAATTTAGTCATGTTAATTCCATAGTTTTAGGTTTTGAACAAGCTACTTGATGTGACGATAGTTCCTGCTATAAAAAACTATTTTTGGAAGCTAGAGTTGAGAAATACTCATTGACTAAGGTTAGAAAATGTCGACATCTTATTCATGTTTGTAAGTAGACCTGGTAAGTCGTTGAGGCTCACCTTGTTTAAAATAATACCATATTGGAAAATGACAACAGTCCACTATTCTATAGTTTCCAACTGCTCTTCACTTAGTGTCAGCTTGTGATAATAGAATTCTTGTCTATTGTGAAGCAAAAATATCCTGTCACCTTGTCTCCCTACATTCCTAAGCACCAATTTGAAAATCAGAAAAACAGAGTGAAAATGCATGTTAGTAAAACGTTTCTACAATTTCTGCGAGAAATTTCATAAAGGAAATTGTATGAATCCATCTCTAAGCATAAACAGTGTTTTCAGTTTGGTTAACTCAGCTTATCTACCATCCAGTTCAAACAGTTGTCAGAGATTTCCATGTAAATGATAGTGTTTTATATGCACTGACATAAAACAAAACTAGTGCATTAAACTACCGAATACAAAACCATAGTCACCGGTGGTTTCATAGACGATCTAGCGAGTAATACACAGCTAATGGATACACACAACCATCTAAAAAGACATAAAACAGTGTCCGTTTGGAGTCAGAGTAGCCCAAAAACTAACGAAATCACTACACAACATGTTGTACGAACTAAAAGATCCATAGCCAAAAGAAGATAAAGCAAATATAATCTACAAAATCAACTACAAAGACTGTTCACAACACTATGTTGGCCATTCTAGACGTCGGATTGTTGAAAGAATTCATGAACACCGAACCAACTAGCAGTAAGGTGGCATGATTCAGCCTCCTTGGTTTCGATGCATACAGACAATCACGACGACAAATTCGACCATGAGAATGTGGAAATCCTCGAAGAGCAGATTCAAAAGCTGAAAGGAGATTTCTAGAAGCATGTAGATATGTAGATACAGACCTAATCCATGAGCTACTTAGAAGAAAAAAGCCATCCATCACCCAAGAGTAAACTAGCCAAATGAATCAGTGATGATGCACAGTGTGACAGCAACAAACAGCATAGTTTTACTCTAAAAAACATTATCTTCCAGTGTGACTGAAAAAAATTAAGGTCAAAGAGGTCGTTTGGTAAAATCTCTTTCCCAGTTAGACAACACTCAAGGTCAATAAAAACTACCTAAGCGTCCGTGTCAGAACCGAATATGTTCCCTTCTTTATGAAGTTAATACTGAAGATTTCACCAGCCTGGTGATAAAAAATTCAGGACAAAATATCAAAGCTCAGAGAACACCAAACCACCACCAAGTTTAATCTGTAAAATGAATTATCACATTAATCATCTGTACTGACCAGCTTTAATTTTTTATAGAATGAAATTCTGTGTGTCCCGAAGTACTATTTTCAGGAAGACGATTTATAACTGTAGTATGCTTTTGAAACCGATATTTTCTTGTAATGGGAAGAGAGATGCATATCATTATGATTTTTGTACACCTAGAAATGCAATAAAAATAAAATCTAATCTTGTAGTAAAGTATTTTTGCATTTAGGTCAAAGGTAGCTTTGATTTAGACCAAGAAGTAATCTGTTTACCATTTATTTACTTTTTCCTTCCTATTTCAGCGAATCAACACTAGGAATTAGACAGTAAGGCCTGTATATAATTTATTTAATAACATAACAGAAATATTTATTCCCTAAGTTTAATATAATGCATTTCTAGTTTCTCTCTTTTATATGGTGTAGTTGACCTCCATTATTTTGTCTGGCTTTTTGTTTTGCTCTGAACTGGTAAGCATCTGTTAACAGTTAACTCCTGTGGTCAAAGTGTGCTCACATTTTCTTCTGAAAGAAAGGTAAGCAAAGAGACGAAAGGATAAACAAATTACGGCATCGACATCCGTAAGCGGTTGCCAGTTATTTTATGGTCTGATCACCAGAAAGTTGTTTTCGTTATAAAATGATGTCGTATGTTGGAATGTTGTACAGGTCATTTGTCTAAGATATCTGTTCATCACTATGTCGGGTGGTGTGCATGCAAGTCATTAGCAAGTTCGAAATTTTGATGAAGTTACTGTAAATGGTGTTACCTTGTAGTACAAAATGCAAAGTCAGATGAAATAACAAAACACTGTTTATGCTTAGAGATGGATTCATACAATTTCCTTTATGAAATTTCTCGCAGAAATTGTAGAAACGTTTTACTAACATGCATTTTCACTCTGTTTTTCTGATTTTCAAATTGGTGCTTAGGAATGTAGGGAGACAAGGTGACAGGATATTTTTGCTTCACAATAGACAAGAATTCTATTATCACAAGCTGACACTAAGTGAAGAGCAGTTGGAAACTATAGAATAGTGGACTGTTTGTCATTTTCCAATATGGTATTATTTTAAACAAGGTGAGCCTCAACGACTTACCAGGTCTACTTACAAACATGAATAAGATGTCGACATTTTCTAACCTTAGTCAATGAGTATTTCTCAACTCTAGCTTCCAAAAATAGTTTTTTATAGCAGGAACTATCGTCACATCAAGTAGCTTGTTCAAAACCTAAAACTATGGAATTAACATGACTAAATTCCTAAATCATTAGAAGAGTATGTTCACAACCACTTCTTGTGTGATGCGTTTAATTGTATTGATCGCATCAGTACTTTTTCTGGAAACATGCTCTGCATTCATGAATGTTCAACTTAATGAAACATTGATTTGAACTATGATCAAGATTTGACCGAACAGTATGGCAAATATTAGTCTGTAAAAGGCTGACATTATATATATATATATATATATATATATATATATATATATATATATATGTATATTGTTTAAGTCACACAGTGTTTGAAACAAAATAATTACAATGTTTGACACGGAAGTCTGGTCTGAGCTTCTTTAGGGAAATGATCAAAATTAAAATATCAAGGATTTTTAAATGAATCCAAAGACATGTAATTTAGTCTCCCTGTCCAATCTCCTTCGTCTAGTCATCGTATTTCGAAAATATAGTAACTAATCATTCAGTGTTGTATAAACTAGTATGTGTGCCTGTCTGTGTTAGCATTCATATTCTCCTTGACTGTAAACATGAAGCAAAACGTCATAGATAATTTTACAAGAACAACAGGGCATAAGAAATGGATGTGTCGTTTCGTTTGGTATATTCAATCCAGCTCCACATTTAATTAAACCTACCTTACAGTGAACACATTCTAGGAGTGACTTTAAAGACCACTCTAGCAATAATAAAAATAGTCAATCAGGTTTCTTCGTTTCAGCTAGAAAGACAGGTTTTCATAAAATAAAGAAGTCTAATTGGTCATTTCACTTGTTTCTAGGGTGGCCCTTAAAGTCACTCCATTTTAGCTAGACATTTTACAAAACTGGCCTGAACATTCTTGAAAGGTTTGCAGATTTGTGACCACGTTTGTTATACAGAAAAGATTTTTCTGTCTATTGATCACTGTGAGGAGCGAGAAGATGGCCATACTATGGACCGGTGAAAAGATTTCACCGATGATTTATGTGTAATGTCACACAAACTCGAAGATCTACAGGCAAAAACTAACAAGTTGACAGAAGAAGTGGGGCAGTGAACACGAGACTTCAGGTGAACGTAGAGTAGACAGAGGTGATGAAGATACCCAACCAACGACAACGATATGTACCAATCACCATCAACAGGAGAAACCTACCTACACACCTTCCTAGGCAGCATCGTTTCAACTACAGGTGGTGGTGGCGGCACAGGTGAGGATGTCAAAGCCAGGATCGGAAAGACAGCAAGACAGGCCTTCATTTACCTGAAATCATTGTGGAGATCTACGGCACTGCACTGCACTGCACTGCACTGCACTCAGCATAAAGCGTGAACAACATCCGGATTTTCAACACTAAGTCACTCAAGTCAGTGCTTCCATGTGATAGTTGAGAGACTTGGCACGTTACGAAAAGCATTTCCTTCCAACAAACTGCAGACATTCATCAACAGCTGCTGCCTACACTCACTCGATACTGACACTGAAGATCAGATGGCCAGAATACTAATAATAAACAACAAGGAAGTCTGGCTGGCAATGGACCAACCAACAACCTGTTGTCCAACAGATGTGTAGTGGAAAGTGGAGATGGATTGGATTGGATTGGGGATACACTGAGAAGACCGTTTGGGGATATGACGCACCAGACCAGACCAGATCAGACCAGAGCAGACCAGACCAGGCCAGTCCGTTGAGTGGAAGCCAAATGGGAAACGACGAGTTGGGCATCTGAGGCGAGGGTGACATGGAGGAGATTGAGTGAGGAAGAAATGAAAGCTTGTGGGTAGTGGTGGAGCCAAGTTGAAAAGACTGGAGAGAAGAGAATGAAATGGGGACTTGCTGCTGATGCTGTATGTTCCACTAGGATGCCAGCAAATAAATGTATATATTAATCTGGCTGGCTGATTTTCGTTATGCACTTTGATGAACGTTAGTTGGTCGGAGGTAATCGGCTTGAAGACCTTTACTCATATTTTGTGCTTGCTGACGATCATCACCAAGTGTATTTGCAGCAACAACGGAGCTATTGTCTCGCCTGGGATTCAAACCGTCATCAGTCGTGGATTTCAGGGCTCCATTTATGCATTATTGGCGCTCTTTGATGCAACTTTAGGTGATGCGGAATGGAGTCTCAAATAGATCGGTGGTGGTTGCAGACACGCCTTTCCGATGTGTGAGAAAAAGGACCAAATCCAAGTCCAATGCTTCCTGCCGATTGCATCCGTCCAGTTAACGTAAAAAATTTAGTTTCGACTGCGACAGGGTTATTCACACCAGAAAGGTGACGGATGTTTGACGTAGATTGCGAAATGTAGTCTAGATGACGTCATTCACGCGGTGAATATCTGTCGGTGGTGGTGTGTAAGGCGTTAGTTAAAGTTTTGTAGTCGGTAAATATAATGAAATCACGACCTTCCACAAAGTGACGAAATGTCTAACTGAGGCATATATGGCGAGCAATTCGCGGCCAAAAGTGCCGTACCGCATTTCGCATGCGGATAGCTTCCGGGAGATGAAAGCCAGCGGGATCCAAGTGTGATCCAGAAGTTGTTGCAATTCAGCTCCAATGGCCGTGTTAGAGGCGTCAACCGCAATGCTAAGAGGCAGGTTTACATCCTGATACACCAACATCGTGGCGTCCGCTATTTCGGTTTTGATCTTGCAAAATGTGTCTAGTGCCTCAGAAGTCATGCTGAAAGTTGTACACTTACCTTTCAACAGGTCGGTCAGTGCAGTCAGAATGTGAGCACACTGAGGAAAGAAACGATGGTAATAGCTCACCATCCCCAGAAACGCATGCAGAGCTTTAAGTGACATTGGGACTGCAATGTCGTGGATCGCCTGTACCTTTTCAGGTAGCGGATCAAGATTTGACTTGAGGTAGTGTTTTGCATCTTAATGCTCATTCTGTCATTGAAATGTGTCACCACAAAATTGGGGTGAATTTTCAAATAGTGAACGTTATTCGCGGTATCGTACTTTTCATTTCACATGGAAAATTTGTACTTCCATCAGGTTAGAATTGGTGGATTAAAAAATTGGGATTGAAGTTCAACATTAATTACAGTTTATGAATCTGCAAACTGCACATTGCTTCTGAGTGCTCAAATTTTGAGAACACGGCTGTTGAGAAAGATCTCAGTGGGATGAAACTTACCTCCTAATCAACAAATCTGTGCTTATCATAAATTTTTACGCTTAGCTACAGTTTAAAAATGTTTAAGGTGAAGATGGTAAGTTTGTAAATTTATTTTGAGAGTTATACTGCGCATCAAGGATGATCTACCTATTATGCATTCCCAGAACCTTAAAAATAAAGATAGCAGCATCGAAAAACAATTGTTAAATATAGTATAGAAATGTTTATCAGCCTGGTCTGTTTTAAAGTGCCAACCGTGAGAAAAGTTTGTGTTTAATGCCACCTTCACAGAGATCTTTGGACCAGGAATCCCGAAGAATCCGACTTGTAGAAAGTGATTGAAAAGTAAGATGATATTTCTTCTTAGGAGTTTCTTAGCTGTCTGTCGTTTTCCATTCTTTGTTTCACACGTAATTCACTTCTTAATTACAGAACAAAACTGGTTAAAAGAGAGCACAAAATTCAAACATACACTGAGAACTGCTTTATGGACTTGTCCTGTTTATCAAAACAACCGTCTACAGAGAAACCGAGAGACAATCTTTTAGTCGTCAAGTTTTATCAGGACCGGAATCTACCAATTGTTCACATTCTCCAGGGTCACTTTTATAATCATTTGCGAAGTGAATGATAACACTAACCCACATTCAGAATGTACTTCATCAGACGTTATTATTCATTCTAAGAATCTTGGTTTTATCCGGTTTGAATTGCTTGCACATCTAAGCTAGTTAAGCTAACAGTGTGGTTGATTGACCAACTCTATGGTCAAATCTTATTTTTCGATGGGCATACTCGAAGAAGTGGTATCAATCAGAATGTGATACATATCCCCACATGTCAATAACTTACATACTGTTATTTTTGTTGGCTTTCAAATCACAAGATAATGGCCTTCATGACTCTAACTTTTGAAAGTATCAGGATTTCTTACTTGCTGATCATATTTATGGTCAGTTTTGTAAGTATTCAATGCTGATTAGCAAGAGAAGAAAACCCATAGTGACAATTTTTTAATCATCATTTGAAAGGGAAACAAACTAACTTTTGAAAACTTTCAGGAAGTAGCTAGATTACCATTTCTACAGCAAATAAATAATTCTGACTTCTCTTTAAGTATGAGATCATCTTGAACCAGTAAATACTCTTACAAAATGAGTTTTGAAGACATCAAAGCTAGCGCAAGATTAGTTTGTTTTAAATTTCATCAAAGAGAGATTCATGTGCTGTTAAATGACAGTTGTATTTTGACGTCACTTTTAATAGCAGTCACAGTTTCACCAGTGAAAACAGAATAGTTTCAATAAGCAATGCCGTTTTCGCTTACATGATATCTATCTAGTAAAATCACCAGTTCAAATCTATTTGGCATGGATAATTTAGTTCTTTGAGCTGACCAACTCAGCAACAAAATGATGATCCAGTAATTTAGTAACCTCTACAACGCTGGTTTGATTTCAACTCTCTCTGACTGGCTACGCCGTTTTGTAGGTCATCTTCTGCCACTGGGAACATATCATTCCGGTTAAGCAGTTTTAAAATGAAACTAAGTCAAGTTTGTAGTTAAACCGTTAGGTAAAAAGGGTAACATGTTAAAAATTCATGAAGAATAAGAAAGTCTGAGCTAAATTCCTGGAATGGTGTATTTATTTGTTTTACCAACGAGTAATGGATAAGTCTCTAACATTCGAAGAAATGAGTTTAAGTCTATGTGGTAACAACATCACTTGGAGATAAGTGCATCCAACTTACGACTTCCAAACTCACGTGTATCGTACATAGTACTTCTTAGATATTCTGCATTACTGCTCCAAATTAGGTTTTACTGATAACTAGTGGAGACATTCATAAAAGTTTAAGAGTTTATTGTCATCATTTTTTTTTTGTTGCGAAATCAGTGTTAGAATGCATAGGCTTTGATTTTTAAAAAATCCAAACGCTGAACACTCAGGTAATTGACAGAAAACGTCTTTATCCGTCTATCATTTCATCTCTGGATGAACTTAAAATTATTGCAACTTGTGGTTTTCTAGTTATTATGACATGTAATCTGTGTGGAACGTTTTCACTGTAAGATTATTTAGAACTCCACTGTATGGTTATTTTAATAAATCTAGGGAAATAAAATAGCGAATGAGGTGGATTTCGTTTATGACCTACTAAGCTGAAGTGTTTATGACCCATTACCAATCATTTACAAAAGTTGTGACTGATTCATAAATCCGTTATCTGGTTCCATTTTTATACCAGTTAGCTTGATTAACAGTTCCAAGGATATGTGGTGTCATGTATTCGGAAAATAGACATATCCACTGGAAATCTAAGATTTGTACATGATAATTTCTTTATACATCAAGCCTAATGTTTTCCCATACACATTCACCCAAGTAAGTGAAGTGGTTGAATGTGTCGACCACTTCACTTATTTAGGGAGTTGCATCAGCTCAAACGGGGTGGTTGCTGATGAAATTTCAGCCTGGACACAGAAGGCTAGTTTGGCATTTGCCAAATTGCGTCATTTATGGTGCCGGCTGGCGACATATCTGACTATCTACCAAATTACGAGCACACTTCTCTGCATCCCATTCCTTCCTGTTAAACGGCTGTAAGGCATGGTTGTTGAAAGTAGAAGATATCAAGTGGTGACAGGGTTTTGATTGTAGGTGTCTTCGCATCATTGCTCGCGTTTGATGGGATCACCGTGTGACCAATGTTGAGGTCAGACAAAGGGTTCCAGGCAAAGTAAGCAAGTCGATTAATGAGGTTGTGAACCTTAGTCGACTGAGGTGGCTCGGATGTGTATTACACTTCACATGTCCAGCCACCATCTACCACAATGTTCCATGCTAGGGGAAGTTCGATTAACATGGAAGAGGGTTCAGGGTGGTCAGAAGAAAATGCGGCACCAGTCGACAAAGTCCCTGACTGTTGGTCTGAATGATGTAGGGAGGTGAAGTCTGCCTGGTTAGGGTACCCGAGACTATCGGAATCAGTGGTTAGGGATTCTTGGTGACATGACTGGAAATCGGTCACAGTTGTGCAGATGTATTCACTCCTTGACCTCTTCGAAAGCTTGAATATTCACACTGACCTTTATCTTCAAATCGTTTATTCTCTCACACAATCTTATCTACTCTGATATCACTCCTTTTCTATTCACCTGTTGTTTGTATACTACTTTGAATTGTATTGACTTGAACCGATGCACTTGTGTGCGAGGTTCTACGTTGATTTTGTCTCTCTGTCCATCATATTTACTAGTAAAATTGTACAAGAAGTTATTTGCTGTTTTATAATACTCACTTATATGGTCTTCATCTCATTTTTGTTTGATGTCTAGAGACTGTCTGTGATGATACTCCTCACCTTCTTACTGTCCGATGCACAAAAGCTGCAAGTCAAGTCATTTATTTCAGCAGATGACACTTTCCAATAGCTCCTTAAAAAGGAATCAGCTAATGCAATTTTCCCTTCCACTGTTTCAGAAAGTGCATTTCACTATCGTTTCCCAACCGAGTAACATGAGTTTATAAGTAATAGTGTTTGTAATAAAAAATATGACGATTCTTTTGTTGAGAAGCTGACACTGATATTGGGAGTTTATGTTAAACAAAATCCCATAGAACTAAAAGCGCATAAGATATGTAAATCAATAATGCAGGATAAAATAACAGCCTCTTGTAAGAAGATAGGTGCAATTATGTCTTCCAGTTTTTCGATCTGAAGCATACTGTCTACTACACACAATAATCAGCTTGATTGTATGTGCATATAAGTTATCAGAATAAATCTGTATTTAATGCTGGTCTCCGATTCATTGTGTAGTCAGCTGCATACCCACATCCATGCCTCTGCTAGCCTTAAGATGTTTTCTGGTTCGTTCATACAATTCATTGTAACAGAAATATAATCTGAATCATCATAATATTTATAACAACTCGGAAGGCTGTATGCAAATATCTTGGTTGTATTGTGTTCTGTGAGCTCGGTTGTTTAGTCGTCGAGCTTTCATCGTCTTTCTAGACAACATCATCAGCACTAACTTCCGTATGAAGTGAGTTGTCAATATCTCTCCGTGAGCTATTTAGTAGCTTGCCCTGACGATCTGGTTTGTGATTGCTTGTTTCCTTTGGTTTTTGTGTCATAGACTGCACAGATTTACCTGTTGGCTGTTCCTCTGTCTGATCTCCGTCCTTTCTGTCGTTGATCATTTTCCTCATTGGTTGACAGATTGGGTCTGTATCCACACATCTATTGATTTCTGACTGACCTGAACGCCAAGCTTCTAGGAATTCTCTGATATTCTTTGTGTTTCCTCTCTCCCTCCAGAATTTCTATATTGTCCAGGTCAAATTCATGTCCATAATTATCCACGTGCATTGAAGTCAGTAATGAAATGACTTGGCGTTTAATAGCCAGTTGGTGTTCATGTAGAGGGAGGGGAAGAAGACGACCACTTTATCGAATGTAGTGTTGACTACAGTTATTGCAGTTGGTTTTGTAAATGATGTGCAGTTGGTTGTGGCATCCTTGGGTCTGCATACTAGTGTTTGGATGGAACTTGTTGGTTTATGAGCCACACAAACCCCAAGTGGTCTCAGTGATCTTGTCTTGATTTCTGATATATTCTTTATGTATGGTAGAGTGATGCGTTTGTTGATTTCTGTCGATGACTTTGTAGTTGATGGTGTACGGGATAGGCATCTTCTGATCAAGTTCTGTGGGTAGCCGTTCTTCTTTAGGATGGGCATCAAGTACTTTTCTTCGTTTCTCCGTGAAGTTGTAGTACTGCAGTGTGTTTTCGCTCTTTTGAATCGAGTTTGCAAGCAGCTAATTTTGTTCCTTGTTGGGTTGTTGCTATTGTAGTTGAGGATTTGGTCAGTGTGTGTTGACTTCCTGTACACTTGGGTTTCCAGCTTTCTGGAATTTGTCCTACTGACTAAAACATCCGGGAATGGTAGTTGGTTGTTTGGCTCCTTGTCCATTGTGAAGTTGATATCACTGAAATCTCTGTTGATCGAACTGTAAGTGTTTTCTATATCATCTTTTTTAATGATGACAAAAGTATCGTCTACATAGCTAATCCAAATTTTCGGTTTGATCACAGGTAGAATGATGACTTACAGTCTCTGCATCACTGCTTCTGCAATTAGTCCGGATATCCGTGACCCGATGGAGTTCCTTTCATCTGTTTATATATCTTGCCGTTGAGTTGGAATTGTGTTGTCAGGCAAAGGTCAATGAGTTCCATCAAACTTGAACATTTAATTTTTGCTTTCTGAAAGGCTTGTGTCTTCATGGAGCAGAAGGGACATAGTTTCCTTGGCCATTTAGAGTTCGATGGAAGTGCATAGTGTACGTAAATATATTTATGAAAGGGGGTCTGTATTCAATAAATAGCGTGTTTTTCATTTCGCAAAAATCTAAACAATGAAGGCAGTTCCTTTTTCAGTTAAGTCGAGTTCGCTCAAATCGACAGTCTAATCATGGCTACAACTAAGGTAAGCATAGGTACTGTGAGACTAATTTAAGATGCACTTCGACGGTGTACAATCCTGAGAGCGCATACATTCAGATTTGACTACTCGACATGATGAAACCACTGAGGATAGTTATCAGTTACTCCTGAGAAATTGAAACTACACGATCAAAGATAACGTGGTACCGAGTTGATCAGCTACATGTGGTAACAAATTTTTAAAATGGAGTCAGAGAATTTTTTGACTGCGTATTCCATGAATTGTAGCATTTATATTTTCTCTATCTTGGTATCTACAATGTAGATTCAATGAAAATAAGTCAACGTATAAGTATTTTACTTGTGTTATCCTGGTAAAGCATGTTAGAACAAATAACCCAAATAAAGTACACCTTATACGATGAATCATACTAATTCGGTGCCCACGTTTTTCCTAAACATCTAGTCTAGTATTGGCTAGAATCATTCACATGAAAATAATGTTGGATTTTTGCTACACAACTAATCTGATGATTGTAAACGTGTAGTGACATTTCATTCCTGCAGTTAATTTGTGAAGAATTTGGTGAACCCAACATACTAACGACGAAACGGGTTTCAGGCTAGATGCAGTGATAACATTGTTTCGACAGTTACCGACAGAATATTGGTTTCAGCATAAGATAAACAGTAGCAACCAGATTATGAGTTAACTGACTTCTGACAGATAAATTAATGCCCACCTATGGACCCTAGGATCTTAAACTCGACCTTAGCCAAACTGACCTCTCAATGTTTGTCGCAAGAATACTTCACTCCCTTTTCATAGAATGAAATAATTATTTGTTTGGACCAGTGTAGTTGGACTACCTCTGATTTTCATGCTTTACCTGGTACTTCCATCACTCGATTCAGTACTTTCTTATCTGAATCCTTAAAAACTTCTGGTGGCAAACCATCAGATCCTGCTGTACTGCATCTCTTCAGATTTGAAACAGCTTTCTGAACTTCGGCGAGAGTTGAAGGACCAAAATCCATATCTCATTCAGGTGCGGGCTGGATGTCGGGCAGGTGAAGCATTACTTTGGACCAGTTAAACTGCTTCAAAGTGGTTCGCCGACTGTTCTGAAGGGTTACAAGTGACACATCCTTTTCACTGATGATCTCACCCATCGTCATCTTTTTGCCAATATCCGTAATATACATACATAAATGTTAAGCATTACCTAACGTAGATGTCTTCTCCACCTCACTTTCACCATCCACAAATGTTTGCGGTCATTACGGAGACTCTTCGTCAATTAACTTTTGAATTGCTTTCGCTCGTCATTCAGGCCAGAGCCAGCTAAAATTATTCTTCTTGTATTGATCAGTTCGGTGACTTTGTGGAAATCCACTGGCTTCTACTAATCTTTTGATGTAGCTTACCAACTGTCATTACCGTTAACAGTTTCTTGATACAATCAACTAGGATTTCGCTTATGTGACAAAATGTCTGTTTCCGACGCGTTTATCAACGGTGACTAGTTAATTCTACAGCAAGAACAGAAGGAAGCTGACATAAATTTTGAATTTTCAAACTTACTGACCAAGTTGTGAAAATAAGCTGACACATGGGTGACAATGAGGAGAAAGAACGAGAGTTCGGATATCGGTTGTTAAACAATTTACCTCTCAATCAATTCATTGGGACGCAAGTTATTTGATGTTCAGTCGAACTTATTACTCACAATTTCTCACATGTATTTATGCTCATATGACTTGGCATATCAGCAAAACTGTGAGAACATTACATTTAAGAGATATTCAGCTATATTGTTGTAATTAAAGGGCTTTGTCCTAAATTCAGCGGTTTATCATAATACTCATTGTTATTAAGCAGCACAGTGTGGTTACATAAACTTCTAAGGGACATCAATTCTGGATACACTTCTGTTCATTGAATTGTCATGTGTAGCTGTTCTGAAATGAGTGGAGATTCATTTGTCTGAAATTAGAAGAAGCTTTCCTGCCAACTATATGCTTTTTCTTTGGATATTATAAAGACAGTTAAGTGTATCATGTATTTAAAAAGTTTGGTTACGCAAGGAAAAGACATTTAAGAGAGGAATAAATCTAATAAATTTCACTTTCGCATCCAGTGAATGACAAACGAGAAAATGATAGAAAGTCTAAGAGTTTTGTTCTACATATCATTTCTTTTTTGATAATGATGATTTATCAATTCAGCTCCATAACATAACAATTAAGATGAGGGTAATAGAGCTTATAACCTTGAATTAATTGATTTCCTCTCTTCAGCAATATGATTCTGCTGAACATACTCTAGAAATTCATCCATCAATAACTTTAGCTGAGCAACATTTTTCGTTGAATCGCCATCTGGATCATAAATTGGTTCTTGTTGTTGTGTTATTATATTGTTCAAAAATGTTTTACCCCATGATGTTTTATGCAAGCCAGTCCATAAAATAAACTGAACTGTTATAAACTGTGTGATTTCATGGTCATCAGATTGCAGTGTAATATCTTTAAGGACACTGTGGAAACTTTCATCCAGTATAGCTATAAACATACTAACCATTACAAATACAACGCATAAAGAAAATGCAGCAAAAAGCAATGGACCCAATACCATTTCTCTTTCATACATACTAGTGAAATCAAATTTGCCAAGAATAATTTGCATACTTGTCTCTATGGCATTTAAAATTGTCTTAAAACCATCCAGTGTATCAGTATACAATAGATAGAAGACTAGAACGAATGAACAAAACACAACCAGAAATATAAAGCAAAAATGTTTTAAATCATTCGCCGCATATTTGAGAACAGAGCCCAACAGACCAACGCGTTGATTAAACCGAAATAGATTTACAAGCTTTAACATAGCGAAAAAGCAAATTACAGACGTTAAGTAAGTTAAATTTTCATTCCAATAGGCCAGTAGTTGAAAATTCATAAATATAAGACCATTTGTACGTGAAAATTCGTCGATAGCTGTTTTTGTGTATATTATCATGTAAATATAGGCAGCGATAGCAGCTATTGAGCCGAATATAATAAATATCTCAACAAAATTCCAAAATCTTTTGAAGTATTTCAACCGCTGTTTGAAGATGTTTCGTATTTCTTTTATTAAGTAACAGAACAGGATGACTATATACAGAGCCTATTTAAAAAAAGGAGGAAAACAGTAGTTATATACTTTTCATTTGGTATTTGTAAACAAAAAAGTTATGAATTTTCCATACCCTATCCATTAGTAGATAACCTGACATTGTAGATGCCTACCAGAATGATCTACATGTAGGTATTAACAACCATAGAAAGAAATGTATTTTTGCGCCTCGTTAAATTCGAAATTATAGTGTTTCATTTTCAGGCAGGTGTCTTCGCATCATTGCTCGCGTTTGATGGGATCACCGTGTGACCAATGTTGAGGTCAGACAAAGGGTTCCAGGCAAAGTAAGCAAGTCGATTAATGAGGTTGTGAACCTTAGTCGACTGAGGTGGCTCGGATGTGTATTACACTTCACATGTCTAGCCACCATCTACCACAATGTTCCATGCTAGGGGAAGTTCGATTAACATGGAAGAGGGTTCAGGGTGGTCAGAAGAAAATGCGGCACCAGTCGACAAAGTCCCTGACTGTTGGTCTGAATGATGTAGGGAGGTGAAGTCTGCCTGGTTAGGGTACCCGAGACTATCGGAATCAGTGGTTAGGGATTCTTGGTGACATGACTGGAAATCGGTCACAGTTGTGCAGATGTATTCACTCCTTGACCTCTTCGAAAGCTTGAATATTCACACTGACCTTTATCTTCAAATCGTTTATTCTCTCACACAATCTTATCTACTCTGATATCACTCCTTTTCTATTCACCTGTTGTTTGTATACTACTTTGAATTGTATTGACTTGAACCGATGCACTTGTGTGCGAGGTTCTACGTTGATCTTGTCAGATGATAGTGTTTCATCTGTGATAAAAAGCGTTAGTCGCAGCTTAATAAATTACGAAATATAGGCATTTTCTCTAATCAAATTACTGATACGATAGAGAAAAGAAATATTCTCATCTATACACGAACAATTAGGAAAAGAGGGAATAACACATATCTTTATGAATAACCTTCAGAAGACAATGCTTAAACATGCAAGTGAAGAAACGATGTCGTATTTCAGATATGTTGAGTACATGTTTATCGCGTGCAGCTACCTACGTTATGCATCTGACTCACTAAAACTCTGAAGTGATACTCATGAAAATATCACGTCCACCATGGAACATGAAAGCGATGACAGTTTCAACTACTTAGGTGTTACGTTGCAACGTATAAATGGTGGCACTCTTCAAGGGTTCATTCAGTGCAAGAGTACATGGAATGGGCTATGTCTAAATTTCAACAGCTGTTATCGAATTAATTTTCAACAAACTTTGGTAAAAACGCTATTTTAAAGAGCTAGAAACAGTTGCACTGAAATGGACTTATCCTGCAGCCAAGTTCATCCCTGTTTACAAAACAAAATGCCTCTCGGTATAATCCCATGTTACCTATAATTATGTTTGCAAGTTTACGTGCATCTATGGTAGCAGTTACATCGGGAGGACAGAGGAAGAGCATACCTTAGATTCTTTGAACACGTAGCAAAATGCCTACATCTCAGTAGTGCAATTATTCAGCATCTTATCAACACAGGAAATGAAGTGGATAACTTAGAATCCTTCAGGGTGGCCAACCTTCTCAAGTTCTCTACGGTTATAATGATCAAACAACTGAAACTGGAATAACGTGTGTTCAGAAAGAAGCAGTGATATGTCTTTCTTTGCCTTGATGACCTATTATTTTATTCTTTTTCATATTTGATAATATCATCTTTTGACTGAACATTTTTCCGTTTGTACAAAATCTTGATGATCTTTTTGCCAGTTTAATATAGGTCGTTATTTTGTTGCATTATTATAGTATTATTAGTCCCTTGGGTTCCTAATGGAACATACGGCTTCAGTAGCACGTCTCCATTCCACTCTGTTCTCTGAAATCTTTTGAACCTGGCTCCACGACAGCCCACAAGCTCTCATTTCCTCCTCGCACGACCTCCTCCATGTCACCCTCACCTCGGACACCCAACTCGTCGCTTCCCATGGGGATTCCACTCGAGTGCCTGGCCTGACGCGTGATGTCCCCAGTCGGCCTTCTCAGTGTATGCCCAATCCATCTCCACTTCCTTCCAGTGCATATTTGTTGCGTCATAGGTTCTTGGTTGGTTCGTTCCCAGAGTTCCTTGTTGCTTATTCTTTCTGGCAATCCATCTGATCTTCAGTAGCGAGCCAGCGTAAGCAGTTGTTGATGAATGTCTGTAGTTTATTGGAAATCCTTTCGTAACGCGCCAAGTCTCTGAACCATACAGAAGCACTGACTTGACGATGGTGTTGAAAATCCGGATCTTGTTCTTTGTGCTGAGTGCCGAAGATCTTCACACTGGTTTCAGGCTAATGAACGCCTGTCTTGCTATCTTTCCGATCCTGGATGGCTTTGACATCCTCGTCTGTGCCGCCTGTAGTTGAAACGGTGCTACCTATATTTTGTTGCATAATTTCTGCTAACGTCAACAAAATTAATTCCTAATCTTCTAACTTATTGTTTTATTACGATTTATATCATTTTCTTGAACTTTTTGTTAAATCAAACATAAAACTGAAACTTCTTAACATTTCTTGTCAGCTTCATCTGGATGTTTGTATTCCTCTTTAAACCATGTTGTTCTCTGTTAAAAAGATTCGGTTAGCTGCAAAAAGTGTGTTAACTTTCTTTTTGATATGATATTTAAGTGTTTTAGGTTGTAAGCGGTTAACAAGAAACCCGATAAATAAAATAGTACTGTATTATTCTGCTTCAGTCGTTCAGAAGAGAAGTCAAATCAGCTACCCTGTTCACACCAGTGCAGTAGACAATAAGTCATACCTATTATGTTGAGGCTAGTGTTGCTACCTGGCTGCTGAAACCTCAATAGGTGGAGCAGCGCTCGAAATGCAACACTGTGCCACAGCTCTAGTCGTTGCTCTTTCATAAAGGGTAGTTTGTGAAAGAATACCTTTTTAACAGTCGCTATCAAATTTTATAGTTCTCCTTTGAGAGAAATCCACTTCAGAGAAGCTTACTGTAGTAGTCTCTTAGTTTGTCGGTCAATAATAAGCCAAATTAATGCAATGACTTCTTTTGAACTTGCTAACCAGTCTTCATTGACTTTGTCCCATTACATTTTTGATGTCAGATTATGTTGACTTCGCGAAGTTGTAGTTAAATTAATTGTATGAAACGATATTGTTTGGAATCCATTGTGGCCTTAGCAAAACTGTCTACATATTTATTATATACACATATATATTTCTGAGTGAAGAGGTGTGGTATTTACACCATCACTTTGCAATAGAGTAGTTTGAGTTCAGTGTAACATTCATGTAAAAGTACTTCTTTGAACGGTACACGACAGCATACTGATTATGGTCCCTGTAATATATACGTATGTGATGAAGCAACTTTCTAAAGGAACATATTGTCTGTAGGCAGAACGATGATAAATGGTCTTACCTGAAACGTGATTTGTGTATTCTTAGTCTCCGATCCCATTGCTCCGAATAAGTTAGCCGTTTCAATACGATATGTTGGTAGAAGGGCACCGATACCAGGCAGTTCAATTAGAACAGTAATAATTCCAAACAAATTGATATTTGGACTGTATACTGTAAACTGTATGATTATGGCTCGTGTTGAAAATTCAATCCAGTGCGTTTCCTTTAAAGTATTCAGTCTTTCCAGCATTTCATCTTTTGTACCTCTTAGTAGATGAACATAACCACCTCCAGAATACCATGTGATTTGCCCCATATAAGGATAACCTTTTAGTTGTGATGCAGTTTGATAAACATACTCTGGTGCAGAATTATTGGACTTCTCATCACCTTGAAATTTAACCCATGATACTCCATACGTTTCTTCATCCTGATTAAACATATCATAGGCTCCATAGCAACGTTTGAATAAATGTGTAGCCGAGTGATATACATTGCATAAACCTGTTTCAATGAAGAACAGATTATGTCAAGTGATTCATAGATGAAGCAAGATAACAGCTAAATAGATAAATATAAATCCTTAGTTTTTATATGGTGACAAATTTTCTAAACCTTTGAGAGACGAACATAGAGACTATGAAGTCGAGGAAATGAAATGTCATCTTTGCAATCATTTTTCTTTAGCACATGTAATCAGTTACACGGTAAATTCAATTCACAGGTTATTGCGTGAGCTGCTTTTTGTAGCATCCAAAGCAGGATCGTTATTTCTAATAGTAAAAGTATTTTTTCATTCAGATCTAGGAATCAAAGCATAAATGTCAACTACGTGGTACTTGCTGTTAAACCCAATTAAGCAAGGTTTATAAGTATTAACTTCTCATTACCATTCTATAAGGACCAGAGAAGAACTATGATTTCTTCCTCATTACAGATATAGATATACAGAACCACTGAAAGTATTTTCCATCATGTAAAACGAAAACTAGTCTTTTATTTATCACACACTAATGTAATCTGAGCTTAAGGAGCGATCACTCGATTATCCACGGAGGTAATCTTTTCTGCCTTGATAGATTTCTTAATAGTGGTTTTGTAGTTAGACACCCCTCAGCTTTTACTGATTTTTATTCATGAAGAGAACTAGGATGATGGCGAAGAATAGATATTCAACTCAGTGATGTACTTCGTTTAGCATCAATTAGTTAATGTAAATTGGCAATGTGACTTGCGTCTAAGTTCTTAGCCTGTTAGTATTTATTAGAGAGACCCTTCTGCAGAATTCATAATCCCCTAGTGAATCCAGTCCGTGTTGTGCTGAGTTTTGCAACAATACTATTGATGAGTTTGATTGTGTAAATAAAGTTCAACCTAGATGTTAATCAGTGTCGCTGTAAGTCTGTCTGCTAAGAAATGCCAAATTGATAATAAGATGTGACTTGATAACACAGTACATCCGGGTCGATCCCCCTACTATTACTCCTGTATTCAATGTGTAGATAATTTCACCTAGTAAGAAATATTTTATTCCCAAGTTGTCGTTCAATCATTCATATATATTTAGACATACCTGGTTTTGTTCTAAGCTGTCTCATCATTGCATAACCAATTATTCTATCAGCTCTGTCTGCCAAGAAACCTCGTTGAAACAGAGGTGGATTACTATTATACCAACGAGCTACACGAAGACCGGGAATTAAAACTTCACCAGCCCATTTATAGAAGTCATCCACCGTGAGCATCTGTCGAGAGAAGTGAGAAATTTCATAAAAAGAATGTAGGTCAATGACTTGTTATCAAAGATGTGCTTTGTTACTCCCCTGAACCTTTGGTTGCAACTACTAAAATGATACTGGTAAAAGTGAATTTTGCTTTTCTCACTGCAGTGCTGCTGATTGTGTTATTTATTCAGTATACTGCTTAGGCGTTCTGGTGGAAGCGGTCTTAGTATTTTGAAATATATAGCTTATACGGCATGTGGTTTTCTTGAACGGAAGCCTACATATTACCCAAAATTTTATTTTGATGTTATTTGCTTAGTGATGGGTAGAAGTGGAGCCCATACATTAAATAATGGTAACTAGTATTCTAATCAGTGGATCCTAATCCAGTAATCCACTCTAACTACTAGATTTTTAGTAGACAAAGAGTGATCCAGCTTACACTGATGTAATTCACAGCCTGAAAAACGAGTTGTTCCTGGTTCCTCAGAAGTATTCTTACTGTTTTCTGTGTTGCTTTACTGAACACCAGTAAGCAATATGGTTAGTTACCTCACTGACAAGGTACTCTCAGAGTTGTAGTCTATTGAATCTCATTCAAAAATAACAACATTAAAGTTAAAAGCAACTTACGTTTGTAAAGCTATCCTGGAAAAAGGAATTTTCTAAACTGGATTTTAACAGAAATGCATTGGGATCACGAAATTCTATACTGACTACTAACAGTAGTATGAGAAAGAAGACATACAACACAACTTCTCGAATGATGTCATTTGCTTTGCGTTGCTTAAGTCTGTAGGCTCGAGCACGTGCCAAGTCTGATGGATCTGGAGGTAGGATCAATGAACGACGTGGACAAAAATCTGCAAACACTAAAAGTAAAGAAGTCCCATAATTACTAACGAGGAAACGGTATGACTATGTGCAAATTACTTTTGGGTAATTATGACAAAGATATATGATAGGGAAATCCTGTCGTTCCAGGTAATCGATAGGGAGCAGTTCACCTGGATTGAGTCAGAATAAGAACTAAGTCTAACCTCAGAGGGACAGTTTTCTTGAAATTATAGTATGTGTAATACAGTTGAAGAAGTTACCAACATTATCGTGAACAAAAAATACGAGTTTTACATGGCTTATGACAAAAATGAAACTTGTAACTGCGCTTCGATATCCATTCCTTAGAGCTGCATAGCATATAAATTAGCGCTCAGGTAAACTGAGGATTCTAGGCACATCGTGTAGATAAGATTTGACATGGAACGAATTGTCAGCGTTGGTAGTATGTTTGTAACTAATATAACCAGTGATTTCGTAATTGTTGTTTACTGAAGCACTGCTTCATATGTTGCATTTTGCAAAAATTAACATAACTCGTTTCAGTAAACTTCAGTCAGGCAATAAAGGGTTGTACTGAAACTAAAAGTGTATGTTTAATGAGAAAAAATTGTACTTTATTCTTACGTGACCTTCGCTTACCTATCGGAACTATGACCCTTGTGAAAGAAAGAATTAGACTTGGTAATTACTTCTCTTTTTCATAAAGGGAAAAAAGACATTCATAGATATCTACAGAACACCGATGTAAAGCAGTCAGATAAATAAAGTTTACAGGCTCTACTCCGTGTACGGTCTTCAATATCCAAGATGAAGTATTCGCAGCGTAGATCCTGTTTAAGTGATATCGGACTTTCGTCTGAAAAGCTAGCAAGATGTTTCATTAAAGTATAAAAATAAGGGAAACGCTTAAGCATCTCCTAACTTCAGTGGTAACAATAGCTTATGCACGAAACCAAAGCACAAATTTGAATAGTCAACATATAATCTCTAAAGTGAACCCTCAATATAAGAAGTTGAACTGATATCTGTAAGCCTCTAACTTCTTTCAGTATATATTAGGTGGTCAGCATTCTCATTTGATTGCTTAAATGTGGAACTTTGAAACAGTGGAGAGTATTTGTAGCTCAGGTGAAACTTTCAACCAACATACTACCCTTAAGTGAGATGCGTTAGTAACAGTCACCTCTTTTCACCATACATACAACAGCATTTTCAGGTTAAATTCTCTGGAAACTTGATGTACCATCCTCGGTGCTGTTGCAAGTAATCTTACTAACTTAATTTTCGTTGCCTACCTTCAAATATCTAACCTATATACGAATTTATAGCCTAGCGAAGCGATTCACTTGATGAATACCTTGCTTTCGATAATATTCTTATGGGCTGAAGTTCAGTCACTCAGATAAAGCAACTTGCTCCTTCATTTGCGGTGATAAGCTGACAGTTAGTTGCGATACTGAGTTTAGGCACTGTTAATCAATCCTTTTCTTGTGACTTAACACCGACGGTGAGTTACGTGGAAACTTAAAATTAAGAACTATTTTTATATTTTTGAGATGTAAGCTGATAAATATTTGTAAACCCTGAATAGTACAATTAAAATATGGGATTTATGCAATAATATTACAGCTTTCCATAAAATAAGCATCACTTTGAAAGCATTCACATACAGTAATCATTGTGCAAGTATTCTTCATCCATTCGGAGTTCATACCGCTTGCCCAATGTTTGAATCAAGCGATTCTCTTCTTCCAATAGCTGTAATTGATCAACTCGATCAGGGGACTTACAAGCAAACGAAAAGAACATGGCCAACAACAGCACCTAGTAGATCGAAAAATTGATGTTAAAGTTGATCTTAGAAGTGAGTTGAAAACATCAGAAATAGTATCACCTACAGTTGGAGAATAATTTCTTAAAGTGGTGTTATTTCTTTACTCCTGTGCTCTTTTCGTTATTACACTACAGTTGACGTTTACAAGAATTTTTTATTAAAGTGGCTGAAAATGAAGTGTAAGTGTTGAGGTACTTAAATGTTTGGTCCTATGAAGACTTTTCTGAGGCAAGAAAATGACCATCAACTATTGGCAAACTAGTGTTTCCACCGTAAAAGGATGTCCTACCTAGTGCGTTGAAGCTGGAGCAGCAGCAATAATGGTAGTATTGATGAATGGATAAAACCTGTTAAGCTTTGGGTGATGTGCCTAGTTCGTCAGATGCCAACAGATTACTTCTATTATTCCTTACGAAAGTTTTGTCAAATAAACTAGTGTTGCTTAAGCCTTCAAACAGATTGTATAGTAATTACTGGTAGCACCGATTGATAAACCATAGTTAAGTGAAGGCTTCGGTTAGTTAGTTTAAGTTAATGAAACTAATGATCTTCGGCTAAACGTGGAAGCAAGTCAGCTCCACTGATGGACAGGAAAGTTCAAAGTTCATTAGTACTTGAATACGCGGTTACTTTAGCAAGTTTACCATAATTATCTCCCAAAAACATTACGGAAATATGACTGCCCTCGAAAAGAACGAAGAGCTGAGAATTTAAAACATGTCTTAACCTGTTTACAGACATAAACTTTCAATAGTCTATGCGTCATAATATTTTTTTAGGCAATTTGAAAGCGATTCCATACTGGATTGTTTATTTAGTGTAACACACAGTGATACGGTATGAGCAGTATGTTCACCTCGAAAAGTCACCAAGTTAATTATACTGCATCACTGTGTGTCACATCAAATAAACAATCAAATAAGGAATTATATTCCGCCAGAGTGCCCAAGATTTTCCCCTGCATTAATTTGAAAATGAGCACAGAATCTCATATTAAAATCAATCAAGAAATATTTGAATCAACGTATTCCGTAAAACTCTGGGTCTGATGATGGCTACAGCTTAACTTTCAACAAAGTTTTTAACATAAATATACACTCGGAAAGTTTTAGTCACCTTACTATGAGCTATGCGGTGAGGATAGGTTTTACTTCACATGATGAGGTTTGGCTTAGCAACTCTGACGTTAACACCAGGATTAGGCAGGATTGAGACAGAGAATCAAGATAAGAACTTTAACTTCCAAACACTTCAAATTCGAAAGAGTTCCGGAGAGATAGAAGAGTTCTTGGTATATTTTGAATTATGGTAAACCACAATGCAGACCAATGAAGATGAGAATGGCACATTTCTCTAACTTCTATTGATAAACACTGTTACTTCATTTAAAGAATCTTATCGCGCTACAAGTGTCGGTTCCTAATTCAACAACAACTACCGCTATATGACTTTACACCAATAGTTCCGTGAATGCAGATTTGAAAAATGTGTGGTGGATAACTCAGAAGTTCATTTCTACTCAAATACTAGTTTTTTTAATTATAATCTCTGTGTCTAGACAGGATGTGGAAACAGTTTCAATGATCACTGAAAGTAATGTAAGCATTCTTGACTTAACGATGATGAGTTAATTTGCCTTCGATGAAGAATACGATGCGAATGATGCGCAACCCATTGTCAAAGAAGAACTCATGCAAAATATTGCTATGCCTTTAGATAAAAAAACTCATGATTTTTGAAAGTATTGCATACATCCCTTGTCTGACGGTGAAGATAAATAGTTTTTCTGTTGGGAAGGGGGATGAGGTGATCACACATTTAAAGTGCAGATAACAAAAACTATCTCAAGAGTTTATCCAACAGTCAGTTCAGATTGTTTAGTTAAATCCCCGATACATGTGCTTATTAAAGAAACTACCATCAGTTATAATTTTTAACTACTTCATCAAAAGTTGAAACCAATCAAATTCTCGATGCAATTGCCTACCACTGATGATTCTATATTTTTAATTACTACATTTCTTATGCTTTCAGATATCCAAGAAGCTATTATAAGCTGCAACTATTCCTCTTAGATATTAATGATAGATAATGGCTAGCAGTGGAAACCAAGATGCACCTTTTGTCCTGTCGGGGACTCATCAGCTAGATGTACCTGGCCCCCAGTGGGTGATGTTATTCTCACTACTAACCTAACCCAGGACCGGTGGCTTCAAACACTAGAGTGTTATCTACTAGGCCACTGCTGTAAAAACATAACTAAAATTAGTCCGTTTAAGAAAATCTAAACAGAATCAAATTTCACCACATTACCCATTATTGACCCCACATCATTTCGTGAAAGAAAGTCTCTTCTGAAGAGATGTGACTAATCAGACATTCATTCAACGCAAACTATATTCCAAGAGTGATGTAGTATCAAGTCATGGAAAATGCTTACATAAGTAACACTGATGATTCATTCCCATCTTAGGCTTCTATGAGTGATGCTATAATCATTACTAATAATCCAAGCTAGTATGATTAGGCTTTTTGAAAGGTATGGTTATACTGCTTGAAATTTAAGCATTATATTTCTTGTTTGTCTTGTGTTACTCTAGTGATCACTAAGTGCAGATATTAAGTACCTAATGCAATTTCGAACACAGTATAAGACCAAGAAATACACCTAAAAAAGTGAAGTGAGGCACGTATGACTTCAGCACTCATTTTGCGAGCTGTGATTCCTCATGACTTTATCCAGGTTAGTATGAAAGCGCAAAGTACCACTCCCAAATGTACACCTATGTTAAATAATTTCCACCTTGTAAATCTGAGCGTCTTTGCTACTTGTAAATCGTGATGTGCTTTGAACACAGCTCTACCACTTATTTTGTTGACTCACTTCCTGTAAAGTTCTTTTGACCGCAATTAATCTACAAACACCTCAGTTATTACCGCCATCTGTTAATAAAATGCAGTATTTTAGACAATTCCTTTACTTGCATTTTATAGGTCACTCAAACATTTGGTTATTTGTCGAGGAATCAACTGATCATCCTGGAGACGAATTCACGGTACTTGAATCCAGCAGTTTGTGTGAAGCTGAAAACAGTTCAGTGGTATGAAAGATAACATGGGGGACACTGAGGGAATTTTTAGGCTTGAGGATGAGTTTCCTGTCCTGCAAGTTAAATTTTTATCTGTTCTTAACGTCGATGTATTTAAACACATGCCAAAAGTAGGCGTTAATAAACGTTAGTTTCTGACACTAAGCATGGTAGCGGAATCTGGTCAGATTTAGAAAAAAGGGGTTGCAAAACTTGATACACCTCAGGACTACCTGAAATATAAGAGCCTGAGCTTCCCTTTAGATCCTAACCCATGATCGATGGCAAGAAAATCCAAGAAAGTAGGGATTACACCAACATTGACCGTTTCAATGCTTTAGTGTCTACGGTTGGACATTGGAATATCGAAATAAATAACTTTTTTGAAAGGAAGTAGGTCAACAAAATCAGTGGTTGAGCTGTGTTCAAAGCACACCACAATCGACAGATAGCGAAAGAGATGAGGATTCACTGACCAAGGTTTAGGGATTACGATCAATCAAGTCTTGAAAGGAAGATAGTTAACCAGAAGAAAAAAGAAAGAAGGCGTTGTTGAGTTGTCAACTAGGAAGGCTGTCATTACGCTGGGAGTTTTGAGTGTAAAAACTAAGTACGGATTTAGAGGAACCGAACAGTTTAAAATAACTTCGATCCTCATGTTGTAGAAGTAGAAAACGTTGGTTTCTTGAGATCTATTTCTGTTCTAATGGAATAATTTCTTTATTTGGCATGGGAAATCTAAAAGGACAGAGATAATGAGTTAACAGTTAATCAGCATTCCACTGGTAGTGGTACCAGACAAAGCCTATAAGACAACGGGAAGCTTTTTGAGTACAGTTCATCTGCACCGAAATATTCCTTTCAAATGCATGAGAAGAAATTACTTCCACAACTTCTTCAGAAAAGGAGTCCTGCAAGTGACTTGCCATAACTGTAAGATGGAAGTGAACTTGCAGTATGAATTATATTACTCTTTATTAATAAGCGATATAGATCTGAAAGCGTAAAAGGAATACATTGGTGAAAAAAAAGGAAATCGAAGTTTAGGTAGGTAGGTAGTTAACATAGATTTTTCTTCAGGATTTATTCAGTCTAAGCCGAAGTGTTTTATCTCAATGACAAAAGAACAGCGGAGTAAGTCGAATATTCCTAATCCTAGTTGTCATGAGAAGTGAGAAATTACTTACACAGATCAACGGATCTGTCTACTTCGGTCTAAGTGGTTTATAATAGAAAATATGAATGCTTGTAGTAAATGACAATTATGTAATACTTGGTCTGTGAAGTTTCTCTGTCTGAAGATACATTAACAATCCCATCACTTAGACTTTGTGAGTTCAGTCTGTTTACTTTGGGCTATATAAAGTCATAGGTAAGCAAAAATACTCCATCTTCTTAGTATTTCTCACTTGTGTAACGAAATTTGCTGACAGTCACCTCGTAAAGATACAGTTTTAACACTTTCTGATATTTTTCTTTACATTACCCGAACTATTGTCTTCTATGCAATTTAGGTATATTCGGTTAGTTAATCCTTTTCTTTTTAAGCACGTTTTTGCTTGTTCTTGAAATTCTTTCATTCCTTCCATTTTAATTGATTGATTAGACTTATCACACACTGTAATAGTATTGTTAACTGGACTGCATTTTGGGCATAATTTATTGTCCATAGTGATATCAAGATAACATCCTTTATATAGTCCTACTTTCCTTGCCCACCCCCCCCCTTTGTGATACGAGTAGTAAGATTTGCCATATATACATAACAGGTTCCTCAGAAATCATGAGAAAAATAGAATATTAGTAACACAGATGTACATAGTAACAGTAATAATGTTAATAGTAGTAGCAGCAATACTGTGAAGAGAGTAGCGTAGTTGTCTCGATATGACTACGGAAAATAAATTGTCAGAAACGTAATACAGTGAACGATGCTGTTACACTGTGTGGTAAATCTAATAAATCAATTAAAATGGAATTATATTCTACCACAGTGCACAAGTTTTACTTTCATTCCTTGTCAGGCAAAAGTAGTAACTACCAGGAACAATGGTACAAAAACCTGTCATATGCTTAAAAAATATGAAGCATCTGTACCTTCAGTGGTTGGGCCAACAGCACGTTTATAAAAAATGACAAGAACAATGATGAGAGCCACTTTTTACAGGTATCTTCACCAAACATCACACCATAGAATGTGGTAAAGGCAACGGCTGCAGCCAACATAGAACAACTAGTAGCCAGGCCAGTATACGCAGCTGCCATCCACAAAACAAACTGAAGCCTTTTCTTCTGATCATGTGGTCATCAGTAATTTCAGTCAGTGATTCAGGACTAAAGTAAAAAAAAAGGAGAAAAGAAATAGTTAATGGGAAATAACTACATTAAGTGGCTATAATTTAGATTAGATGCCATGAGAGTATTCTAAGTTCAGTTTCTTCTTTTCTATAATGTATAAGAAGCTTTAAGTTTTGTTAACCGATGATCATCTACAGCGGGGAACTTTAATCGGATGGAAAAAGATAAGTAACCTGTAGTTACTAGTTAAAACGTCATAAGGGATTGTGAGCAAAGCTGGGTTTTAAAAGTCACAAAACAGGATGGTTCATTTGTTCCAGAGATTTTATCCTGTTCTCGAAAGGTGTTATCATGACTCTTTGTGTACTTCTACGGCAGAATAAAATTAAAAACCTCTTTCTCATCCTCTCAACGCACTGAGAGATGGTGAAAGGCTTCCTTAAAATGTCAGATTCAGAGTTAGTGATTTTTCATAATATTTGTTACATCTGTGTCCTAGTCACTTATGAACTCATGGCATGATTCAGATTTTTCTTATAATTTACTTGGTGATTAGAAAAGTCAAAATATTTCTTGACAAAAAAACTATTTGAGACGAACAGGGGAACTTTGAAGAGAAGCGCATTTGATACAAAGCAGTTCACTGACAAAGAAAACTTCAATTTAGGTGCTCATGCTAGTCATTCAAAATCAGAATGGGACCTAGAATTACCGGGTAACGGTCCAAGTGTTCACAACTCAAATCAGCAAATCAAGATGCAAGATGAATGCAAGCAATAGGATAAAAGTTGTAGGAAGCTATCAAACTTAAAGAAGATGGATTAAAATAAGAAACGAAATCCCAGATGAAAACAGATCATGAACACATCCGTACCATTCTTACCACTTCTGAGCCATGTCATGCAGATTCGTCAACTAGAAACCCACACTCCCATAAATAACTCAAACCAACAGTCAATTACTTCACAGACTGATGCTACATTTTAATTCAGCCAACTCCGACCTTTTCCGAGGACAATCCTACTTTATCCAACATAGAACAGAGAGAATACCTGGTTGGGACATCCATCCTAATGTCTGGAGACTGCCTAGTTTTCTCCAGTTTATTTTTTAATGAATTCCAATTAATCACCACACAATTGTATAACCTGAGGTCTTCGACAATATGCTGATCAGACTGATAACTCTTAGGTTATCAAAAGAGGCTCTTTTTCCACTATGCAAGACTGGGACAACCAGTAGTTCACACCAGCTAGAGAATATAATATCTGATTTCCAACACAAACTAATACTTTAGTTGGTCTAACCACTAAAACTGGGCCACCGTTCTTGTTGTACCGGTTGCATTGTGGGTTCCTTCTGATCGAGTCCACTGCTGCTACAGTTCTGCAAATTAGTTAAAGATCTAAGTGACGAAAGTAGATGAAAGGTAAAGAGGGCTTAATTGGATATGATCATTTCATTCAAGAAATATAAACGAGTGGTAATTACAAAGTACAAAATAATATCTAATAATCAATACATAAGATGTGCCCCAGTAGCTCTAAGGATAACAATAATATGGCATCAAAGCGGTGGGTGCTAGGTTCGAGTTCATCTCATGAATACAAACACTAATGACAGCAATTTCGACTGGTAAACTTTAGAAGACACATTCTAGATTTTATTAAAACCCACTCAACTTAGTCCAACAACCAATCTTGAAGTTATAGTTTATTACTTTCCAATAAATATTGTTAATCAAGGCTGAGATTTGCTCTACATTACAAAATAATCAGAAATAAATATCATTTTACGAAGAATGTATCAAAAATGCTAAAACTCGTCAAAAACATTTCAACCTACTCATCATCTTTGCTTCTCTCCGATTGTTTGGGTTGATTAGAGTAGACAAATGAAACTTTTTCAAGGTGTAATCTCTCATCCAACTGTTCTTCGATTACATGACGCAATTTTGTTGCATGACTAACGCGTAGATGGGAGTTACGAAATATGTACATGATTAGAAATAAAGGGATGAATGTCAGTGCATTATTGACAACTGCAACATACAGCTGTGGAAAAAAAGAATGTGAATAGAAGTCACGTGATCGCTATTACTAACACAAAGTAAGTGTGCATAATTAGACTGTAGAATGTAAACTTATTCAAAAGCTTGGACGATGAATGCAAAAGCTAACCAGAGATTCTTAGACTCATAGACGAACTCGTCAAGAAAAGCCCTTCTTGATTGTTTTTCGTTACCTTATAAAATAAAGTCTTTTGAAACTTCTTCAAAAGACGAATTTCTCCAGGGAAGTAATCAAATGAATTATTTTAATTTCTGCAAACTACCCATAAAGAAACAACACCAAATTTTCACATCCATTAAAAATCTTTTCGGAGAGTTGTAGGGTTGTGGTTGATTTCAAGACAGTCTTCAGGATGGAGTAACATCAGTTGGAAAACCATTGAAAAATCAGGCGTACTAAACAAGTGTTTCACCATAGAACGGACTTTTTAGCTGTCTGCAACCACGACTTTGCCGGGAATTCTTCGGCTCAAAGACGAATACTACTTCTTGATTCAAAAGAAATCGCGTCATAAGATCCTGGACTGAAGAACTGTTAACCTTTCGTAAATCCCGAAATTGTTGGGGTTGGTTTCGATAAGTCTGTCAAAAGTGTTTATGATGTTGCACAATCGCTATACTTGGTTCATTCTCCATCCAACCAACATCGTATTCTCTGACTTCCTCAGTTTTGATCTGTACATGCTTCAAGTAAACTTTAGTGACGGTGAATCACGTTCAAGTACAACATAGTTATTGGGGAAAATGGTACTTTACAGTTTCATATCAAAAATAAAAATATGTAGATTTTCAACGGGTTTATCACCTTTGGAACGATACCAATTTCTGTATTACCACTCATCCATATGAGACCATGACATGTCCCCTCGTCATCCCTTCGAGGGTCTTAGAAACCTTTTGAGACAACCCCACATGTTTCTAACACTGCCTGTGCGCATTTCTGTTGTGCGATCATGAACTGCTTCTTGTGAACCATAACTTGATGGGAAAACCTTATACTAGATGGACGTAGATGGACGTAATGAGTGACTTTTGTCTCAGTATTCTCAACCCGATTGGTCATCCTCAAGGTTACCAGTCACTAAAGTTTGCTTGAACCGTACATCAGTAGAACGAAACCTAAGAGAACTGTTGTGGATGCTGTTTATTCTAAATCATGATAAGTGTCAATCAATGTATCACAAGCTTTTCTTAAATTCATGTTCAGCAATGATTCTGATCCTTCGAACTAGCATCATCGATCGGTGTCTCTTAAGACTATATTATAACTAAACTATGCCACATTAAAATCGTGATTGTTGGACTATGTAGTGGTTACTTTCATACAAGACGTGATGATTGAAAACTACGCCAGTGAAACCAGCAGATAGTAGTTTCTGTGAGTTCCATGTGGGATAAATTTCTCTCGTAGTTACATAATAAGTCCAGTAAGATCTTACCAAGTACAAACAAGTGTTAAGAGAGGTATGGAGTATATGTTACCTAGGGTATATAATCCAAAGATATTAATCAGGTTACTTTAAAAAGAGACTAACTTCAGTAGCAGTGAATCCAAATGGTCCCAGAGTGATTAAATTAGGTTGTTTAACAGCTCCTTCACCTTTATAGAACATACATGAACCGAGCATTGATAAAAATAGTAAGAGCAAACAACAGGCTACTCTTTCCACACATGTGAATCGACTTTGAACTGGTCGGGCGAAATTGATACCCATAGATGATCTTCAGCCATGTTGTGTGACACCGTAGTATTGAACATGTGTTTAAATGTCAACAGTTCTTCTTGACTTGTCACTGGAATTAGACGATCGACCTAAAATATCATTTTTTCATATAAGGGTAGAATATTTTCCGTCACAGGGAAATAAATCAGCATTTAAGACCATTAGAATTGGAAGTGATTTAGTGTAATCTGTTTTTCAGGTCAATTTATGGCTGGTTTAATGTTTAACAGGATAATAAACTCTGCATACAGTAAGCAAGTCGACAAATTTTTCTAATCAATGGTGCTCTACAGCTAAGAAAAATTAGGCCTGTAGATTTTACTCTTACTTAACGACTGCGATGAAAGAATGGAAGATATCAACAACAGAAACAACTGTGGATAAGAATAAAAATACCATTCCTAGATTACAACATCACGAAAACAGCTCTAACCTAATTAGATTCGTTACAACTTGGGCTATCGCTTCATGAGCTGGCCAAAATCTGTTCACTTCCACCTACTTTGAAGGTATTTGACTCAGCACTTCTTGAATTGAATGCTCAGTGAAATTTAAGTGTTTGCCTCAAGTTATCTGCGTTTCACTTACCCACTAACGGGCGAAAAGTATACTAACTTCTGACATCAACTTTGAGCCTTCTCACGATGAGAAACACTCCGGATTTAGATCAGGCTCAATTCCAGGGGTCCACTAAAGACCTTAAGAAATAAATTATTTCTTCAAACAATTTAAACATTTCTGTATTATTTCATTGTTTTAGAAGTAGTTGGAGTATCATCAGAGGTATTCCATATTGTTTAAATTCGCTCAAGGTTTTTATACTGTTTATGAACTGGCAGTATACGCTCACACTCCCAGTAAATTATACCAGTGTCACTAGCATAACACAAGTTACTATTAGCGGATGGAGTTGCTATGCATCATTTCAACATTCCTTGTTTCTGAATCTAGTTCCTGTAAGCTGTGTGATAAAAAAGTTCCGTGTTCATCATGCTTTTTCTGACATCCAACATCATGATCATAACACTGAGACAACACATTACTTTATTCGAATTTTCCCAGCCAGAATTGTTATTATTTTACCTAAAATTCAAAAACTTCACGTCTGTTGCATAAATCATTCCTATCTGAAGTTCGAAAACACTTGACAATCTACGACTGATATTTCTTGAAGATTTCTGGAGAAGTTTTTCTTTCTACGATGTAGAACTTATCTCAGAGCCTGTCAGATTACATCATATCTCATCTTGACCCTTCCGAAGTAACTAGTTGTAGCGTTTTTACTAATTATTTGAAGGTAGTTAAAGTCGTCAGCTATGACAGTCCTGAAGAGCAAGAGTAGAAGTTGAGAACTGCAGATATCTATATTGTCTTCCCAATAAACAACCACTACGGGTTATAAGTTTCTTGAGTGAAATAGCCTGACCCATTTTTGTTAATTAAAGTTCACTGAATGAAAAAAATCTTTAGCTGCTTCCTGGGGATCTATGTTGTAAGTTTGATGAAAGTAGTTACAACCAGGTGACACAACTTGGATTGATTAAGTTGTCCTTTTAAATCATTTTAATTTGAGCATCACTTTCGGGAGAGATGACTTGGTCGTATTTATTCACTTCAGGAGTGACGATTGTCACCGAAATGAGATATGAAACGTAGTATAATTCAAAACTGTGGATTTCGATTTACTATGAGAATTGATTGCCAGCGAGGTTTAGGTGTCTCTTCACAAAATGAGATGTAAATAAGAGGTGCATCACTGCCTAGGTCTTTTCTTCTTGATCCACACCGACCTAGTTTAGACATAGGCTGATGACTAAACCTTCTGATATGGCCTTGATAATGATAGTGACCTTCATATAACAGGAGATTGTAACAGTAAATTAAACCTGTTTATGACAGAAACTCCTAAAAGTGGAATCGTTTTTGTTTCACGGGTCTAACAGTTTTTCTTCGAATTATCAACCTGTTTAATAACATCTGAATGTATTCCCATATCCAGATATCATTAACAACTTACTTGACCATCTCCTTCTTCAACTGCAAACCAGCTCTCAACAATAAAGTGTGACTTTTCGCTAGTTTGCAAATCTACCACTCCAACATAATTGCAGTACCAAGATGCTTTATCACCCACACCAGAATTATCATGCCACAAACGAATATAGATTAGAGGTCCAAGTGGTCTATATAGTGTGAAGTAGAATACAATCAAATTTAACAAAATGCATTAGATTTTTCCGTGCCGATAGGTATAAGAACGTTATCAAAATGGATGTGGAAACACGCCAAATATTCCGTGTACAGGATGCTGTCATGAAATACTCAAAGGTAATGAATGCTTCCAAAGGAAAGTATCTTTCTTAAAACTTTTTACAGTAGTTACATAAGCCTTGAAAATAGGATATATGCTTGCTAGACATTAACAACAGAGTCTTGTATGAAATCTTTATGTATGTATGTATGTATGAAATCAGTATGTACATAAATGCACAGTTCGTTCAGTTATGATGTTTCATTATTTCTTCCCGCATTACTAAATGAATGGTACTTTTGATAGGGGATTTATCTAATCAATGGTGACAATATGTCACCTGTTTGATACAGTATCATGATGACTTCACATTTACAAGTAAAAGTTCTACAACATGTTTGAGTTTCTGAAAACATTTTATACCTAAAAGAGGTGATCTATGTATGAAGTCTTTATCAGCTTCTGGACCATTCAGTGTTTGAGTACATACTTTTTAAGTAAAGTCGCAGTACTTTTCTGACTGGAACAGACACAATTTATGCAGCAGAAGGAACAAGTTTTGTGTCCCAAATTCTAGAGATTTCCAAAACATCTCAAAACGTCTATGAACTGGTTACTAGGTGATTAGGAATACAGCTTTCAAATTCTGACTACTGATCGAAACCTGTCACTCGGGTCTGAATGATTTGTGTGGAATGATTCGTTGCTATATCCTTGTAGTCAAACCCTCGAGTGAAACCAAGATGGAAAGCGACGATTTGGGCGTCACAGTTGAGGGTGACATGGAGGAGATCGTGTGAAGAAGAAATGAGAGCTTCTGGGCTGTCGTAGAACCAGGTTCGAAAGTTTGCAGAGAACGGAGTGCACTGGAGACGTGCTACTGCAGCCCTGTGTTCCATTAGGAACCCAAGGGACAAATAATATTGCATATATATATATATATATATATATATATATATATATATATATAGAGAGAGAGAGAGAGAGAGAGAGAGAGACTCTTAAAATAACCTTCAGATTACACCCTTTGCAGTTGCTCGGTTCCTTGGTAAATGGGATAGGCGATAAGATAACAGAAGGTATATTGCAGTGTTACAATATTTGCAAAATACAACGTCTTATATACATTTAAAATGGTCTTGACTATTTTTAAACCTTTCTAGATTAGCATCTCCGATTGATTTTTACCTCTTCAACTGATCCGGTTTCTTAAAAATTAGAAGCAGGACGATTAGTTATAAAATGTTTCAGGGATTTAGGGCTTTCTATACGAATCTAAATAGAAACTAACATTTATAATGTATCAAAAAATTCTATAGCAGTGGATTAGATCTTTACCACAATCTGCAGAAATAAACTGCGGTAATTGTGAGAAATAGTACAGTGGACACACTGGTCACCTTTGACTAAATCATTCGTGTGAAAATCAACTAGTATTTAAGCCTCATTGTATGTTTTGATTTTTTTCAATGCACATGAATGAACTTTAACATAAATGCAACTGAGAAAATGTGGATGTCTTAGATCTTTACAACACAGAGAATACCTCGAAATGCCTAAAAGAGCTTAAGTTAGTTGTTAATCAACAAGCATATTGTGACTGATCCAGTTTGACAACAAATGAATAATTACCCGGTTACATTTCATGCTGGTGAGAAAGTCAACCAAAATGCCTATTAATATAGTTCCTTAGTAATATAAGGTAGCAACAAGGAAACCTAGGTAATTAGCACAAAACTTAAACCTATTTGTAGAAAATTATAACAACTCAGTTCCCTTTTAAATTTATTATATAATCAAATGATGGTAGCAGATTCACGACTATAGCCCTAATTGTAAAGAATGAAAACTAAAATTACCCTTTCTATTTAAACACATGAAGTAAAAGCAGTTAAATACCTACCTTGGACAAGCAAGTAAAAATCTGTCTATATGACCACGACCCAATACTTTTCTGTAAGGGTCTTGAAGCACACGACAACCTGTTTCACCGTATTGTCCAGATAAAACGAAGCAAACTTTGGAATCAGTACCTGCACATCTACGATGTCCTGTACTCACAATAACTTCATATAAATATCCATGATCTGGATTATTCTCAGCCAAAGGGGTAATACCAATCTAGGTGAAATTTTTAGAAGGGTGAAAGAAATAATAAGTAGACAGCTGAATATACTCATCTAAAGGAAGATAAATAATCAGTATCAAGATCTGAAAATGTAGACACAAGTTTTGATGGTGACAGATGAGTCCCAAACAACATTTGACTCAGGTATTGTCCCTGATGGCATTCACATGAAGACTTGCAAAACTCATCGTTTTTGGGAAATGTGAATTGATGTATTTCAGCGATGCAGTTTTAATACAGTCTTAAAGTTCACAGTGAACAGATGATAAGAACGGAAGGTAGATATGCAGAGTCCCCAGTACCATTGATATTGTCTTATTCTTTTTACATTTAGTTTTCAGATTCCTGAAAGAAGCCTGGAGGTTATTTTCCAAGCGATCAAGAGTTCTTATGTGCATCAGCTACTTACACTATATCAAGTAGTGACGGAAACCATGGCAGGCATATCCTTTAATTAACAAAATCTCCGAAGAAAAGGCAACAGAGAAGAATTGGAAACCATAGAGGTACTTGCTGATAAATAGTGGGTCATACGATCAAAATCAACACCCAAATAACCCTGAGTATCGCACAAGGGTTCTGTTATCAGTCCTACAAAAGGGTCCCATTTCTATTTGCTTCCAGATATAACATTTGAATCATGGTTTAAAAATTATGATTTATTTTTGTTGACCTGACAAAGATGCATCAAAAGGACGTATTCTTCCGAGAAAATTGAACATAACAGAAGACGATCGTTTGAAAAATTTCATACTACCGAAGAATCTATGTAATCATTTTTTAGAACGGTCAAGAAACTGTCACTAATATTTGTAGAACAGTCATCTCTATTTATTATCAAGCATCAATGTCTTAATCTTGTAACAGGGTTGGGGGATAACTGGGTCAAGCATGCAGAAGTAGTTAACACAATGTGAACGACTGAGAATTCCATTTATGTTAAAAGATCATTTTAAATGCCTTACTTTTACTTACAGCCTATAATCTCCTGCAGATGCTGATATATGTGCTGGTGTTTTAACTACGATTGAATAGTTTCTTGATATACAACTTCAGGGAATTACAAATGAATATCAAGGGTTAGTTACCTTAAGACACAAGTTAGCAATAATCGAGAATGACATTCTTCTGTCCATTATTAAAAGAGTCATTCAGAACATTCTGAAGCTACTGACAATGAAAACATTATTAAGTCAAAACTATCTTTCGCATGCTGACAGTGTGGTGGCTGATACAGTGAGATTTTTTTCTTCTAAGTACCACATTTGCACCAGTTATACATGATGTCATAAAGACGACCACTGTAAATCTAAACACTGACATCAATAACAATTACACGTTAGAAGGTTCAAACATGAACATCTGGAACCAAACATGGCAATAGCATCACGTAGAAGCAGATCAGTGTTGCAATGGAGACATATATCCATAAGAACCGATGAACAGCAGGCTGATCTCCAGCCTAGCATAGCTTTTGATATAACAATTAGCAACAAACAAACATGGCAGTAAATAGGTCACTCCGAAATTCACCCGACTCTTCAAGTCATTCGAAGTTCATGAGACGGCTAGCCACATGTTATTGGGAGAGTTCATTGTGATATTATGTAAGATATGATATAATGAAGCACTGTAGAGATAAAACGTCTTTCAATCCTTTTAGATCAGACTGGACAAAGAAACTGATTTTACGAGGAAATTCACTAAGCCTTATCTTGAACCAGTCAGAAGTTGGGAAGAAAGTGAACCCTATCATATCGTGATATATTCAACTGAAACTAACAAGTGCGTTTCAACTTAAACAGACCACAAATTCCTCTGATGACCTAGGGAAATGTAAAGGATTTAAAGCTATCTTTAAGCTCCCCTTAGAAGTTAAGCCTATGTTCCGGCCTAAAAGGTTAATACCATATGTGAGAATGGGAATCAGCCGGAGAATGTTTCATCGTGGTCAGCTTCAGAAAGCACTATACATCTGTGTTAAAATTGCTCTACAGAACTGAATGCGTCTCCTGAAAATCATCAGCATCCATCACCATTACCTACAGACTGAGTGGCTAAATTGAGTGGCGGTAAGTGTTTCATGAAGCTGGAGCTGTCTGAAGCATATTTACTAATTCCGGTAGCAAGGTAATGCAAGTAACTTCTGACCATGCAGGGGTTATTTACATATAATCGTCTTCTTTTCGACACCAAAAGAGCTTCCACTACATTTCAACAGGCAATGAATACGATGAGAACTGAAATGATGGAGAGTATTTGCAGCTCAGGTGGATGGTCTTGGTTGTATTGTGTTCTCTGAGCTGAGTTGGTATCCTTGGTTTCGCAGAGTACTTAGATGACATAATCAAAATGCAACAAGCAAAGGAGATTCAATGCATCAACAAGATCTGGTTTGGGGGCACATAACAGATTGTCGGTTCTAGCTTCAAACAGATAAATGTAAATTCTGCGTAGAACAAGTTAATTATCTTGGGTTTATTGTGGACAGAAATGGAAGGCACAATTATCCAGCCAATAATAACGTAGTAAAATCTACGTGATATCCAACATATAATACAGCATTGCTTTCACCGTCTTCAGAGTCCTTTGAATCAATTATCAATGATGAATATAAAATGGGATTGGTCACCTGATTGTCGACAGGTATTTAATAAAACTGTGAGGTTACTTACCTCAGGTTTGTATTTGTTTCACTACGACCCATGACTGTCCATTACAGTCGCATCAAATCCTTCAAATTACGGGGCTGGTAAGGTAGTATCACATATTTCCCCAGATGGTTTCGTGAAAGCTACCTCTCATATCTTTCAGTCCCTAACTTCAACGGAACGCAGTTACGGTCAAATTACAAAAGGGAGCTCTATTTATAATCTATGCAGTCAAGAATTTGTACAAAGTTATGTATGGACTATGGTACATATTACTGGCAGATTACAAACGCTTATTAACAGTATTTGGTTAAACCACTACTGTTGAGTTATGACTGTTAAATACAATGCCAACTCATATATATTCTCAAACAGGCTGATGCTCTCCTTTTAAAGTGATTGGATCTCAGCAACCAAGCAAAAGATGTTGTGATACCAACCATAGAAGTTGGACTTTAGGCACGGCATTTCGTAAGAGATGGATTATCACATTACCAGTCATATACATCAATTCACTATTAAATTGACTGAAGAATAGATGAAACTTTGAGAACAGCCAAAAACTGCATATGACAAAAGGACCAACGTCGCATGACTCACTGTCGATTGGGGATTTGTGTGTCATGGTCTGTAACAGAAATGAAGTGTCAAAGTATCTTTATCAGCAGGTACTGAAACAATTCCACAGTGGGCATCTAAACATCACCAGGATGAAGTCGCTGACAAATAGTTATGCATTCTAGCCTACTATGGGGCACACGTTTGAAAATGCACATCGTTATTGTCTTAACTTTACAAAAGCACCCAGGAACCCATAAAAGTATCTACTGCACCCATCACCAGCGACAGAAATGCCGTTGAAAAGAATGTTTGCTGACTTCTCCAGATCTATACAAGAAAAGATGTACCATATTTTCGTTGATGCGGATACTGAATGGTCTAAAGTCTTTTACATGCCACAAGGCACAATAGAGTCCATAATCATAGAATTGTCTAACCGGTTCAGTTGCTTCAGAGCGCCAAAAACCATGGTGACGGATAGTGGCATATAATTTATTTTTGCAGAATGTAAGGTAGGTCCACCAGGAAAAACAACACGGTCTTTCATCTTTCAGGTCAAAGCCGAAGTACGTACAGACTGACTGACGAAACAACGGAAAAGGTTAGCCAATGAAAAACCTACGCGTTGCTCTCCTATTGTAATATGATTGGTTATGAAGATTCTTTTTGTGGATCAAGGTTCTTGTTAGCATGAGCACCTGAGTTGCTGGTGCTGTTACTTCTCTTTTTCAGATCATGTGTTGCCTGGAATCTTTATGAGCATTTTCAACTTTGTGTAGACAGAATCCAACGCAGCACATACTTTCTCGATCGTATCACCCACAACCAAAATAAAAAATGCATGGGCACAAAAGGAGAAATAGGAAGAATTTGTGAACACAGCCATTAGTAGCTTTCTAATAACCTATAAAAACACATCAAGTCCCAACACAGCAGATAGAAAATCTCCTGCGGAATGCATGTTGGCAGCAGAATAAGAACTGTTTTGCCTCTATGCGGACTACATATAAATCAACAAGAAATGTATAGTCAGACCAAAGAAGGAAACTTCTTCCTAGTAATAAGGTTATGGTGGAAGCATATCTAGCTAGACACCAATGACAAATAGAGGTAATCAAACATAAAACCGGTAAAGTACTTCACGGTTTACAAGTCGACTCGGAAATTTGGAGAAAATCAAATTAAATGAGACCCAAATTTCATAATCAGATTAAAACGGATATATTCCACAGATAACCAATAAAGCTGTCACGAGACAACTCAGAGCCATCGGAAGCTGAATATCACATGCAAAGAGTACGACAAGGCTCCAGAATTCTACAGGCTTAAAACCTCAACAATCATGAATGCTCAGCTTCAGGAAACTAATCAAGAAAACTTAAATTAATCCAAAGGAACTTTTATATTGAAATCAATAAATCCCCACAAACCCCCGAATCGGTTTCCTCATTTGTCTCAACGTTCTGGAAAATACTCCACTCTTCTTCATTTATTGACGTAAATCATTTTAAATGCACGCAGACTTTCCACTACCTTATTGGTGATAAAAGTAGTGTATTGTTTGTTCACTGTTCTTTTCATACACGTAGTTCTGATCTGGTTACCTGGGTAGAAACAATTCTGATCAAATATTTGGACTCATTCATCCGAGTATTTGACAGAAGAAAGATTTCCTACTTTAACTTTTACCGCCTGTCGATTAAGAATTCAGAATGACTAATTATATGGTATGTTTAATTAGATAGCTGCGAGTTGTATAGTAGTAATAAAAGCGAATGATAACTGAAAATGAAAAGTCATTCTACATCAGGTTCATATTCCTGGTCTTTAATTTACCATGTATGTGTTCTGCCACCGGATCAACGATAACTCACTTTGAAGAAATGCAATTTCCCTATTCTCGTGAACACTAAGCGAAGTGCTCACTCATTAAAGTGAAACTAAGATATAGTTGAGGCCTATACACAAAACCATAAATAAAAGTGGAGATTCGATGCAACAATAACTCACCTTTTCTAGGTCCTTATTGTCTTTTCTACGCGCCCAGATGAATAAAAGAAGAAAATACTACCAACTGTAATCTCTGTAGCATATAATGAAGGATTCTTTTCAAAATCAATATTAGCAAATACATAGTCGAAATCAATATTGTTGGGTAATTCGAGCCAACCGGTTGTGAACGTAGACAACTCATCGCATATGCAGTCAGTCTGCTGAATAGTAGTCTTGGGACCTACCTTTAATTTTAAAAGTACAGAATGGAACAGGTCTTGAAGTTAGGATATAAACAATAGTGAAGACGAATGAATACATATTGTCGGGAGTAAATTGAGTAATAAATCACATAACAGATAAAATATCCTTATTTGTTTTGAATACATTCACTTGAGTGAGCACATTTTGTAGATAACTTTACTTTCAGGCTGAGATTATGAGAATTGCTTATATTTTTTTGGTAAATATAAGTTATCAAGTATGATTACGAAACAACCCCAAACAATGCATCACCTCGAAAAGAATAAAATTTATCAAAAGTTGGCAAAGTACATTACTAACCTTATTCTTAATGTCCTGCCATACAGATTAACGTGTTTACATTTTGACTGGAAATGACAAAAGCACAGAATGATTGATACATAATCGATTAATGGTCAGGTTGAAAAGGTACTTACTACATGTGATTCCGGTTTCAAACTCATAACATTTCTTAGGAAAATGTTGAATACACGATGAACTCATTCTGTTATCGGGTATCTACTGTTGAACAGTACTTCCAGTAGGATATTCGTAAATGGTGCAACTTGTATTGATATTCTTTTCTACCAACAACTTTCCTTAAAACTGATTCACCCTAAGATTAGACAAAACTGTATTTCTGAGAGATGAGTATCACAACAGTCTAACAAAATATCCTACCAGATGAAGCTGACATTGGAACGAAGTTCACAAAACCAAAGTCTTACTCGGTAATAAGCATTATTATGTTGTTTTCAATCCCTTCCGTCTAGACTCAATAATTCCACCTAAGGACAGATTCAGATGCAAGAGTGCTAATGTGGATGTCTAGTCAAACAGTCGACAAATTACTCACTACAGCCTGATATTTAATAAAGCTAAGTATTTAAAGCGTTGTGATCTTGTCATATGCACCTGTTAACATTTTGAGACTCTTCTGTATATTTCAGGATGTCTGAAATGTAGTTCTTTAAAATCCTACCGAATATTATTAAGACAGTATTGAATGATGCTTGTTTTACTAAGCAAAACCATTTTTTTGTGAGTTAGATCAGAATGCATTGATTAAAAAAAATTCCAATAGTACATGAACGCCCCAGTTGTCTGCGGTGAATCGTATTTTTATACTTAACACAGACGCTTCTCCATAACATGTACGAACAAACCACGCTAAAATTTGCTGGCTGATCTTTTGCTGACAATAGAAGGCAAACGATAAATTACCAGGCTACTTACTAAATCTGTTGTCTCACCAAATATAAAATCAGCTGAAAGCATATCACAGATTATTTGTTATATACTTGTTTTGTTGGTAATTCTATATGCTTTTACACTAGTGATACTTCTTAAATGTGTGTTTACCAATTTCGATGGGAATGCATATTTGCCTCCTGAACGCATCAGAAGTTTAGGTAATTCAGTGGTTCAAGCCTGATCCTTGCGTTCAAAAAGGAATACATCGAATCTGTAATTTTACCTTTGTCATAAGCTCCCTAAGACATTTTGTTCACGTCGTTATTCATTATTTGTTTATTTATTGTAATCTTATAGGCAGTTCTTGATGGCCTTGAGTTGACATTCTAGCCATCACCTTGCGGCTTTATTGATCTTTTTTGATGTCTTTGTATTGACTCATTAGCTACTGATGGACATACTTATCTTTGTAACTATAATTACAATTTTACAGCTTTTGAAAATGATCCGCCTAAAACATTGTCTTTGCTGAATTATCTTTTGTTAACTTCTCATTACTTGGAAACATTATCTTTTTTAAATAGAATTATTATCAAAGCCTAAACGCAACTTTATGCAGTGAGTGAACAAATCGTTCTTCATGATTATAAGTTGATATTCACTTTTACCGATGGAATGTTCTGCTGTTGTTTTTTTGATTGATGTCTCTTCCATTACCTTTTTTTTACGAATTTGCACAAAAATGACGGCTGTAATCTAGTTCTGAACTACTATGGATGAGCTATTGAACCATTCATTCAGTGAACATTTTCTCATTTGGCTACCGATAAGAAGAGTTGGATGGATATCACTCCATTGTTCATTGGTTGGCAATCAGTGTCACTATGATAACCAGTGAACGTACAAATGTTTCAGTGTTTTCATGATAATCTGTACTTCCTCGGGCATACTTTCCCACTAGAGATTGTGATAAGCTCTAAGTATTTACTATTTGATTATGTGAAATGCACTCAATTGGAAGAAATATTGAACATATCTTTCGAATTATTTCAGAAGACATTCCACTTAAGGCCTATTTGGTTGCATAACTGTACAGCTCAGTTCAAGAGTACTGTATACGTCTCTTACTTATTCCCCTATGATATATAGGTCCCAAATACCTGACTGTTGAAGATAAGCAGTTATTGTTTACAAGGCCATTTTGCTGATTGGTATAAGTTACTTTAACTTTTGAATGATAGCTTGATAGGAGAGCACAACTTACTTGTTCATATCTGTGACTCATAACGTTAATAACCAAAAAAAGAATTGTGAGCATCAGCGTTTGTCTTTGATTTTACGGAGTTTTGTGGGAGGGCTGATCAAGTGACCAATCCACTGGTAAATTGTGTATATGTAAATCTTTAATTGCATACATGTTGAATCACGTTGTAGTCAGTGTTAAAATTGAATTTTAAAAAATCACGTAGTGAAAAAAACTACCTGACTTATAGTAAGGGTAGTAGCTGCTTGAACAGCAGCTGATTATGCATACCAGTAGATAAAGAGATAACAATCAACATTTTATCTAATGTCTGTAATCAGAAATTGATGACGATTACAGGTGCGCTCTCTGATGATTCAAAAAATCTCAACAATAACCCATGCTAAACTATTATTTACTTTGCGAATGGTCTGCAGAAAATCCCTTCAGTTGTCCCACTAATCCTAAACACCTCGTAGAATTATGCATGAAGTATACTGGGTGATCTCTGCAACTGAAGAGCTACAAAGAGTGTGTTTATAACTTGTATTAAATAACAGTTTCCAGAAACACCTGTATGATACCTGCAAACAGATGTTTCGAACACTTTATTAGTAACCCCAAAAATTCTGATTGAAGAGAATTTCATGATAAGGAATATTTTACGGCTCTTTCACTATAGCACCTGGTTCACTGCTTAGCTAACGAACATGGAGTAAACTGAGGTATTTTAATCATTTCTGTCAATAAAAGGTCTAGGAGTTTATTGTATGAGGTTGGACAGTATACTTGCTCCATTATATAATCAAATAAAGAGCTGAAACTTAAAATATATCGATGACAAGTAAATTAGAAGCTGTGTTTAAGTTCTTAACATATGTCAGACTTTAATTTTTTACCGGAACCGAAACTTGATGGTGCCCCCTTGAATGCCTGGCACTCACATGGATAACTTATGTAACAGAATCTAAGAACTCTAAAGCAAGATAACTGGAAAGGGTAAACAACGAAAAGTAATTCAGGTGGATAGTTCGATTAAGGTTATCCGTTTCAAACTGATACGATCTGGGATGGACAAGTTTAAGGGAGTGGGTACTGTAGTTTGTCTTCTAAGAACTGTGCACCGTAGACATTCGAAAAAGGCTACTCTCCTTTACACTGAAGACGTTACAGTTTAAAAAAATAATATCTGTGCTTTATAGAAGGTTTAGAAACCGATTTCAGAAAATGACTAACGAGAAAATTCAGGTCAGTAAAGCAAGTGACTAGCTTAAACCTGGTCAGGATCTGTAACACAAATTAACAATGTCTCTAATATCAGTTCCTAGCTAAAAACGTAATTAAGCTATGAATGTACATTGACGTGTCCTAAACTGACGTGAAACACTTGTTTCAATGGCTTTTGGAATTTCAATATCTAAGCAAGATGCCAAAGTCATTGTCAAGAATAATTTAAATCATATCTTCTAGAATGCTGATCAGAAGTGTGCTCATTAAAAGATTAATGCTAGAAAACTCACTCGGCACTTATTCGTTGACCATCGTGTTGAAGATCCCAGCGAAGCAGAAAGGCAAGATGTTAAAAACCAGCGTGAAAGCGCTGTGTTATTTATTTGATCTCTATGTGGATAAGGAATTCGTGGAGGATTTGCTTCAGTGTAAGCATTTATCTCCTGTTTATTCAACTGACGAAAACCAATGTAAACTGTTTGAGCTACAGACTTTTGTAGCGTTTGAATACTTTCCTTGTAGTGATACGAAGATCGTAGCTTCATTAGTTGCCGGTTATCCAACAAAAATGTGTATCCATAATTTGAATCACTTGGGTTTGTACTCATGCTGACTGTGAAAACAACGTAGAATGAAAGTATTTATCTTACTGATGACAAAACTGAGAGAGGCTTCTACGATAAATGTTGAAAGAAAAGGCCATCATAATATTTTGCGCAATGTTTCATTTTTTTGAGGTTGACTATTCTCCACCCTATCAGAAAGCTTTTCGTTATGGTGTAAAATAAGATTACCAAAATCTTCATTAGTGACCATAAACCGTTAAAGCCATTTTCAACCAATCGGTTTGCTTCGAAATTCCGGGAACAAACACGTGAACCAACGTGTAGAATGGAATTTAAATCTAGTAGGCCTGGAAATATTCAAGGCTATTGTAATATATATAAACCCTGTATTTTGTATATATTGTGGACGTTGCGGTTACAAAATATACCTTCTGTTCTAGTACCACCTTTTCTATTTTCAGGGAAACTGAGTGACCACTGAGGGTGGAATCTGAAGGTATTTGTACAGGCCTTCTCATATATAGTAGTCCGCGTACATATAACTCAAGCTATATGAAGTCACTAGTAAAGATCTAAAAAGCTGGCGACTGGAGCTACAAAACTTCTCAACACTAGTTCTGATACTGAACACATATTACTGTTAGTTATTATTAGCTGAAACGTTAGTAGAAAGCGGAATGTAAGCCTTGGTTTTTCGGAAATACCAAATATGTTCACATAACGTTAAGTGAAAGGGAGGAACAGGACTGACTTTCAAGTGACATGAGAACAAACAACAATTACTTAACTTACTATCAAACTTTACTTTCATCTGCAAGCACAGATGTGTTGGGTAAATTTAACTCTCTGGCTGTTAGTCTTTTCAATCTGCAATGCAGTCAGGTGAGTAAAAATGTGAGTCTAGCAATTGTTAAGGTCAGTCATTACGGAAAACTAAACTCTAGGTACTTGAACATAGAAGGCTGGTTGCTCCGGGCTTCTATTCGTCAAACTGGAAGATCTTGGTTAGGTTGTATATACTCTCAATTTCGGATTAATATCAAACCAGTGGTTTTTTCTGAACTCTAAACTATTTAATAGCTTTCTGCTCAAGCTGTATACTTGAACCACAGGATATGTGGCATCAACTTGCTACTCCTTTTGTCAGTCTTAACTACTCAGCATATCCTCTATCATGTTATTCACTCCTGAGCATTTTTGAAATCTCCATCTATCGCTTTACAAGTTGAAGGGTGAAATTGCAGGACTGTATCGTTCTTGAGAAACTTTGAAATGACCTTGAACGCATAAATAAGACAACGGGAATTTCGTAATAGAGAAATGAAAGAAAATTACAACGTACGCAATTTTTCAACGAGTTTCCGACAGCTTCTTACCTGATACAGTCAAAGTACGTACAAAATGGATGAGAATAAACTTTCTAGTGATCCCATATTAGCTCTAAATTATTTGTATGAATCCTTGTAGAAGGATTTACGAATTACTTTTTGAGAATTGAAATTCAGCATCAACGTCATGAAGCTGAATATAGCTTGTAAACCTATAGACTTCAAATTGCAAACCGCAAAGTTAAGGCATACAGCAGCAAACAAGCAGGACCCACTCGCTGTTGATAACTGCTCAGTTGTTCAATGGGTACTGTGAATTTGAAATTATGTGCTAGGGTTTGAAATGTTTTCAGTAATTCAGAGCGTTTCAATCTAATCCCACAGTTGCACTCAACGTAAATGGTAACTTTAAAGTTAGTTGATAGTCGCTCGACAACGGGAAATTCCCATAGGTCTACGGTTCAAGGTAAATTTAAGAAAAAGCACGGTGGTTTGCAGTAGTATTTAAACCCTCCAAAGGGTTCAAATTAAGATTTCTGTAATGCTTATCACGAACTATCGACCTTTGCCAATAAAGTTAACTGATCACCTCTAGTCACTGTTATCTAAAGATACCAATCATAATTCGAGTGTCTTAAGGCCACAAAAACTGGATTCCCAATTGGTGTGACGATAATATGGTCTTTTTCAAATGTTTTACAATACTTTGCTAAGAATGATTCATTTCCGAGAAGAAGTGTGGCTGAGGTAGACCTACATTTGTGGACATCAATTGATCACTCCCCAAAACGTAAACTTCAGCTTCTTCAGTGACAGTATTGACGTCATCACTAATAAATCCCGTCCCAACTATTTAGATGACAACTATTTAGATATTTACGTCATTCTTGACCGTAGTTTCGCAAATTTGTCTATTTTCAAATTAGGTGTTTGTAGGGATTTATTGATTTCAAGCTGGTATTCAGTTGGTGAACCATTGAAAACCTGGGAGCACTAGATATTTATTTCATTCTGGTAAGGGACTTTTCAGCAGCCTGCAACCAAGACCTCATGAGGGGTTTTCGTAGTCTGTGTAATTTTTCACACATGTAACCGTAGTCCCTTTTTGTCAGTACATAGGGAGAATCATGTCACATTTGCTACTCATCTGGACAGTAACCTAGATTTAGTATGCATAAATGATTGTGGTATATATGAAGCCAGCAAATGACCTCCATCACCAGATTCTGATCACTGTATCATACATTTCGTGACTGAAGTTTATGATCGGTTACATAAGTGGCCTTTGCATACATTCCCAAAAAAGTCCATTCCATGCTATTCCCGTGAAAGCATACTGCTTCTGAAAAGTGTATTACAAAAGTCAGACTGTGATGTATTCATCAATTTATCGCTAGGCAACACTATTAGTAATATCACGAGCTATTTCAGATTCTTTCTTGACACTTGCTACCCTGATGAAACACTTTACATAAAATCTGACAGACTTTTTTCACCACATCTCAAGAAGCTCCGAAGAGAAACATATTATATAAGGTAAAGGATAGCCCTGGCGTCAACAGGCTTAGCTGTTTCATAAAGTTTGATGTACAACATCTAAATACAGTACACAACCAGAAGTTTTTATCTTGTAAGAATTCTCACAATATATATACATTATTTAAAGAACTTACTGGTGAAAAACATATAACTGATGAGTCTTGTTGCGATATCTCCATTTTGAACCAGTTATTTGTGTCAGTAAACTGAAGTCATCCTATCCATTGTCGACATCTAAATGGATAACTGGTTTTCTGGTTTCATTATAAATGGTGTTTCCAAATGTCTGAAACCCTTGAATCTATCCCAAATACCAGGTTCTGATGGTGTTTAAAGCATCATGTCTTAAAAAATGTGCCGATATTTTAATTCACCCTCTTACAAGTATTTTTAACATATCCGTTTCAAAAAATACAGTAATTACCATTTATGAGGATACTGAAATTGTACCTATGGACAAGTCATATTCACTGAATGTTAATTTTAAGCCTGATGTTATTGCTTTTCCTTTTAAAAACAATTGACAATACAACTTTTACTACTCTTGAACCTTCAGAGAAGTTTTTTATTGATCCAAATTAATTGGTCTACACATTCAGGAGGAATACGTTCGATGCTTCAGTTGTCTTACACCCAAATGTTGTTTCCAGCCTCAACAAAGGTGTAACATGCTTGTTGTACCTTTTAGATTATCTGTCAGAATCTGATTTAATCCCTAGGCAATTTTTGTCAAATAAGCTTGCCAGGGCACATTCTGAGCACTGGGTCACAAACAAGTTACATTATTATTTCACCGAAAGGATGCAGTATATTATTTATGGAACGAGGTACTCCTCTTCATTGCCGACTGAAGCCAAATGCCTAAATATGATGTCCTTATCCATTTCTATCTTGCTTCTTATTCTATGACTTATTATATTCTGCTAAAACTAGTCTTTTTAAATGTGCTGACGATTAAACAGTTTCTGTACCAGTTGTTTCTCGGGTAGATTTTTCTCAAATGAATAATTTCTTATTTGAAATTGATCCGTGACCTTTGCCAAACGGTCTTAGGCCATATGCTTATGAACATCATATGGTTAATCTTAGTCTAGAACGTCAACGAGATATGAGTGAACCGCTCCACTCTATTGACTCTTTTAATATCGACGGTACCACTGTAGAAAAAAATCAAATGCTAACTGTAGTGGACTAGGTTTTTCTTCTAATCTTTGTTGGTCATCTCATACCTTGTTGACTTCAAGAAAATCTTCCGGTTAACGTATTGCATAAAGAACCCAAGATTATTGGGCGCAACTCAACCTCTACTTTTGCAAATGATTAATTCCTTTATTTTACGTATTATTCCTTATTCTTTCTTGGGTTGCTGAATGAAGACTACAAAACATTGCGTAGGTTTTCGAAGAGTTTCGGTAGGGTTAGTGGTGTACTTCTGACCGAACTGATTGACAGTATAATCAAAAGATATCTGAGTTTCTGCGGTCAAGTAGCTACAGACGCTTAGTTGTCGCTTCATTTATAAGCTTCTAGTTGAATCTGCACAAAGCCTACAAGAAGCAGTTTTATAAAACTTTATGCTCATACTGCTGAATACAAAACTCAATTGAACCTTGTTTAGCCTTCATCTTATTTGAAACAAACTAGATCTGAACATTTTCATCAATTCCTAGCAGCCAATAAACAGCTCTTACATTCTTGTAACTATTCATGTACCATTATCTTCATCACTATCATAAATTACGTAATTTAACTACTAAACTATTTCTGTTGTGAATGTTGCAAAAGGGTCAATTTTGGTGGCTGAGAATTCTAAACTGTACTAAAATTATTTTCAATAAGGAAGTGGGTCATCTTTCTTCTCACCGTTTCAAAGTGGTACTCAACAACAAGAGAAGTAAAATTAAAACCATTATAGTGGTGTAGGCACTACATCGTTTCACACAGCAGACTAGTATCAAATTTCGTGTTCAACTTCTGAAATGATTCAGAGGTAAGGACCTACTCTCTTGCTAAATATGCTGGGATAAAGATGAACAATACAGTACTCAGTATTTCACAGATATTCATCTATATAAGGGAATGATGAAAAGGATTTAATGTAATCAATGTACAGAGGGATGGAAAACCACTTTATTTTTCATACTTGTTTGCTAATAATACTCACTCAATACACCTTACTTTTCTATGACGCGTCTGACAAATATGATTGTTATGGCTTGCTATAAAATCCTGATGTTTTTAATGAACAACTTACTGGTAGTATAGATGACAATCAAATCAATATGAGTACTTTGAATTGATTTAATCTGCTTTGGGTGGGACTGAGTCGCAGCCAAAGGTTCATAGGTTAGATAT